>CAJNOP010000024.1:1457882-1743158 GCA_905250075.1 Rotaria sp. Silwood1
ATCGATGGCTGCAGCTTGCATATGTAATTCTGTCACAATAAATCCACATAGTCATGGTGTCATGTGAACAACGTTGCTCTTTTCAATGTTCATCACGTCTAGGGGTGTCAATTTACATTTACGTTTCATTTAATTTACGCGTAAATTAAATGATAAGTAATTTACATTTATTATAAATGTAAATTATTTTGTTGCAGAATTTACATTTACGAATAAATGTAAATTATGATAATTTACATTTATTTGTAAATTATAAATTATCATAATTTACATTTATTTGTAAATGTAAATTTTGCAACAAAATCATTTACATTTATAATAAATATAAATTTCTCATAATTTATATTTATTATAAAGTAAACGATAAATGACACCCCTAATCACGTCCAAATAAGACATAGCAAGCAATGATCGATTGCCATGATCGAAACTGTCTTTACAGAGGAGCAAAATATCACCATATGTGCGGCAACACATGTTTGATAGATTCTCGTAAATCAAACTCGATACCGCGGAAAAATGTTCACCGAACTGACACGTAATCAATTGAAGTTCTGAATAAATGAACATCGCTGTCGATTCTTCACTGAGCGGCATAGTTTTCATATCATATATGTACGGATGAACATCGGCTTCGGTAAATTTAGTCGAGGATCCAATATAATTTCGTTGGCTAGTCGCGGCAGTGGCCAATGTTTTGCGGTAACAGAGTCAAAGAGATTTATGTTCAGTTCAAGTCTAAATATTGTCAACGATATCAGCTCAGCTACATCTTTGACGAATGTCATAATGAATGTATAATCGGTTTGATTCGATTCGAATTTCGATTGTGCCAAATTTAGCGGATAAGTCAAAGCAAATCGCAAAATAATTATTTCTCGAAAAAAAACTTGATTTTCAGAATGAAAATATGTCCTGAGGAAATCAGCTTCTTCGCATGTATTCCAAGGGGGGGGAAACCCATTTCGAGCCGTTCGAAGGGCTTGAAATAGATGGGAGAGCCTCGGAATAGTTGGAAGTGCGTAAGAATGTTTTCACCGACTGCCAAGTCAAACAATACACTGATCAGGATTCCGATACGTATTTCATCGGATTTTGTGGAAACCTAACGAAATTCGATAGAATCTCATCAGGATTTGCTGATATCCAGTCGGATCTGGGTATCGGAATCCTCATCGCTGGATTCCCAATTAATTCCGATAGAATCTTGTCAGCATCAAGACGATTGGTCAGAATTCGATCGATTAGTTTTGAACTGTGTAAATGTGAGTGCTTGTTCTTGAGATAGGCAGACGTGTACCATATTAGTAGGTACCATTAACGATATTTATTATTATGATAATAAATAAACTGAGCTTCTTGTTGTTATCTTGCGAAGAAAACGGTTCAGTAATTCTTTTAAAAAAGCCTATAAAAAAAGGAAAATGTATCAGAAAAATGTATTTTTGCAACATAGTATGTGTTTCAATTTCGATAAGCAGCCATGTAATAGAACTGATTAGAAAAGAAAGCGATAACAATAAGCAAAATAGATAAATGTATAATCCGGTTGGTTACATGCATGAAAGAAGATCACTAATTATATTAATAAAACTAAAATGTAAAGGCAGTTATTTTTTAGTAATATGACGAGACAAATAATATAGTTTACGCCTATCTTTTCTTTTTTGTATAAGTGTCAGAGGTGGGATCGGTTGGCATTTTTGCCAAACCGAGCCGACCGTAACCGAAAAAATCTCTAACCGAACCGACCGTAACCGACCGAATTTCAAAAATTTCGTAATCGAACCGAGTTTAGAGAAAGCGAAGTTTAGCTTATGTTAATTAGGGTATTAGTGCTTTATAAATTAGCAACAACATATCGAACAGTAGCAACTATGAGCAATCAACACCTAGAGAAAGTAGCGAAGAAAGATTATTTATTGAATCCTCTTACTGTATTATAACTTTTTTACCTCTCACAACAAATTTAAAAAACATGTGAGATAATACGAGTTACGCACAATAGCTAATTGTTGTACGATTACACTCTTTTTTCTTCTTATGTCTCAAAAAGTCCATCGAACTCAAATCAAAAGATTATGTCGATTCTTTCTAACCGAACCGAACATAACCGACCGAATTTTTTTAAAATTTCTAACCGAACCGAACGTAACCGACCGAATTTTTTAAAAATCTCGAATCGAACCGATTTCGGTTACGGTCGGTCGGTTCGGTTCGGTTAAAAATCGAACCGGTCCCATCTCTGGTTCACAACTTGTCTGAATCGTTTTAGTTGAAAAATAATAATCTCAGGTGAAAAGCGAATTTTAAATAAGAGAAAAAACATTCATATAGAAATTCCGAGACGTTAGAATGACTCGGAATGAGTTCTTTCCTCCTTAATTTCAAATGCCGATGCATTAGCTTGTAAAATTCGGAAATAAAATAGAAACGTTCTAGAATGATCTGGAGTGACTCGGAATGTCTTGTAATGACTTGGAATGGCTCGAAATGTCTGAATGAGTTTTTTCCACCTTGATGTATCCACTAGGCCTGCTGCGTATTGACTTGCAGGATAACATGATATGCTGACGTTGTTTGAAAAGTATTAATCACACGAACATTAGAAGTTTGATTATCGTTAGCATAATGCATATTCCGATTCCAAATATCGGCGAAACATGAACATAGGAGATCTCAAGTAGCCAATGCTCATGTAGAAAAGTTCGTCATGATCTCCTTAAATTGGAATTGTGCAAATGAAAACTAAATGAGGGCATCAATAAGCAATGCAGTGTGTACAAGTGATCGGAATGACACAAGCAATGGGAATTGAATACGAGCCTCATTGACCATACCTAACTAAGTAAGCCTTCAGTGGATTATCGACACTACGCGTGCAAATGGTCGAAAATTGAGAAACAAAGTTGTGAATCAAATGAAATCGATGCGATTTTGAGGATCACAGGATGAAATCATATGATCTGTACACAAATTGTACTCGATTTCGCTGGTTTTAGCCGATGCAGCCGTTTTTTGTCGAAATATACCGGTATACATTTTACGCACAAATTACTTTATTGTGCTTTCATTACATTCAAATAATATCAGCTACAGTACAGGTGTCTGGATCTGATGAAGTAGAAATTTGAATATTTGAGTACAATCGAGTTGTTTCGGTGTGCAAACAAATATATTCTCATTTGAGAAAAGCCCATGAGGTGACGGAGGCTTGTAGCATACGCACGAAATCGATCACAAATTCGCTGGAATAAATAGGTGAACGCCTCTTCGTATTGTAACCTACATTGTTGCGAATAATGTCATAGAAGACGATAGTATGTCAAAGCCGTAGAATGCCCTGTACCTTTGCGTGTCGCGGGCTTCCTCAGATGAATATAGAAGCATTAGTCTGCTATTTTATCTAGCACAGCAAGAATATTGGTATCAATGCCATCTAATCTGAGATGTAGCTCTCGTTGACACCCAATAGCTAGTGGCTAATTTTGGTATTCGAATAAATTCATCACATTGATTTGCTTTTTTTTGTATGGAATTTTTCATTCGATGAATGAAGTCCCATAGTGTGCGTGCATTCACATATCAGGCCTAGCAACGAAAGAATCCCAACTTATTTCAATATCATTGATAGGTGGTGAGATATAATCGATAAATCGAGCATGAATGTGACGCTATTTCGACATGGTGGCACAAACTAGATATGTGAATCAAATCAAATGCCATTAGAGACCTATGAAACAGAACGATATTTAGCGCACCACCATACCAGAAATCTCACTGAATTCATCGTTGATTTTGGGGATATATCTCCACCCATTCTCCGAACTTATGTTGACAATATGCGAAAAGCGAATAAGAAATTTGCCTAGTTGTTTCACGAAACCCTTGTTGGTCCTCGACATTTTTGAACGAAAGGTAATCTACATATGGATGCATGTACTAGTGGTCTGTATAAGAGTCAGAAGTAGTTTGAAACATTGGAACATTAACACCGCATTGATCTTTCTCTATTCCAATAATTTCATTTTTTGTATAGCATCGAATCTCGTTTTGAGCTCGCTAAACCAGTGTCTTATTTTCATAAGGCACAGCCACTGCAATAGTTTCACAAGCCCTAGTGACGTAGTCGTCAAATTCTACAGGGTGAATACGCTTGAACGAAGTCGACAAATGTTCATGTCATTAATGATAGATTTGCTTCTTGCTAATAGGTGAGTCATAAATAGTGATCCATGACTGACATACTTTTCTAATAACCAAACAACCTTCTGTGCGAGCAAGATCTAGATCGATATATGCCGTATTTTCAGATTCCACGACAGCTGCTCCCGGGACACTTGCTCTCTAGCGACAGTTGCTCCTGCAACAGTGGCTCTCACGACACTTGCTTCTACGACACCTGCTCTCCAGCGACAACTGCTCCTCGGGCACTCACTTTCGCGGCACGGATATGGGTGTGAGTGGGGAAAGAAGTGATGGACATTTACAGTCACCGCATCTCTCACACCTACATCCATACTCGCACCCACACTCACATCCAAACACAGTCACACCCGCCCATAATCAAATTTGCACCCACATTCACATTCACATCCGCACACTCCTACCCACACTCACATTTTCACCAAAACCTACCCATATTCACGCTCGCATTCGCATCCACTCTCACCCACAGCCACACTCGCATTCGCAATCACACCTCTTCCTGTAGCCACACTCGCACCAACACCCACATCCACACCCATCTACGGTCACACTCATACCCACACCTGCACTCACAATCACACTCACACCCATACTGGCACCCACACTCATATCCATAACCCTGCCGCTGGAGCAACTGTCGTCGGGGAGCAAGTGCCTGGAGAGCAACAGTCGTGTTACCATATTTGCAATCAGTTTTTTCAAGTCAAAATGCAATCGCTTTTCTAACAGAAAATCGTATCAGATAGGCCATAAACCATCGATTGAAACTGCATCATCATTGAGTAATTGAAGAAAAGAAAAGATTGCGTGCAATAATACAAGGATTAATATCGATAAGATAAAACTCCCATTCATATAAAGATGGAGATGTTTGAATAAGATTGAGAGTATTGCGTAGACCACCACTACCAAGAAATAGACATTGGTTCACCGAATTCAAATTGGAGAACAAAACGCTGATGGGGCTGCAAACTGTTTCAAACAATATTTTGTCTGACGTCATACTGATTGATGAGAACACGGCTTTTTCAATAAGAAAGAACATGTTGATTCTGAATCTGGAAACAAAAAAATATTCGTGATCTATTATTGGTTTTGAATATTATCTGAGGTTTTAGAGAAACAAGGAAGGAAATGCTTTCAGTCACTAAAAACACAAGGTGTGTTGCTAGAAGGAGTATCCTTGGTAGAATAGCTGTGTAAATGTTTTTTAATCGACAAAGAAGATTTCTTGTTCATTCCTTCAGTAAAATTAACACAAACTGTTGGAGGAAAAGCTAAAGCAGATAACTCTCATATTTGTAGTTGGGCCGCGTCGCTGATCATCCATAATAAACGTGACACTTTATCTTTAATTGAACGAGTAAGATACATTTACTAACTTTACTGTACCCGATTAGGTAAAGTGGATTACAATGCTTAAAATTTAGCATGGATTTTTTAGTCTAAAATCATACACTGATAATGGTGCAGCGTATCAACATACTTTCTGAACCGTTTCTCCAATAAATAAGTGCAAATATTAAGTTAGGTTGCTAACTTCTCTTACCAATGGGTGGTACCTTTACTCCTCTGAGACCTATTCAGGGATGATATCTATAACTTTTGAAAGCTATCTTAAAAGCATAGTTGTAATCTTTGAAGAACTAGCTAGGATTAGTAACTCTAACTTTTAAGCCTACTTGAGGGTAATACCTGCCATATTTTAAGAATTACCTGGCATTAGTGTATGCACGATTTTCATGGTCACCATATAGTGGTACTTAATTAGTATTAAGAGCTATTTCAGCTCAATGCTGTAACTTTTCAAGGAAGATCTAAAGACCATACCTATAGCTATTCACGCCTTGTCTAGCCTTGACGTGCAGGCCTTCACGAACTCTGAGGTGCCTGTTTCATAAAGCTATCTCAAGATACATGAAATGTTCTTTTCAGCCGTTTTTAATGTTTTCTCAAGTGTTAGCCTTAGCCAAATCAAATAATATAATACTACTGTCTGGTATGTTCATGCACATTTGCGGAATTTTTTTAGCCTGATATTGTGCGTTGAAATGGCTAGATACTAACGCGAGACATGATTGTATTTTTGATTCCATCGAAAAGGAAAACCAAATTTTTGAAACAATATGGTAAATCATTTTTTCTGAGTTGAATGAATGTTTTTTTTTTCACACAAGAACCTAGTCGCAAAGAGTGATTGAAGAAGAATTGATTCTTCACAAAATTCACAAAGCTTTTTCTCTATTACATCAAAGAAATCTTTTTATTCAAGCTCTTTAAATTGTCTCAACGGAATAAAAGTTTTAGATCAAAACGAAAACGCTTTGTGTATTTCTTGAAAAAGTTTTTATATCCTGCATATTTTGACATTTTTCGACAATGCTTCTTCAGAGAAATCGGCAGACAAACCTTTGTGAGCTTTGTAAATGTGTCAATTCCTATTCAATCAGTATAGAATGTCTTGTAGAGACTAAAGCATTGTCTGAACATTTTTCTTCATTATTCATTATAACTTTCTGCAAAATGCATTGGTGATGCACACTTATATAATATGCTTCAGCATCTTATTCACGACTATTTGTCTCTTCGACGAAATGATCATATAGAATTGTGACCGTATGATGAAATGTCCATAACACAACTTTTTTTTACAATGTATTGTCCGCTACTAAATATCTGCTACAACCTATCTGGTGACGAAACCCTAACCGCCACTAATATTACCTTCTATTAGTAGTGGTCAAAATGTTAGAGATATTAACCTCAGGTATCAATCTTAAAGCATTACATGTATGATCCCAAGATATTTCTCAAAAAATTATAAGCACCAACCGTTGGTAATGAAGTTAGTTACTTGACCTGTTGTTGCACTTATTTAATAAAGAAAAATGGATCTGAAAATATTTTGATATGCTGCATCAGTATCAGTGTATGATGTCGCACTAGAAAATCAACAATATATGCTAGAATGTCCTTTCAAAAAATGTCTTGAGCGCAATTTTCTCTACTTTTCCTCCCTGTAGAACAATATCTTAGATATTTCGTCCTTGAAAAAGCGTTCCTGGAGTATTTGTCTTTTGTAAAAATATCTTTAAGAAAAGGTCCCTCGTCTGAAAATGTTCCTGATCTTGAAGTTTATATAGAAGATTTATTTCTATATGGAATGAACTGAATAAGAACGAAAAACTTTGTAATGCTTCAATGTGAATGTGAATCAAAGGTTTACGCGCATCCATCCACGTACCAAAACTCTACACTCACAACTAAACATTTACTCACCAATATTCCACATCCATACCCACCCTTTTTATTGCGGCGAATTAAAAATAAGATGAAGCTCAATCAGTTATAATAAATTAAATTACATTATAAGTATTGGTACAGAACACTGCTCATACTTTGTTGAAAGGACATTTTTTCAGAGTATCGCACAACTAAGAGCTATTTCTCAGGGACATAGACGGCATTTGTCAGCTAAGCAGAGGATCAGAGAAAAGAAGCAATAATTTTGTCTGCATAGTCTTTGAATTCCCTTGGGAGTCCAAATATTACGTGAGCAAACCCTAATTCGAGTTCCCTTCCCTCTCGCGCCGTCTCTACTCACTGACATTTTCTTCAAGGACATTTATTCAGAAGAATATTTTTTCAAGGACAAAAAGTCGAGGATATTTCCTCAAGGACATTCTAGACTGCTATCTAAATCAACACTAAATTTTTAGTATTGTAATTCACTTTGCTTTGCTTTACTTTTCGGCTAAAGTGAACTTGTTTGACTTTAATCAATAAACTAAAGCTAGTTACATTACTTAACTGTTATGAAAGAAAAATAAAGATAAAGTGTCATTTATAATCAGAAACTAGAAAGTAGATAGAATTATTAAGAAAGAATCATTTCATCCAAATTTTTCAAAAAAGACCAACTTCGAATAGAACTTGTCAACTTGTGCTATAAATAAAACCGCAATGATGTCATTTATCGATATAGAAAAAAAATTTCTTAATTACGTTTAATTACCTATCCAAGCGTGCAATTTTAATTTACAATAATGATTTTCAGAATGTCATGTCGATATTGATTTAATTTTGAACAGAACATCGATTAGAACTGTTGAGTATGATACAACAAAAACATAAGCTTCAATATTTTTTCAAGGTTTTTGTGTATGATTCAATACGTCATTCAGTACAGTTACAACAAACAAATGACTCATCCTCACTTCAAGATGATTTTCATTAATATAATATTCTAAAAATAAAATGTTGATAATAAAACTATATAGGACATATTATCTCTGGAAAAAAAGACAAATATGATATTCCATTGTATATGAAGGATATTGCATGCTGTAGATTAAACAATTGAGCTTAGCTTAAGAAGAAATATTAATATTAATAGTCAGGAAGATTAAAATTCTATGATCGTGATAATTTTTCTACTACACATTTTCTAGAAAGAAAATTTATTTAAAATTTTCTGAAAGTCTTTCCGTTAAACTTTTTCTTTTAAATCATTTAACTCTTATTTGCAAGCAAATCGATTTCAACAACCGATTAGATAAAAACCAGATTAGTAATATTTTAAAGTCATATGCAACATTTTTATCTTTTCTTTATTTGCTTCAAAAACTAGTACGAAAAAAAAAACAACAAAAAAAGAAGACTACATACATACGAAAGGAAAAACAAAACAAGAGATGAAAGGACAACAAGAACCTGCACTAATGATATATATATACGATTGTTTCTGACGATCGCTTGATTATTTCTGTGTAGAAGTCATAGAACAATATGAAAAATAATTACAAATTATTAACAATTATCCATTTCGTTCTTGTTCACTGAAATGAAGTAATAAGCAAAAAAAAATTTAATTCAATAAGAATGTTAACATACATAAGACTTTTTAGTTTCACTGGCAGCTTTATTAGCACCTGATTTGACACTATCTGCACCACTTTTAACTGCATCACGAGCTTTATTGATAGCTGCATCCGCAGTACGTTTAGAATCTGATGATAAATCTTGTTTCTATGAAACGAAAAATATTTACAAATGAATGTTAAATATTATTGGAAATATTTACGGTATCTTTCACCCATTCAGATGCTTTATTAGCTGCATCTATATAAAATATAAATATAAGAGTAGATTAAAATTATACAATAAAAATAAAACATACTCTTAGCAGAACTGGCAACATCATCAGCGACTATTAATTTTATATAAATTAGAAAATAAAATACAAATATATATATATATTAAATTAATTTACCTTCACGAGCTTTATTAGCAGCTTGATTAGCATAATTTTTAGCTGTTGAACCAGCTGCATTAACCTAACAAGAAGAAAAATCAAAATTTCTCTTTTTTTTCCTATACATATAAAAATTCATACTGTTGATTTTGCTTGTTGAGCATATTCACTTGCTTTATCTTTAATTTTATCAGTGGTTGTTTGACCACTAGTGGAATCACTGGAACATGATGAACTACTACTTGTTGTTCCATATCCAGAACGATTTTGTGCTTCATCAGCTGCATTTCGAAAATTATCAGCAGCTCGATTACCTAAGAAAACACAATCATTTTTTTCTTATTCTGTTTTTCTTGAATCTAGAAATAACTCACCATGTCTTTTAGCATCCTCAACATTTTTATCTAAACAAAATAATTTACTTTATTGATTAAAATATCTTTTTAAATTTAGAATTATTAATTTACTAGTATTATAATCACCAGTAACAGCACCAACAACTGTTGATGTAGCATTACTAGCAGCTTCTTTAACTTTTTCAGCTGCTTGACTAAGTTGTTCTACACCTTGTTTTACATAATCCATAGGACCTTTTCCTTGTCCAGTAGCAAGTGTACGTACAACATTTGTTTGTACGACTAAAATATTTGAAAAAAATTAAATTTTAATATTAAATTAATATAAAACTTACCTCGTGAACTGAGAAGAAAAGTACGTGTAAGAGTATTTGCCATGATATAGAGTATTTTCGTTAATCGAATAAATGAAAAAAAGAATCGGATAAGATTTTAATATCTAAAAAATTCAAAGAATATCAAACTTGTCTACCCCGACGTATGTCTCGAACGTAGTAGTGAAGAGAATAGCAAATTCAATCTGTATATATAATATATACTCATTGGTTTTGCTTTCCACGTGTTACTTCCACGTGCAATTTTCATACGTTACTTCAACGTGACAACATTTTACACTCAATGACATAATGACTCATAATCCATTACGTGAAAAAGAAAGGCTATTTTTTTCTTTCGATAAAGAGAACAATATATATTTATCAAATGGTGGCAAATGACTTCATATTAGACAGAGATCATGAAGTGAAAAATATTTCGGAAAGTACTCAAATACATAGATAAAATGAGGCAAACAGTACAACGCAGTTGTTGATATACAAAGGTGACATCTATTTACAATAGTCCATTCAGAATTGTTAGTACTGTACTACCTTAGAACAAAATATAAATACTTGAATCTATAAATATATCTATTAAAATTTGATTTTTTCGTATTTTTATTATCAAGAGAGGAAGAATTATGATAGTTCAATTGGTTATGATATGTTATTTCTGATCCTATCAAAAATCCATAGACTGGTTTCTTTTTGTAATAAATTGATAGTCTACAATAATATTGATGATATGTATTTTTATTTATCGGTTTACAAGTATTTATTTGCTATACGAAACTGTAAAGAATCAGTGATGTCATTAGAAGTGTTTGATGTGAAACTTGTCTATTTATTATGCATAAAATAGAATTTCTCTTGCTCTATATTGAATAAAGTCAATTTTTAATCAAATGAATATAGTTTATTAGTTAATCGGCAATAAGTATCGATTGAACTTCGATAATAGTGATATGGATACGTAAACATCATCATTATCATATTAATTGAAAAGATCAACGAGTATACAGTTTGCAATGGATGAAATAGAATCGTTTCAAACAGTTCTTTTATCAAAAAAGGTCGCCATGTGACTTTTAGGTAATATTCATATTTTGCTATGGTGTAAATGACTCACAACAGTTTCTTATAACCTTGAGAACTATGTGTTATTCATCGTTTACAGTACAAACAAATATAGGCTATAATAAATGACAAAAAGTCGCTGTGGAAGAATCGTCAATGATTTTACTGTTTTAATGTGATGATTGGGATCGTGTGATGAAATGTCTTGATTTTAAATCCATAAGAACTATTCAATTATTCATATAATAATATTTCAAGACTTGAACATAATCTGCTTTTGTATAGTATAATTAATCTAATACACATAAGTATTCTTTGTAAATCTAACGAGTGGTCGAAAATATTCTGGATAAACTGTTTGTCTACTTTTGAACCGCTAGAAAGTGTTTATGATGAGTCGAAATCTATAACTCAGGACCAGAATTTTGTGCTCTTCCAGAATATGGTGTTAGAAATTCTTCTTCAGTTTTTGTTCTGGTGTAGTGTAATTATCTTTGAACAGTTAAAAAAAATTAGTTTGAACAAAGTTTGTGGGCTGAAGTTTCCGGTGAACATATTTGTGCATTTTAATCTGCCCCAAAGCATGTCAGTCGAGTCAAAAACTATAGGACTTGATCAGAATTTTTTGTTCTGTTTAATTATGGATTTAGAAATGTTGGGTCTGTTCTTGTTTCAGAGTTTTATGAGATTTTTTGAACGGATCAAGAAATTATATCTAATAGTGACTCGACAGGTTTTTGTTTACTCTATAAGTTTCTTTTCGAACATGCTAAAAATTGTCGGTGTCGGTCGTTTCATAGAGACGATACTTCTCTACAACTTTTGATGGTGAAATAAGCTGTAGCTTTTACACAATTGAAGCTACAATCATTTTATCAAGAGCTCCTTTGAACGTAAAAAAGTTTTGGTCAAAAAGTCGATTTTTTTCAAAAATGAGCATTTAGGAAAAAGAGAACATTGAGTTGCCTTGTTGAAAAACAAACAAATACTGAAATAGTGCATCTTGTATGACAGCTTCTGATCTACAAGCTCGTGTATTAATAAACATCCCAACTTTTGTTTCGAATCGAAACGATTAGTGAAAATATCAAAAATATTCTGAAAAATTTTGTCTAACCGAATTTTTTAAGCTCTTCAAATATTATTTTATTACTCCAGAACAAAAACCGAAGAAGAATTTCTAACACCATATTCTGAAAGAGCACAAAATTCTGGTCCTGAGTTATAGATTTCGACTCATCATAAACACTTTCTAGCGGCTCAAAAGTGGACAAACATTTTGTCAAGAAAATCTTCGATCATCCGTTATATATGTTATTTGCTCGAGGCCACAGATTTTCTATAGAAAACTCAACTGGACTAAATCCTTTAAAAAAGTTCAGAAGTTTTCAACGATATTTCTTCAAAATGTAGATTCTTTTCATGAATAGTACATACAACATGCATTTTTGAAACTCTTTATATTTCGAAGAAACTTTGCTTAAATTTTTGAATTGTTTTACGGAAGCTAATCTAGTTGAATTCTCTATATGAGCGAAGTTTTAGATCAGACTTCGAAAATACGAGTTTTTCCTATAATCTGTGACCTTTAGAAAACATTACAATACTTCAATTTTTAACAAACGTTAAACTCGTGTATGAGTGCTTATTAAAAATATTTTTCTTCATTTGTCTTATAAACAAAAAACTTATTCCTACAAAATTTGTAACAAGAATTTTATAAGATTTGCAAAGATTTTTCGATGATTTATGTTTATTAGTTTCTACGAATCGTCATCTTATAGAAAAATAATTGATTAATTGTTCGATTTATTCGTATAAAACATTTTGAACATTTTTATTTTCTTAAGCAGTACAAGATGTCGCCGTTTTCTGATCGTATTCAAATTTTAATTCTTATATTGTTAGGTTTAACTTTACTCTTGTTTATTTATTCTCCTTATAATCCTCCTCCTCTTTTTCATTCCAATCACAACTATATATATGTTAGCGTCCAATGTCGGATACAGTCCAATCTCAGATCCGTCTAGGCCATTCTCGAATTCTCACATTGGACTAGTCCAATATGAGAATCCGAGATTGGTCTAGGCGGATCTGATATTGAACGCTAACATATATATATATATACACAAAACAAAAGGAAAATTCTAACGAAAAGAATAATTCAGGCGAAATAGTACGAGAATACATATAACATAAAGAAAAGAAAGAGAACAATCAAGATGGTAGGATAATGAATGTATACCACTACCTAACATATATACTATTGGTTTTTAATCATTATTCCACCTTTTTTTCAGCTACCAAATTATCAAACAAAGACATTCAATGAAAAAATTCTAAACTATTTTTCCTCATTATTTTCACGATTTCACATAATTAGTGTTTTCTTAAAACGATTATTCATATTCTTTTTCAGATAAATTTCATTGTTCTTGGCCTCTGTATTTCAAACTAAATCCATGTCAACATCATCAGGTACACGTGGTCGAGGCCGTGGAAGTAAGTCTACAAACGATGTATTAGAATATTTCATATGATTATTTTATTTAGAAAGAGCAAATCGATCCGATACGGGTCCACCTGAACCATATCGATCTCAATCAATGGCTATTATACCTCAGAGATTTCATGAAGAAACTAAAGAAAATGGTGTAAAAAATCATTTATCATCATCATCATCAGAAGACAAATCATCTTCTGATCAACATCATAAATCAACATCGCATTCATCCATTGGTCGTACTAGATCAACACGTTCATTTAGACATTCAATTCGTTCAGCTGTACCCGATACATCTGTTATAACAATGGCTAAACGACCAGATCGAGGTGGAACAGGTACATTCAATTCTTTAAAAAAATTACAAAGCAAAAAAAAACAAGGAAACTATTATTAAATTTTTATTTTAGCTGGTCAACAATTACAATTGTATACAAATCATTTTAAATGTCATATACCTCAGACATTAAAATGTCATCAATATGATATTGAATTAGAAGTAGCAAATCGTGATGGTACATGGCGTCCAGCAAAAAAAGATGATCGATTTTTTATTTTAAAAAAAATAATTGATCGTGAAAATTTTCCATTTGTTTGGTATGATGAAGGCAAAAGTCTTTATTCAACTGAATTACTTGTTGATTTTAAAAATCAATATGAAATTATGATTAAAGATAAAAAAAGTGATCGCGAACAAATATATCGTTTATTACTTATTAATCTTGTAAAATCTTATGATATACAGGTTAGATTTGAATTTATTTAATAAGAAAGAAAAAAAAATAAGATAATGTATGATTCTTTTCTGTTTAAGGTTCTTTGGGATTTTATTGAAAATAAAATACCTATCCGTCCAAGAGATCCTATAAGAATACTTGAAACACTTCTTAAACAGACTACTCGTGCAACAATGGTTTCTGTTAAAAATCAATTTTATGATCGACATCAACAACTTGATGATTTAGGTATTAATAAATTTATTCTCTGTATAATGGAAGTTCATTTTCATGAACGTAAATTAAGCAAAAAAAAAAGAATGTTCAGCTTGATAAAAAATACTACATATAATATCACAGGATAAATAACAAAAAAAAAAAAAACAATTGATTTTTTTAAAATCATGCAACAAGGACTGATGAGCTAATTGTGTCCGAGTCCAGTTCTAGTGTTCTTCCTTACTTTATCGAAAATGATCTAACAGAATAGGATACAAATTCTGACGAGAGAACATATCCAAAAAATTTCGATTTCATACTATGATTATTAGTAGACACTTATGAGAGTAAAACAATTTTAAAAGAACGAGGGTATATGGTCTACTGAGGAAGAGTAATGACCGCTTTAATGAATTTTTGTTACTGAGAGCAAAGTATTTCCGAAAAACCTAAACCAAACAGTTTCAAGTTGAAATTTCCTCTATAGACACGTTCGATAGTTTTGAAGATTTTCATGAAAACCAATTGTTATGTCGTCTTTCTTTCCTTTCTCTTACTCTGTTATCACCGAGACAGCAACGTGATGGTATGACAACTGAACGGAACAAATGATATTTCTCCGATGAAAATCGAACTACGTCTTCTGCTTTTCGGGCAGCTGTATTACCACTGTACTAGAAAGGAGTGTTTATTATCTTTTTTGTTCCGTCTTATGACTGAAGGAGAACATTTCAGACATAACACCAATGTGTCTTTTTCGATCCAAGAAGATTCGATACATTGTGTCATCCTATTTGAGAAATTCAATATCCAAAGAGAGACAGATTTGTTGTCATGAAGTCTTTTAGAATTATTCAAAATGATACTTGCCGTTTGATCTTCATATAGGATTCACAACGTCTTGGTGAGACGAGATAAATTTCAGAAGGATGCGTGCCAGTAAGCATCTGAAAACGAGTTATGACCATTTTAGTGTTTTTTGATCTAAGATTTTGTCTCATAAACAGATCAAATAACTAATAGTAGCATATTCTAACTGCTTTTTAAGTAAACTGGATTTTTGTGGCAAACGACCATTTTTTATTTTTATAGGACGAATCTTAGATCAATAATTCAGTAACATGATCCTAACTCGCGTTCGGAGATCCAGAAATACAAATCCTTCTAGGATTTTTCTAGTCTTATCGATATCTCTTTGCATACTTGATATGAGCTTATGTGGTAAGTGTCAGTTTCGATAGCCTCTTCATTTGTAGAAGTTTCATTAAAAACCTACCGCAAGTCTTCATTAGCGAATAAATTATCAGAAATCTCCATATATTTTTTAAAATAAATATACCATTTTTTTTTTAAACTTAAATTTTTTTTTTTAAAGGCGATGGTCGAGGTTTAGCTAGTGGTTCATATCAAGCAATGTTTCTAACTAAAATTGGTGCAACATTAAATATCAATTCAACATTTACATGTTTTTATCAACCATTTAATTTAGTTGATTTTCTTTGTGAATATCTTCAACATGATATTATTCGTGATGGTAATCGATTAATCTTTCTTTCTATTTAATGATTTTGATTTTGTTGTTCATCTATTTTAAGGTATTGATGAACGTGAACAACAATTATTATTAAGAAAAGTTCTTAAACCAATATGGCTTGAAACTCATCATACCGAAAGTGTACGAAAATATCGTATACGTGGTTTTGGTGTATCAGCACGTCAACATACATTTCCACGTATTATTGATGGTACAACTAATGATATACAAGAAAGACAATCAGTTTATGATTATTTTCTTGAAAAATATAATATGAAATTGAAATATCCAAATTTACCAACAGTTGGTAAGAATAAAATTTTGAAAAAAAAAAAAAAAATTTTTTTTCTTACTTTAATTTGAATTAATAATAGAATTATATACACCTCCAAATAAAACTCAATTTCATTATTTACCAATGGAATGTTGTACAATACAAGCATGGCAACGTTCAATAAAACCATTAACTACTGATCAACGAGCACGAGTATATTACTGTTCTTCTTTTTGATGAAATAGGATCTAAAACAAGTGTTGAAGTAATGTAGGGTAGAACTTCGCACCAACCACTGTCCTCCCTCACACCACGACAGACACTTTTCATAGGTCATCGTAGGCTATATACCAACAACTGTTCGTTACAGAGTATATTAACTATTTCCTTATTGAATTTCTAAAGAATGAGTGAGAAAATGTATTCCAAGATAGATAGACTAAAACAATCTTCCTGTAAATAGCAACAGTAGCTACATCATCTTTCACCTTGTAATCATATAAGAATGTGCACTAACAGTTTTCTTTTTTTATCTTATGTTTAAATTATTATACTTTTAGGTAACAAAGAAAACAGTTGTACGACCAAATCAACGTTATCAAGCAATAAAAAACATTGTTCAAAATCGACAATTTAATAAAGATAAATATTTAAAAGAAATTGGTATGAGTGTTGATGATGAAGAAATGCTTATTGTTGAAGGTAGATTAATTGCACCACCAGAAATTAAATATATAAGTGGACGTGATGGACAAAGTGAAGTTGTTGAACGTATTAATATTGGAAAGTTAGTATTTCAAAATTTCATAGAAATAGATTTCGAATTCATATTTATAGATGGAATATTCGTAATCGTTTTCAAAAAACACG
Source organism: Rotaria sp. Silwood1 (assembly GCA_905250075.1). Lineage (NCBI taxonomy): Eukaryota > Metazoa > Rotifera > Eurotatoria > Philodinida > Philodinidae > Rotaria > Rotaria sp. Silwood1. Next base: position 1,475,212 of record CAJNOP010000024.1, read on the forward strand.
TCATATTAATACATGGGCTTGTGTTATGGTTTCCGCTCAAAGACCAGATCAATATCAATTATCAATTGCACAACAATTTGTAGAACATTTTCCATACGTAAATTATTTTTTAAACAAAAAAAGAATAAGTCTATTGTGTATTTTTTTGTTTCTTTCTTCGTTTCTAATCATAGGTTATTGAACGTTTTGGGATTTATTTTGAACCAAATCCAATAATGAGAAGTGATCCAGCTGTACCAGAAAAAATTCATAATCGATTACAAGAATTAAAAGATGCTAATTGTGAAGTTGTTTTATTTATATTGAATGGTGTTGGAGAAGATATTTATAAAACAGTTAAATATTTTGGTAATCATAAACTTGGAATTGTTACTCAGTAAGTTTCTTTCTTTTTTTTTTTTTTATAAAATACAATATTAAGAAATATAAAAGTTCAAATGTAAACTATCTACTTCTCAAAATATTCCAACACAATATTTTTGAGATAATCAATATACGGAAAATTATAGAGACACTTATTTAGTGTAAGCTCATCCATGAGTATATGACAGTCAGTCACAATCTGAGATCGATCACCATGTTTAAAATTAATCCTTTGAGAATGAGGTTACTACACGAAAAAAAAAGTGGTACAGAAGTAATGAATCAAAATATGAGAAGAAAGAAAATGAATGAAAGTTTCTAGAATGTATTTGAAATAAAACTTTCTGATTGAACCACATACATGTCCATCAGACTTCTAACGGATTAACAGTACTAAAAATAACTTCATGAATATTAGAGCAAAAATAATTTATATGAAAGATAAGACAAAAACTAATATTATATTTAAATATCCGGAGTATTTGGTAAATCCTTTTTAGTTTTGCAAGACTGTGTTACACAAGAACAAGTATTAATTGTTGTAAAGATTGACTGTAATCCATAAAAGTTTTCATTCTCTTGAGGTTTTTACTATTGTTGGACTCATATATATTTTCGAAGAAGATAATAAATGTAATTTTTAAGTCGAATTTCTCACCATATTTATAGCGACCGAGAACAACAGGCATTAGATTCCTTTTCTAGAGTTTCTTAGCAACGAAAAAAAAACAAAGCGCTGAACGTTATTAGCAATAAGATTTCGATTGTTCTAGAAGATGTGAACGTCTTCGTGGAAATGGCAGGAATATATTTATGATTATTCAAAATAATGCAGTTTCCGTTCTTTTTACGTAACTTAAAAATAATATTAAGGATGATGGGTTGGTAACACATCGATCTCCTACAGTCATCTTAAGATCAACATAAAAAAAAACATGTATTGATCAAATCATAACTGTAAAGAATAACCAATATCAGTGTTTCTGAACTTATCGAGTTTTATTATAGTACTTTAAGATATGCTGTATGAATATGTACAGTAAATAATAATAATAATGTTAAATTAAGAGATGGATTATCGTTGAAAAACAACTATTGTCTGTTACAGACGTGTCACTTAATATATTTTATATTAGTATAATGAAGCTAAAAGATTGCTTTCTCTTCGTTCAATGTCAACTGCTTTAGATTAATACTAAGAATTTCTATATTTAGATGTACAGATTTTGTTGCTATTGCAAAGAATATCAATAAACTTGATATGGTATGAAAATATTTTTTTCTTTTAATTTAGTTTAGTATGTATATATATTAATTATTAGTATTTACAAAATCTTGTACAAAAATTTAATGCAAAATTAGGTGGTGTTAATGGTATGGTATCATTGGCTCGAGCTTTAACATCATCGACAAAAGATGATATTTTTATGTTTTTTGGTGCTGATGTAACTCATACAACATGTTCAAGAGATAAACCATCAATAGCAGCTGTTATTGGATCGATTGATTCAACAAGTTTGTTCAAATTTTTCATTTTAAGAATAAAACAAAAAAATATTTTGTTTTAAATGAAAATATGTTAGGTACACAATATGCATCACGTGTTAGTGAACAATATCCAGCACGTGGAAGAATATCATTAGAAATTATTAAAGATTTATATCAAATGGCAACGGATTTATTAAAATTATTTGCACAAAAAAATGGATGTTTTCCAAATAAAATTGTTTTTTATCGTGATGGTAAATTTTATATATTCTTTTTGAAGAATTATTAGTTTTTATTTCATTTTAATTTAGGTGTTGATGATGGACATTTTCAAAAAGTACTCGATAATGAACTACGTGCATTGCATAATGCTTGTAAAGGTAAAAATTTTAGCCTTTGTCCACCGATTGCGACAGACGCTAATCATACAGTAGACATGTCGGAGACAAAAAAAAATGAAAATGACATTTTGTTTTTTCAATTTGAAAATCCTACGTCTTTAAAATTGATCCAATTTCTGTCATCTTAGAGGAAAATATCTTTCAACTAAGATTTTTTCTGTCTAGTTAGTGCGCACATTCTTTAGTACAGTTCTAAAATCGATGAAACTTTTATAGAATGTTTTTTTTCTGTCGCATACATTTACTCAGTTAATAGAAAAATTGATAAATGCTTTTGAACTGAAATACAAGTTTTCTAAATCGCATTCTTTTGTCTCAGGAATACTTTAAAAAAAACAAACTAAGGATATGAATAACATGTCGTTATGGTATATAAATTAATGTCTTATGATATTTTTTGGAGAATTAAATGAAAGGATAGATGAAGAAATGTGTTCCAAAATAGACTAAAACAACAATAGTTATATCGTGTTTTATATTTTAATCTTGCAAGAATTGTGCTAAAAGTTTTTTAAATGAAATTTTATTTTCGATTATTTTAGCTCTTTATATGAATAATCCATTACCAAAAATTACGTTTATTGTTGTTAAAAAACGTCATAATACACGTTTTTTTGTTCGAGAACCTAATTCAAATCCAAAAATAAAAATGATGAATAATGTTCAACCTGGTAAATTTATATTGTCACACAAAAAACATATATGTATTTATTTTATTTTTTTTTTTTTATATTGTATAGGTACTATTGTTGATACAGATATTGTTCATCCACAAGGTTTTGATTTTTATTTAAATAGTCATGCTGCTATTCAAGGTACGTAGAACTTTGCAAAAAAAACAAAAATTTTCTTTGATTTTTTATTTTCAAGGTACATCACGACCAATTTTATATCATGTTTTATATGATGAAATTGGTTTTTCATCAGATGAAATACAATCTTTAACTTATTATCTTTGTCATTCGGATGTACGTTGTACAAAAGCTGTATCTGTACCAGCACCTGTTCATTATGCACATTTAGCTGCATATCAATCTCGTGATGCTGATAGTTATGAGAATGATCGAAGAAGTAGTATAGGAGGGTAAACATTTTTATCGTTGTTTTTTAATTCAAAAAAGAAAAAAAAAATTGTATGTTTATTTTTTTTTTGTAGAGATTTTGATGATGATGATCTAGTTGATGGTATTGGTTCGATAACATTACAAGAAGTCGAAACAAGACTTATTCAATTAGATCCAACTATTCAAGATACAATGTGGTATGTTTAAAGAAGAGTATTAGATAAATTAGATAGCCATGTTGATTTTGTTTTGGCATTTAATGGACCGATAGAATTGTTTATGTGTTATATAACCTTCATTTGTTATAGTTTTGTTGAAAAATTGTTATGATGTTGATTTACTATTTTGAAAATTTTTATTTCTTTTTTATTGTTATTCAACGTATGTCAACTTTACTTGAAAGAAATAAAGAACCGTTAGAGAAAGAAGAAATCTATGATGAAAACTATTCTATAATCTTTTTTTTTTTATAAATACAACATAAATCTGTTCATTTTAGAAAAATTATTTTTCAGCAGAAAATGAATTAATTTTATGATAATAATATCATGAAAAAAAGCTTATACACTTTTTGCAATATTATTTCTACTTATTTTGAAAATGTTCCACAATAACTCGAGAAAACAATGCGATATACTATCACGGATAAAGCTATCACTAATAGTTACTTTTGATTTCACCGCATTGCTGAGTGACTATATTTTTTGACATGTATCCACAAAGTACTCTATGCAAACTTCAGAATTACGAGTCATAGAATGATCCTGGACAAGTCACTAATGTTGATTCTTGTCTAATGCCTAAAGTTATAGTTTTTCATAGGTGTAGATAAGTGTGAGTGTGGAGTGAAATGTTCTATCTTCATTAATAGAATTATTCATATTTTATATGACAAATACTCGTATATTGTCAAGAAAAAAAAATGACGACAAATGATATTTTATTTTAACTAATGTTCAAATTTGATGTTTTCAGTTTATTTATTTAGTATTTACTTGTCTCTTCAATTTCTTTTGATTCAATCTTAAAGAAAATATTGATATTCTAATTTTGATATAGAAATCAACAAAACAATATTTTTCATATCGAACTACAATATTTCTAATATGTAATCGATGATCAATTATTGTTATTTTTGTATGAGATTTCACAATAAAATGGTTTATGAAAAATATTTCGATACATGTAAAAAGTTCAAAAGATCTTAAAAAATTTCAGAACAACAAATTATATCTGATGCTCTGACTATTTTAACATTGCACTTGATTAATTTCATTCGACATATTTGATCATAAGTTTGATCCCCTAGTAAGTATCATATTCCAATTGTGCTAAAACTTTACTACATTCTTGGTTCTCTAAATCTTGCATAGCATGAACTGAATTTGCTGAATATTCTTTAGTAAATTTAGTTGTATGGCGAAACTTAGTTACTGTCAAATTACGAATTATTGTGCGATAATCAAATACTAATACTGAGTTTGGAATTGATAGAATGTAATATATGTTTAAATATGAATAATAAGATTAAAGTGAATTAAAAAATTTCAAAGAACACAAATCAAATGTAGACAAATCGATAACCTACACTCACAATGGGAGAGTTTGTAAATAAACGTGTAATAATTATAAATAATAGAAACATTTGAAGACAAGAAAAAAAATATATTTGTGTTATATAAATATTCATCAAAACTTAATGGTTATTTAGAATCTGTTGTATTATAGAAAAGTATAGATTCATCGAAATAAGTATAAGCAAAAAATTGATCAGTGATCATATTTTGATATTGATTGACAATACAATAATAATCTCAAGTAAATGAGACTATACACATTTATGGTAAATGATGTCCAATAATATGAATTTTTTTTTCTTGATGTTCTTCAACATATTGAAGCCATCGAATCAATTGTAAGACAAAGATACATAAAGCATATTTATATTTTCAACAAATTCTACGAATATGAGAAGAGAAAGAAAATAGCTAAAAATTTACCCAATTGTTATTGCCCTAGAAAATTTTTTCAACTTAATGAAAAGCTAATAATTATCATCAGCACACTAATTCATATTTAATGAAATCTAATGAACTATTCGTAAAACTATTGTTATATAGTAATGTGGAACAATATCATCGATAAAATAAATAAAATCAATTTGTTCTTCATTTTAGCATGCTTTCGACTATTCATTGTGGTAGATCACATGTAGATAATTGCTCTAAAATTCTGCTTCTTATTCACTACGTTTTGGTAATCCATCACAGCAACAAAGTGGCCGATCACAATTAGCATTTGAATCAGATTTATATTCTGTATCAATGTATGCAATTGATAGATGAAGAATTGAAAGAGTATTTTCCTGAGATAAATGTTCACTAAACAGATTTAGAGGCAAGAGTTTTTTTTTTGAATTGAAGGAGGAAAAGTAACATTCTATCAAACACTAGGAATATCAATCTGTCATAGACATTCAAAATCTACACCATAGATTTCACATCATGAGAACGAACTATAACGAAGAACTGCAATTAGCACATAATTATATTCATTGATTATGTCTACATATACTGCATCTTCAAAAATATGCAGATACTAACACAAAGCTGCTTTACTTAATTTTTCAGTTAATGATAATTCATCTCATGCAATAAGACCTTTTTGCAATAGACAGTAAAAGATTACATTTTTCACATGGATTCAATTTATTGGTGTGAGTGATGATTTTCGAAATAGACAAAGTATTCGACAATTTTATAACCAAAAGGTAAAGTATACTTTTGTAAACGCACCGAAAAAAGCACCATAACGGATAAATTAGTATCCATGATATTTTTCTATATATTTGCTCAAACATATGTGAATCTTTATGCAGATAAGAAAATGGTAGTCATATCTCTCTAAAAGAAAATTTTTCTTTAGCAAGATTGTTTGACAATAGAGGTCTTTGACTATGGTGCTATTATATAATATACTGTTAGATTATTAACCCAGACCAAAGTTTTGATTTGAAACAAAATGAATTTTAGAAGTTAACCCTTTCCAGCCGGATGTTGCCTTTTGGCAACATTTTGCCAATATCAACCTGGGATTTATCTTAAAGTTATGAGATATAGTTCCTTAAGTGATTTGATAATTAACTGCACGCATTTTAGCGCAAATCTATGCCTTCGCAAGAAAGAAGAAAGCTATTATTGACGAGAGAGATGAATTCCTCCGCCAAGACCCAAAACGGCCTCCGAGTCGAAATGATCTGTTTAGCATTTGTCCAGCATTCGATGCAAGAAGTGACTAGTGGTTAATTTTCCTCTCCAGATCCACTATCTATTAGACCAATAAGATGAATTATTCAGCATACTCGAAGAACAGAATACCAACATGTTGCCTTTTGGCAACATCCGGCCGTAAGGGTACAAAAAGCTGGAAAAGGTCAATTAGTTTTCCTCGATGGAAACCCAATAATTTGGTGTTAGTTTTAGTTCAGGCTGTCAAAGGAAAGCATATTTTGTTCATCTGCCCATCTCTTACAGTTTTAAGGTGAGAAATATTCCAATAATACTCAAAAACTGATCAAAATAACGTAAATTTCACCAATTTTTCCTAGAGAAGCTCACAAATTCAGTGAGATTCTAACAAGATTCGTAATGTTTTATAATAGTCTGAATAGCAATACTATAATGTACTGTAAATCTTGTTAGAATCTCACTGAATTTGTGAGCTTCTCTAGAGAAAACTGATGAAATTTACGTTATTTTGATCAATTTTTGAGTATTATTGGAATATTTCTCACCTTAAAACTGTAAGAGATGGGCAGATGAACTAAGTATGCTTTCCTTTGACAGTCTGGACTAAAACTAACACCAAATTATTGGACTTCCATCGAGGAAAAATAATTGACTTTTTCCAGCTTTTTGTACCCTTAAGGCCGGATGTTGCCAAAAGGCAACATGTTGGCATACGGCTCAATATCAGTTCTTTAAACTCCAAGATGGAATTCGGTAACCCCCACACCTAAAAGACAAAGAATATATAGAAGTTGAAATTTTTGCTTGCTGTCTTCGAGTAGCCGGCCGGAAAGGGTTAACTGAAGTATCAATTGTGTAACATTGTTGTTTTGCAATAATATTCTATATTAACAACAAGAATAGCGATGGATGTCATTAGAGTGTGAATCTCGGCTTATATGTGGATTTTTCTTCATCCACATCCGTTAGTATCATGAAAATGATAATAATAAATCATGATTTTCATAATACAGATCGTTCAGAATTAATTGATAAATTTATCATCAAACATTATCTAACGTGCTTAATGAACAATATGATTCTATTGAAAAACCTTCATTTATTTACTTGTTATCATTAATGTATGTGGATAAGCATACAAAATAACAAGGAGAGCCTTTTAACAATCATTTGACATTATCATAACCATTTATTCACTATCTTTCTTTTCGTCTCTTCTGTTTTGTTGATGTCGTACGTTTTTCTTTCTTTTGCTACATCTCGCTAATTCATTTATATAAATATGTATATGTATATGTGTGCGGTCGTGTGTGAATATATGTATATACAATATTATTCTAATAAAACAAAAGAAAAGGTCGTTCGTTACGAGCTAACCATTTGAAATAAAATTTGATAAAACATACTGGACTCAGTCATTTACTGTCTTCTGGTTCGACACTCTAGTAGACAGAATAAATAAAAAAAAGAGCATCTGTCGATAATTGACGAATCGATTTAAAAGCATCGAAAATAATTCTGTTGTGTATTATTCAAAACAGAAGTATTTTCTTATTGATTCGAACACGTGTGGTTGCTATCGTTCACAATAAGCTCACGACACGTACTGTGTGGATCACTATAATGCAGAATCGATATGACTCTTTACCGAGATAGTATTTGAATATGTTTCGCATGCTTGCGATCGTATACGTAAGCAACTATTATTTTTTTTTTTTATAAGAATGAATAAAATACTGTGTGTTTTGGACACTATTATTTACCTTCACTTTTTCTTTTTTTTTTTGTTGTTTTCATGTTTTCTTCGTGAATAATCGAAATTTAGTCTATTGACTATTTTTACTGATGCAAAACACGATTTTATGTTAGTAATGAAGTATATAACGAGAAATCTGAGCATCCTCTCCTACCATCCGTCAGATAAATAATATACAGAGCACATGATATTTTTTTCGGGCCAAGATATTATGAATTTCTAAATCTGACACTGCTGGATTTATAAGTGAAGTTTCGGATTTTATATCAATTGGAAATGTCTAAACGACAAAGTCCATTTTTCTCTTTCTTTGTGCGACACTTCAGTCCTAATTCCATCGCCGTCACAGACAATCGAAGATCATGCTTCCTAGGCTTTATGACGACTCACTATGAAAATAAGAACTATCTTCATATTCGTATAAAATAGTTCCCATGTTTTTTACACTTTAATCTCGGTAGGAATTGCGCTATAGTTTTTTTTTCCTTATTTTAAGAAAAAAGAGACACAACATGGCAACAGCATTAAATTTCGATATAAATAAAGATGGAAAAGTGACATTAGAAGAATTCAAGACTTATTTGAAAAAATACCACTTGGGGTTCAATAATGATGAAATTTTGACTATGTTCAAAAGTTGCGATAAAGATAAGAGTGGTTATTTGTCGTTGGACGAAGTCAGTTGGTTATTTTCTCTGGCAAAGTCAGAATTGAATCAGATGACCGTTTGTGTACGTGTTATTATTCCTTCAACAGAAGCCGTAAACATGATCGTCGATTCTACTGAATTTCAAGCACGCCTTGGTAAGAAGAAAAATGAAAAAGATAAATTCAAGGAGTCTCTATTATTTTGCTTAAACAAATTTTAAAATTTTATCGACAATAGTTTAAAAATATTGTCGACATATTTACCAGAGTTCTGATTGCTTCACTTCATATTTGATTGTTCATTGATCTAAATTGAGTCGAGCTTCCAATAATTAATTACATTGCTGTATTTTATCTTCATCATAGTGACAGTTACATAAGCAATATTCTCTTCTCTTTTAGATGCGTTTCGAACCTTGTTTTGTAAAATGTTTGGCGGTTGCACAGCATTACCTGCTCAACAAGGTTCCTATTTAGCCAATGATGGTCAAATAGTAAACGAGACTGTCGCATCTGTTGAAACGTTTTGCACCAAGAAGAAATGGATTGATAATGAAGAATTTGTAAGGAATTTTATCAAAGATAAGTGCAAGGATTGGGGACAAGAATGCATAGCATTGGGAATAAATGGCGTATTGGAATATATTACTTCTGATACTGAAAAGCAGCCCGATGTCGATGGAGACGCAGAAACTCTTTTGCGTCAGTTGGCAACCAGAATTCAAATGGTACATGAAGTCGAACAACGGCACAGAACACAGGCACATGAAGAAAGACTATAAACTTTGTTCTTCTCGTTTTTCATACGAAATACAAGTTTCTACTTAGATTGAGTTTTTGATTCGACATCAATTTCTGACAATAAAGACGTACAACTATCTAGAGATCAAATTATTTTCTGAAAGTCCTAAATTTTTCTTCGACTTTTTGAAGGTTGGCAGGTATACAAACAATCATAAGAAATGGCTGTGAGGCTGTGGGTTGTTGAGAATAGGCTTATATCACCTTTTTCTGTGAAAACTGACGATAAACTGTACTTATCTAACGATTTTGTTCAATTATTTTTAGTAACTATAATTTACAAGAACAATCAAAGGCAAATGTATCAATAATACCGAAAGTTTACCAGCTACCGTAAGAAAGGTATATTAGACTTCTTATTTCGATCGATGCATAATTTCTGTAGTTAAAATATATTTGATATTGAATGATGAAATAGAGGTTTAAATAATTTTTTCATGGTTTGAATGTTTTATGAGTCTTTCATTTTATTGAGTTCTTTCATTACATGTATATTCAGATCGGTCAAGAATTAGAAGTATTCTTGAAGTATCTGAGAAAATTGCTCATCGATTTAGTTGCTTTCAATTTCGTATAAGCCATTAATATATCGTTGTCGCTTCATTTTTCAATGTCTTTTTTTAGATATACACAAAAAATTTCCATGTATGCCTTTTCATTAATTATGATAATTGATATTAAAAGGCTTAAATTGAACTATTTTTTTTTTATTTAAGTTTGACTCAACAGCTGATCCAAACTGGAGTATAAATTTATGAAATTACATTCTGTATTTTGTTATAAAATAAATTATGTATATGTAACTTACGGGCTGAGAATAGGTTGAGGATAGTAATAGAGAAACGCCGGTTGACGATGGTTAATCATTATGTACTGAACAGTTGACCGGAGTTAACTGACGACTTTTTGCCGATTCGAACAATATGCGGGTAAATTTATAAGTGTAAATGAAACGAAGACCTGTAGCCTTACCGACATGTCGCACCTTCTTCCAGTCATTCTTGAAAGATTACCAAAATTTACGAAATACGTTCACGGCTAAGGCATGATTGTTATCTGACTCGTGCGAAAAAAAGAGCTTGGCTGGTTTTGTAAAAGTTCTTGAGAATCATAAAATAAGTAATCTGATATGTGTACTTCGGCAAAAGGATTGCAAAGAGCAGGCGAAAGCTTACTGATATTATTCTGCGATAATGAATGACAAATATCCGATTTGTATAGCAATGAACAATACAAAAATGGGTTTAATCGTATATGCGTTTGTGAATCGTTATTCACAGACATTGACTGTTTCTTTGTTTTCTTGTGAATACCTTTTTTTTGTTGAGCGAGTCACTTTATTCACATGTTTTTTAATGTCAGACCTTTTTTTACAACGTAAAAAGAGTGTTAAGAAATCAAGAAGGGAAAGAAACTCATCGGACGTGAATGTACGTTCGTATTATAGGTGAATTAGTATTCTCTATCTTATCTTAGTTTTTAAAACGGATAATGAGATGCCTCGAGACATTCGCAAAAATCAGTGATGATTTTTTCAGGTACAAGCACAGCTAACGTTTCTCTGTTGAAAATTTGTCTCAAACAAGTGATCATCAGAAGGAGACGTTGAATTTGTCCAATCAGTGGTTTGCTTCGTTCTTCTTTTTGATCATAAAATAATTTATTCGATATAGGATCTTGGAGAACATCTTCTAATAGTGAATAGACTTCCAAACAGGAAATACTATTGATAATAGCATAATGAATCAAGAATGTGGCAGCGGTATTTCGTTTTCCCATCGAGACAGATTTCAAATAAGGAAAAATACTTTCTATGGCATTTCTATTTTCAATTTTTTCTAATGGTGTAAAAATTTCGTCATAGTTTTGATAGAGATCAAAAAATTCTGTAAAGATCATATGAATCCAATCTACTGTGGCAACTTCAAATGCCGAATACAGTTCAATACACCGATGTCTCTGTTGTTGAGTTCCTTTTTTCCATGCACGAGAAAGTGACGCTTTGAATGCTTCCTCACCGTAAACACTTGTTCGTACTGCTTCACAAAATGATTCGGCTCCTATTTCAATTAGTTCGCAAGCAACATATAAAAAGTCAGCATCACGATTTATACGATTCATTGTTTTTGAGAAACTCAATAAAGAATTATAACAATCATCTATAAAACGATCAACAAGATCATTCCAGTGATTTCTGAGCAAGTCAATAGTCTGAATACACCTGTCCCTATGATCTTCTCTTTCGATCGTACATTTTCTTTTTGTTTTTATTACAGTATAGAGAAAATCTGCATTGATACTTAATCGATGTTCCATATCAGTGATACTTTCATGAGGTTTTTTATCTTGCCATAGCATCCAAATATAACAGGCACGTGCATGTTGGGATACTGTTAAAGAACTCGATAATTTTTCTATAGACTTAAAAAATGATTCATCTACAGAACGATATTCCACGGGAATATCGACCAAAGCCCATAGACATAGACTAAGAACATTATCTGAAAGCTGTATTTCTTCTGGTTTCCTGGTCGAATCACTGTCAAGTCTGACGTTCTGCTGAGAAAAACGTATTGTATCTTCTAAAAATATCCGACCTTGCTCTTGAAATGTTAATGCAAAACATGCTGCTCGCTGAGTAAACGGTAACAAACGTTGCTCGTACACAATTTTTTTTAATACTTCAACAAAATGCTCATTTTGAAGTTCAGAATCGATTTCTGTTTCAACTTCAGCTAAATGAACTATTATAGTTGCAAGATACTCATCATTCACTATAGAATCACTCTTCAATTGTGTTTGAATATGTGTCACCATATGATTGTGTACCTCTTGTGTATAACTACCTATTAAACAAAAGAAAGAAAATTGCTCATCATCATCTGCGAGTAGTCTTAATCTATTAGCTTCTAATTCAAGCAACAGATTGATATCATCTATGAATTTTATATGTATTTTTGGAAATGATAGAGAATGTAGCCAAACATTCCGTAGTACCCGCCACATCCATGAACTCCATTTTTCGCACGTGACATAGGCATTATTGTCATACCAACTTTGAAAAGCTGTTCGTGCTTGATAACGAATATCATCAACAGGATGAAAAAATGCTTTTTCCAATATTTTAAATATTTTCTCCATCACAGACAAAGACAAATTTTCCTGAACATTTCTCAAAAGTAAACCAACAGCAAGTAAAGCAAATTGACAATGACATTCATTGTCATTGTCGTCATAGTATGAGAGCCAATTTTCAATCATTGGTCGATCTTTCACTTCAATATCTTTATACACAATAAGACCATCGAACGGAATAACTTGTTCAATCTTTCGAGTTTGTACTGAATTCAAATACATATTGATTGATACAATTCGATGATGAGGAAATTTTTCTGTCGGCCAATTCCAATTCCATTGCTCAAACAGTTTGCCAGTTAAGTTCAGCATTTTAGGTGTTGGAATACAATCATTGAAATGTGGAACAACAGTCATGAATATGTTTGTGTCGATTGTTAGTTCAGTAAGATACAATTGACATAGGAGAACATTATCGAAACTAGTGAGAAAAGGTTCTTCTATTTGGAGCAAGGAGAAATATAAACTAGGCGAATTAAATTCAAGAATATCGGATAAATTTGATCGAGTTTTAAACGAAAAAGGAAGCTGAATCTCAAGTTCAACTATTGTTCTCAATGCTTGAAACACACTCTCCTGATCCTTAGCGTCTTCGTCGTCACTAGGTGGTTGATGCAAATGTGCATACACATTCTCCAACAATTCATTTAATAATGGATGCATCTTTTCTCCTTCTTCAATACATGAAATGAGTACAATCGACTTGATTATCAACGGTAAACTACGCGATAGTTGTCCTAGTTCAACATCCATAAGCATCTGTTGTAATACAGTATACATAGTTTTATCAGACCATCTGCGGACTATTTGACGCATATGACGAAAGCATAGTATACGTAAAATGTGATTTTGAATACATTGTACTGCTTGCATGACTTTCTCGAATACATCTCTCTTTTCACTGATAAAGTCACACATACGAATAATTGACAGTGCTGCCGAAAATAGTTGCAAATCAATCTGGAGTATTCGTTGATCTACCGAAGAGGAAATAGCTTTCGATATTCGTTCATATTCTTTCTCTATGACAGTCCTTACAACAACAAGATCCACATTGGTAGGAATTGATAGTTCATTATCTTCTGAATTATATTCAAATCTAGTCGCTTTTACTGTTTGTTTGATTGCTGTGACATAACTTTCGAATTGGTTCTTTTGAACAGTATCCTCTATTATACTAAGAAATGAAAAAAGTTCGAATGTACGCATATTCTGCTCGTCGACGAATAGAAGTACTTCGGCCAAAAGTACTACTTTAAAAATGTCATTCCATTCGAAGTTCTGTGAATTTATTCGATCTTTTAGAATGAATCGTTCAAAAATAGATTGAAGTGAAATCGGTACGAATGAAACTAAGAAAAGTGGATGCTCACACAAAATTTGATATGGATGTTCTCCAAATTTCCATTGATTTCTAGCCGTAACTTCATCACTTGACGAAAACACTCGTAGTAGTCGCAAGTATTTCAATGAATACATCATAAACTCTTCGTTTTTTTTATCTACACTATTGAAAGGTACAACTAACTGAATATCTTTCCAAGATGAAGTGTTAGGAAATGTCAAATGTTTACATGCCTCGATCATCGCAATAGTTAACGCGTTTTTGATTTTCGCGTTTATGTCATATTTCATAGATATTTCATTCAGCAATGTAGTTACATCACTGAATAACGAAGAACGACTCTGAAAACAAGATTTTTTTATAGCATAGAATTGTCGTAAATGATATAGAACTAGTTTCAATCGATAGAATACAAGAGGCAATACCTTATGATGACAGAAATGTTCAAAAATATTTATCGAAGTGACACCTCGAAGAATGATCAAGGCAAGAAATGCATCTTGTGTACGTCTTGATATATCATCTATTGACACTTCAAAAATGATCGTCTCGCATTCATCAATTAAATGACAGATATTTTGATGAACATCATGCATATCTTTCTTGAAACATTCGATCAAGAAAGATGCTAATGGAGTTAATCGATGCATTCGTATTGGATCAAATTTAATAGAATCTTCATCTTTTATCATACCACCACAAAGAACTACAATAACCGATAGAATCAAAGGATGAATTCGATCAATAGAAATCCTATTGCTTATTAAAAACGATTGTAGAATATTGGAGGCATTGTGATCCAGAACAGATTCTCCACAACGAAAAATCCAATCAACGATTGTCTGGACATTCACATTTTTTTCATCCCAGCTTGTAATAAAACTTATTGCTGAATTGGATAGCCATGACGGCAACATCCATGTGCTCTTACCATTAATCGGTTCCATGCAATAGCGAAGAAATTCACAAATACATTCGACACGAATTGAATCATCATGCAAGAGATTTTCGAATAAACTGCTAGCAACTTCTGTTGATAGACTATTCAATGCTCGTCGAAGATATTCTTTTGAAACATCATCTTGACTCGAAGACAACAATATGCATCTGAAAATACGTACTATCGTACTAGAAGAACGAAAAGAGTGTAAACTTGTAAGTGCATCAGTCAATAGAAGACATCCAATAGGTAGATTACCAACAGTTCTATTCAACAATTCAAAACAGAATACATCCATATTATCTGGTTGCAATCGAAGATCTAACCAACCGATAGCAAGTGACAATGGTTTATGATATTCAGTCTTCCATATGCAATTAAAGAGACGATCAACTATCATTTTAGTCGAAAGAATACGTTCACAAATCAAAGGGTTAACAATAGTTAAAGCAACAAAATATTCTTCAAGTGTTCGATGAAGAAATCCGTAAGCGTCTAATCCTCGTGCTGTTGCAAAACCTACAACATTGGACGATAAAATACTAACAAAATCTCTGACTTCTCTATTCAATTCATCATTTGACATCCAAACGTCATGTTTCTGTTGTTGAAATGCTCGAAGAGATATGCAAACTAATCGAATAAGATCGAATGTATCGATCCAACCCGATGGACAATTTTCATATAAATGTACAGCTAAATCTCGAAGAATCCATTCAATAGATGCTGCATTCAACTTTGTCTTATTTGATGAAATCCAATTGTCTATCATAGCTTTTTTAGTTAAGTCATAAACAGCAATTTGAGATGTGAGATCAATCTGGTTAATATCACTGCGTATAAGAGAAGATAGAGCTAAGGACAATAAAATCGGATGGGATAATAAATAGGATCGTGTTGTTAAATCGAGAGCTTTTTTCCATAGTTTTTCTCTGATTTCTTTTAGTCTTTCTCGATTCAACATGAAACGATTTTCATTACTGATGTAATTAGTAAACGCATTATTCATATTCATCAGCCAATTACAGATAAATGATTCAACTTCTTTCTTATTCATTGGTAATAAATAAAAGAGTGCAATTAAATTACTCTGTATTGGTACGAGACTATATCCTATAATGCGTGATGTAATAATTACTTGATTTCTTTCGAGCAAAAACTCTGGATAATCATCTAAACATCCGCCCCATTTTTCTACAATATCTCTATCGTCCTTGATTGAAATTAATGATGAAGTTTTAACATATTTTTCTAGAAATATTTCTATTAAAGTAACAACTTTTTTTCGTTGTTCATAATTCGAAACTTCATCTAAACCATCGAAAAGAATGAGTGCATGACCATGATAAATGAATTCATGAAGTACTTTTGAATCATTTGTTTCTGAATAACAATTACCGTACCAAGTATGTTGACCAATATAGTCAAATAATGAACAATCAATATGAGAATCTAACCAAGTAACGAATTCACCTATTCTAATCAATATGGGTACTCGTGCAATTGATAAAATCGGACAATTAATAAATGGTATTTGTGTTGCTAATATTTCCCATTCATTTTGTCCTTCTAGATAAAAATTTTCTGTTTCACCTTGTCGAAGAAAACGAGCATATTCAAGTGTGAGCCAACGTAATAATGTTGTTTTACCACTGCCAGGATCACCTAGGATCACCGACCAACGATAATTATGTAGAATAGATAAGATATTTTTGAGTAAAAGACCACGTTCAATAGAATGACCATCAATAGATGGAAGAAAAAAAGAAACTTCTCTATTCTTATTATTCGACTTATGGACAGTGTCACAGTTAACAAGTGTCGCACATGCAAAACGGAGAGGCATCTCAATATCTCGTATAAATGTATCCAAATTAAGTGCAGAAAATGAACACTCATCTGCACTTATCTGTCTTAAAAGCTGACGCACATCTTCTAGTCCGATACTTAATGGAATAGAAAGAGTAGAATGAAAAGAAATACACTTGTCAAGATACTCGCTTAGAAATAGACAATGTTCATCACATAACTCACTTAAAGTCTTTTGTCGGCCATCAATTCGTACAAAATATTCTTTCTTGCGTAGTTCGAGTTTATTTTCAAAACTTTTCACTTGTAGAAATGTTGAACGTATATGTGAATTAGATGTTGGCATACGACCATGCAAAATGTATTGACATTCATCAGTATATTGTTGCCAAAGATCTTCAAGTAAAAATCTTCGCAAACGAATATTTTCTTCTTTTTCTTCGTCTGCTTTTAGATTATCATTTTCATTATCTTCATCACTTTCGAGAAAATATTCAGAAATCTTTTCAGCTCTAGTTAATGTTCTTTGTAAGCGACGTAGAAAAACTTTTTTCCATAAATTATTAATTTTTTTAATCTTTTTTCTATGCTTCATTAAACGTTTCACCGTGCCGATTACATCTTGAAGCATTTCATTGTTTACTTGTTGATGTTTTTGGCAATGATAATTGACATATATTGCGGTTTTTTCTTCGAATACTTTTAAACGCCGAAGTATATTGTACGTCATTCTTATGATTTATATCAGATGAATCTATAAATAATATCAGAGTTGTTGTTTTTTCTTCTAATTACATTAAATTGAATCTTAAAAAAAAGAGACTTTCATAAAGTTCAGAAGTCTAGAGTATACTGAATAAAATGTACACGTGGGTAACTGATGCTTGAGCAATTTTCTACAGTGTTGATCAATCAAATGTTCTAACAATAGACTATGATGGAAGAAAGATAAAAAAAAGGAAGCTCAATGCATTCATAGTCATGCAGTGCTCACTACCTTTTTATTGATGGTCACCATGTTGCGAACTAGACATCTGTCGAAGACCTGAATATGTCACATCGTTTCTCTTCAAGAAAAGTCTAGAGTCAATATTTATTATCATGATCGTATTCTTAATATATATAATATCTGCTCAGCTCTATTACTCATGTATTTCTGCTTGCCGATCAAGAACACGCACAGTTTGCATTTATATATTCTTTTTGTTGAATGATAACATCAAATGGAGACCCGCTTGTTTAGCAACAGAACACGTGAAATCGACCTTCTTCACATTCTTCATGATTTACAATGTTTTTTTTGTTCCTTCATGCACAAGCACACGTACATATTTGTACTCACTTCTACTTGTGTTGTTGTTGTCGTAAAGAAAAAAAACTTAAAAAACACGTGTATTGACAGAAAGCAACGGAAACCTCTCCTGCTAGCGATGCCAACTTTTCTCAAAGACTGCATCAGATGCTTTTGCATACATTGACAATACGTGCAATGAAGATGCAAAAGAGAATACTATGAAGAGATGTGACACATATGGAAAAATCGCCAATACTCACATCCGTACTCTTTAAAGAAACACTTTTTATTGTTTATTAATTAAATATCTTTAAATATGTCATATCCATATGCTTTTTCTTCCAGATATTGAAGAACAATTAAGAGAACCTCTTTGAAAACATTGAAGATGACTCTGGTGTAGGAGGCACTTGATAAAAATCATTTTGTTTTATATGTTTTTGGGCAATAGAACCATCAATGTCGAAAACTACCAACCTGAAAATTTTAGCTTCTAATATACTTCCTTCGTGAAGTTAACCAATACCGATATTTAGTATCATCATGGCTTTATGTGAAAAAAAAACAGCAAAGATGACTCTATAAAAGTTGTGTCTATCTGAGATTCAACAGATCATTCAAACCTCATATGGATATATATGAAAGGGTAGATCGTCAACAACTGAAAAAAATAGAAGTATTTAAAATATGGTATATAATCTATTTATTGAGGTTAAACAGCCTAGCACGAGTGGACATTGACACAATTTATAAGTTTATGATGGTCAAGTTTTTACAGTATATCTCCTGCAATTTTTTGAAATCAGGAGACCCCCAAGTTGAACTTTTGCTATGTTGTGTAATTGTTGATTCTATATAAAATGAAAATAAAAGGGCATGCTTGATTTGAAAATGTCTAACACTGCCTGTAACTAAATGAATTCTCTTCCACCTATCTCTTTTTACATGTGTACGGAGATCGAGTTTTTGTAGGAAACTATTGGTGCCATCCTATCCAGGATGAAGTCCTAATTTCTTCGATATGAAAATTTTCATCAATAAATGACATTTAATAATATCAAGAACTGTTTTCCATCAGAGAATTTACTTAGTTTTAGACACTTTTCGAACTAAACATATCTTTTTTTTCTCCGATATTTTGTTTTCATTTTGTACAGAATCAAAAGTTACACAACAAAGCAAATATTGAACTTTAGCTCTCCTAATTTAAAAAAATGGTAGCAGATATACTACAAAAAATTGACTGCCATAAACTCATCAATTATGTCAGTTTCTACTCTTGCTAGGCTATATAACCTCAATAGATAAATTTGAATGATTGACTAACTTTTCCAAGGAAGAGTATTAAACACTAAAATATTCAGGTTGATAGTTTCAGACATGGATGGTTCGAATGTACCGAAAAATTAAAAAAATGTGATTTTTATCAAGTAGCTCTCATACTCGATAGTTTCATGGATTCTCTGTCAAGCAAACAAGATGATAGAAATTAGTGATTAAAGTAGAATTAGATATGCACCGTTGTGAGAAACCCTGAAAAATCGTACAATACAACTGAGATGGATAGTTCAAAACTCGAACATTTGTTACATAAAGTGGATTACATGCGTAAATGTTTTTCTTTATTCAAAGTGTATTTATTTTAAATCATTGAAATAGTTCGTATTGGTAACAGTGTATTCTTTTGTTTATTTTGTGGATGTTTATGCATCTATTTTTGTACATAAAAGTCTATCTTCTTTCCTTTTGTCTTAATTTACCTCATCCATGAAGCCTATAAAGATTGTTTGCTTTACTCTATTGGATGTTATTTTAGCTGAATGATTTACTTATTCACTAAATAATAAATCCGAATGTTATTCTAATGTAAGTCTTATCGAGCAACAATCTTTCTTAATTATTGATGCTCAATGGCAAAATGTTAGTCTTTGATGTTTAATTAATTTATTAAAACAATACCAAATATTATTATCAAATAATTCAAAACAAAAATTAGGTGTAAATATACAAAGTAT
The DNA here is from genome assembly GCA_905250075.1 of Rotaria sp. Silwood1. NCBI lineage: Eukaryota > Metazoa > Rotifera > Eurotatoria > Philodinida > Philodinidae > Rotaria > Rotaria sp. Silwood1. The sequence goes on from CAJNOP010000024.1 coordinate 1,495,519, forward strand.
TACAATGAATAAATATATTCTGTATTCATATATAAAATTATTAATACAACAAATACAAAAAAAAAATAAATAGTTTAACATCATTAACATAGCGTCAAATTAAATTTCAATTATTCGATAGACAACAATGATAATGAAAGATTAAAAGAAAATTCATTGAATAAACATGAATTCAATCATCAAGAAAAAATTCTATTAAATTATTTATCGAATAATCCAATTGAATCATCTGAACAATTACTTAATATTAATATATTTGAATTAATAATACAAAAAAAGAAAACCTTCACAATCATAGTTTAGTTTAGTTTAGTTCATCAATATCCAATATATTTTCATTCGATGATAAACACAATTCAACATATATGACCTATATTCATTCGTCTTATCATGATTTTAATCGAGGTCCTTGTCTAAATGTAGTTCATACGACTTTTCAATATATTTTATCATATTCATCACTCAAACTCATCGGCCCTGATATATTTACGTTTGAATTACCTTATCTTTTGTCATCAGTTGAGTATAATCAAATTTATGTCTATTGAATGAAGTCAAATAAAACATTATTAATACATATACTTGATACAAATACTAATCTAATCACACTATTTCAAGTCTTTTTTGGAAATTCATTCATGAACCATTAACAGCAAAATTCTTTGATAGAAATCAACGAAAAAGATTATATATTATTTAAATTTTTTTTTAATACAAAATGTTATTAATTCTTCAAGGTGAAAATATGCAAGTTAAAGAAGAACCATTAGATAATTTTTTCACCATCTTCAACATTTTTTTATTCTAATTGTTATAATAATATGGTTAGATTTCAAAAACATATACGAAATTACCACCATCACTTTCAAACATAATTCGTACTTTTAAATATATATATGTGAAACCTTACTAAGAATCTGTGGTGATGGAAGTATTCTTTGATTAACTAATATTTTTCTATCTGTTGATCGTGAAGTTTCCGTTATAAACAATCAATTAACAAGTGAACCTATAAATCTACAAGATGTTTCAAACTCTTGAACAATTTAAAACATAAACGTGTACTTTCTATTATTTTATTTGACTTCTTTTCAAAGTTTTATTTGCGTTCCCTATTCAAAATGCAATCGTCTCTTTGAATTTGAATATTATAGCAAAATATTATCGAGAAACCAGATTTTTCGACTAGGAAGGCTCCTCTACAAATGTTCGACTTTCTGCTAATTCTTACAGTTTCGTGCTAACTTTGGATAGAAACTCGATTTTGAAACAACATTTATCTTTCTCTAGCAGATAATTTCGTTGCAAGGTGAATAGGATTGGGACGGCCTGATGGCAAGTCATCTTTTAGTCATCATTTCTAGCATTCTGAGAACTAAAGTAGTTTCTATAAGGATTTTTATCCTTGCCCATCCCTAAAAAATGCCGACACTACTACTAGAAATCGATGCATTTCATTGTCGATAATTCGACTGTTATATATGATTTGTTTTATAATCGTAGACGATTAAAATTCAGCTACTAGTAAAAGAACATTGAACAAACTTGTAGAAAATCTATAAACGTTATTTGAACTATTGAAGAGTTATGCACGTTATTTTCCATTGCAATAGACCTTTTAGAATCGTTTATATTAGACTTCAATATATATTTAAATAATCTTAACTAAAATTAGTCCATTTAGAATGAATAATATTCTTCAATCTCAATCACATGATTGTAATGGATCTGTAGAAAATTTTTTCTTTCAAATTCTTCTTTTTTTCATTATCAAATATTTTTTATAGTTCATATTATACAAATTATAATTCTTTCAAAATGATACACTCAATTTGCAATCTTTATTAATTTTATTTCATCCTCAACAAAAAAAACTCCTAAAAATAAACTTCTGTTCTTATTATATAAGGGACATGATTGACATAATCTATTAATATTGTCTGTTTATACGACAGTTGTAAAATAACAATCAACAGTTCTATATAAGTTATTAACATCCTGACAGTATGAAACGCAATCTATGGACAAATAACATGATTGGTTTATATTTGTCATCAGCTGTGTTTTGTTTATTTCTTTTTTTTTTCGTTATTATGATATTTCCGTATGTTATAAATCAGTTCTAACATCTTTGATGAACTTTATATTTTCCCTATTGTATTCATATTTAGAATAATCCAAGTTTCTAATTCCCTTTTATTACAAAACACAATGATGATGTAATTAATTGACATACTTCTCTAAAAGTTCAACAATGATTGATATAGGACATACAAAGTTTTGTGTTCTTCTTTTCATATGTATCTATTGATTGATATTATACAAAAAAAAAAAAAATATATTGAAAATAAAATATTTTTTTATTAATAAATCATTTATAACTAACTAAGGACAAGTTTTATTTCTTATGAATGAACACCGAAATCTTTCAAGGTGATTGAACTTTGACATTTAAATTCGTTCCTTTTTTTTTTTTGTCTTTTTGTTTAGACAAGAAGCTTTATATGATTATTTTGCAACATTGTTTCATATTTTTAGAGATACGTAAGAGAGAATGAAAATGAAATCTCTTATATTTAAGTGTTTATTGAAAATCAAGTGTTGTTATTAATTTTTCTTTATAAATTCTTTTTTTTTTAGATCTTTTCATTTGATTTCTTCATTCACTCTTTCAACTTGATTAATCATTGATATATATTCAAGTAAGTCATACTCTACTAGTAGTATCAATATCGATTTGTTCACGCGCATGTGCTTTTATATTCGAAATTGTTTGCCGCCGCCGCCGCCTAGACCATAAACGATTAATTGATTTGTTTTGTTCGTGTTGCTTTTCTGGATCATCTCATCTCTCCTTTCTTGTTTTCTATTCTTATCATCTATCGAATGTCATTCGTTATACATAAAATAATCGTTATTCACCAATTATTTACTGTTCAAGCAAGAGATAAATGAACAGGTTATTTGTATATACAATGAGATTTTTAAGTAGATCAAACAATTATATACCGACAATATTGTAGAATTAGTGATCATGAAATAGAAACAGATTGTTATCTGTCATTGTCTATCTAATGATGTCTGTTATTACTCGAAATAGAGATGAAAAAATAATTTAAATGAAAACATTTCGTCTTTGACAATATGTTCTGATTGACAATCCAATTTTCTACAGTGACAGCAGACGAACACAAATTTAGAAACAGACAGACATAAGCATATGTAGAGTCTGTATGTGACGGAATTGATTGTCGAGAGTAAATCACGGTCAGACAAATTTTCTTTATCTCAACAGGAAAGCTTTTACACTTGTTGATTCATTCAAATTTTACCATCTGTATGTTCTTATGTATAACGTTCAAGAATATAGGATTTATTCATTTTTCATATCATGCCGTGATGATGATTGAATGGCTGTTCATTTGACAAAATTTCTTTTTCTTGAGTAAATTCATTTACTCACAGCATGAAATATTCTTATTCAGGTGTACCATTGTCATTATTTTGTTCATCTACCATCAATAATCATTTGTTATACATATGAAGATATGCATAAAGTGTTTCATATTCTTCTATTCTCTTAAGTTTTTTTTTTGCTCTCTCTCCATCTCTTCTCTTTTTCTTTGCGTTTCTTCTCTCTCTCTCTCCCTCGTTCGATGTTTGTTCGCTAATACATAGCAAAAGAAGAAGAAGAAGAAGAAAAAAAAAGGCAAGCAGAGTGTATAATACACAGTACAATGAAGGTGTAAAGTTAAAATTAGTCGTTCATATACTCCCATAAGTTAATGATGACATCGTTAGTATCATCTTCACCATCATCTTATTCTTCATCAACACCAAGTCCAGAATTAATTAAAATAAATTCAAATCATCGTACTTATCATATTGAAATTGGACTTACAATATTATTTCTTTGTTTAACTATTCCAAGTTTATTTTTTTTAACACTTATCTATCATCGTGAAACAACATTTATTTCAAAATCTTCATCAATATTAATAACAACTGATTCTCCTTTAATTAAATCAACATTACAAAAAAATTTCTATCGTAAATCTTTATTTAATTATCCTCAAGCACGTTGTATGGATGATAGTATTGCTTCATATTATATACGTTTATCTAATACGAATAGTTCATATTGGTTAATCTATTTTGATGGTGGTTGGTTTTGTTATTCAAAAGAATCATGTAATCTTCGTCGTATATATTCACCAAATTTAATAACATCAAATAATATAAATGAAAAAAAATCTTTTATAGGTATATTTTCATCATTAAAACAATATAATATTATTTATGTACCATATTGTTCATCTGATTTATGGTCAGGTTCATCAAATAAAACTTATTCACATGGTTATGATATATTTCATGCTATATTTGATGATTTAAAAATTGATAAACAATTTCAAAATGCTAAACAAATTATATTTACAGGTTTTTCAGCCGGTGGTCTTGGTTTATTATTAAATTTACCTAATTTATTAAGAAAATTTTCTTTAACAATTGATCTTCGTGTTATTATTGATTCTGGTTGGTTTATTGATTATCCTGGTAGTATAAATGGTATATCAAAAATAAATGAAGCTATGATTTATTGGAATACACAAATACCATCAACATGTCAATTAATACCACAATATAAATGTTTTTTAGGTAGTGAAGCTATACGTTTATTTCCATCACATGTATCTATATTAATAATACAATCATTATTTGATCAAACACAATTACATTTAGATAAATTATATATTAATTCAAATGATTTTTCTTTAAAACTTATTGAAAATCTTCGTCAATCAAGTAATCGTATATCGATATTTGCACCAGCATGTTCAATACATGGATTTTTATTTCGTTCATTATGGTCACAATTTGATATTGAACAAAGAACACTTGCTTCTGTACTTAATATATGGTTAAAAAGAACAAAAAGAACTCATGTTCAATTAATTGATCATCATTTTGATTCAAGTTTTTGTCCACATAGAGAAGATGATGATGATGATGATAGGATATAATGATGATCATCATTATCGTTCGTTCGTTCGTTCGTGTTTTCTTTTCCCTCTCTTTCTTTATTGTTGTATTTGTCTATATAAGCATTTCTCTTTTTCTTTTGTGTATTTCATAAAAATGAATATAATAAGAACAGTATTTAAAATATATTCACACTTGAAAATATACATATTCATAATCGATCAGCATGTTATTTGAAAAAGTATTCGTTTATATATATATGTGTGTGTGTTAATCTGATGCCGCTTTTTATTTTGGTCACCAATTTAAAAAGCTACTTTCAAAACGATTATGGTACGTGTGTGTACCGCCACTACATGGAAGAAAGAGAAACAGATTAGGTTACCCAGAGAGTTATACATGTATAGATATTGTATATACATATTGCAAAAAGACAAAAAAGAATAAAATCAAAACGTCCTCAGTCGGACATTAAATGAAATGTAGGCTGTTATTCTTTCGATTATAATATTGTGGCGGCGTGATGGCGGTGACAACGACTGCGATAAGAGAATTAATTGAAACCGTATAAAAATGAATTACATCACGATATAAATTGTGTTCGTTACCTGACATGAATATCACAAAATCATCATTAGTGAATCGTTGTCTGTTAGAATAGAGAGTAAGATTATGATCATTAATGTATATGAGAGTCCAAGTATATACGCTTGAGAATTGCGTAAGAAGATCATCTTATGTTATATTCATTCATTTCTTCTTCTTCTTCTTGTCTATTTTTTAACTCACGCATTTACTCCTATTAGCGATAGGATGGCAATGACGAAACGCATGTAAAGAAGTAAAGACATGATAAAACAGACAGTAGGGGTGCAAAATGATTATCTCACACATTTCTGTTTTTCTTTTTTGTAAACATGCATCATCATGGGATAGAACTACTGTCAATGAATAAATATATATATATATATGCATCAGTATCATGTAAGAGCTATAACAATGACAACTATGATTGACAACGAACAGAGTAGAAGTTTGAAACTTTCCTACTGAGCACATTGTTGATACTCATTTACATACACATTTATTAAATAAGATTATTAAGACAGCTTTTTTTTTTATGTATGTGTATATATATATATATATATGTTGTTGTTCTACTATTTAACTAATATTAACGTAGAGAAAAGAAAACAATGTGAAGTTGGAATTTTGTTACTTCATATTGAAAGAAAGCAAATGAAGGCAAATATATGCTTCTAAACAGTCGGATATTGATCTCGTCAGTGTCAAATGACAACACACATGATGTGCAAAAATGTCCATCCGTATATATGTATGTATTGACAAATGTGTGAGCGTGTTCCTTTCACACACACACACACCCATATCTACATACTCATTGAGATTCCTGGTTACAAACAACTTCATCTTTTTATTTCGAAAGTGACTGTGAACATACATGCGCGTATGTAATAAATCTCTAAAGACTAGATTTGAACAAAACAGTCCATTACATAGGGGAATTTTAGATAATGATCTTTCGGCATATGCCTACAACAAAGAAAATAATGTTGGAAATAAAACTCGTAATCTTAGATGATGATGAATGCTTTTAAGATAGATATAGATACAAGAGCACTACCGCCAATATAGATATATATATACATATACTCTGCCATTTGATAGCTACTGTTGACATTGAAGAGAGAATATGTTACATGTACTAAATGAAAAAAAAAAAAAAAAAACTAGAGTGTATCTCGTCTTGTAACAGCTCGAATCCATTAACGCGTATATACTCAAGAGGATTTTTAAGAGAAAAAAAAAATCTCATATTACTTAATACACACATACATATAGCAATTGAGTGTCTCTCTCGTCTAGTCTTGTCTTGAGAGATACGCACAAATTTATTGTAGTACATGACTAGATCGAGTGTACAGATAAGAACGTCTCACAACAAAAGATTGTTCTTTCTTTCTTTTTTCTTTTTTTTTTGTTGTATATATAGACATCCTTGATTTGTTCTTCTTCGTTTTCATATTGATGATAGTAAAAAAAAAAATTCATTTTCTACACTATAATTCGAATTAATGAGAGAAAGATTGAACAATGTGATCAAATTAGAAATATGATGACAGGTCACACTCAATTTTCATGTACAACCTATTTAATTGTAGACTATAAACCAAAAACAAAAAGAAGAAAAAAAAAAACAAAAAGAACTGCAATGTACACATTCAATTTGTTGCCATTAGATTCAACCATGAACAATAAAAGTAATAGCAATGGCATTGATATGCCAAATAAATTGAATATTGAAGAATGTTCAATAAATGAATTAAAATCACAAATAGCTCAGATATTTTCATTATCAGATAATTCATTTGGTATGTTGAAATTGAAAAAAAAAAAATTTGATATGCTTGTCTTTTTCTTTTTTTTTTTTGCTTTTAAATGAATCAATATAGATATATATTGTCAAGGTGTACAATTAACCGGAGATGATAAAAATCTAAATGATTATGAAATTGAAAATGAAGATAATTTATTAATTGTACCAAAAGTTCAATTACCAAATGAATCCTTCATGATAAATTCAGCTGGTAAAAATATTTTATCAAGGAAAAAAAGAAAAGGTTGAAGTTCAAATAATTTTTCTTTTTATTTTTTCTTAATAAATAGGATTACCAAGTAAAACTGAACTTCATCAAAGTTCTAAAACAATTGAAAAATCAGCTACACCAAATGAATTTCATCGAGTAAAGAATAAAACTAATGAATAATATACATATTTCTTTTATTTATAAAAATTAGCTCTATTGGCTAATGAAAACATCAGATTTTTGGCGACGAATAACTCAAGTGTTACCTGAATTATTACTTGATTCAAGTGCATTAGGTAATATAAAATGTTGACAATTTTAAAATTCAACAAAATATCTATTTGTCATAGTTGAACTAGGGGTCATTTCAGTTATTTTATATAAATAATATTTTTCTAATAAAACTTAAGTATTGTTGAAAAAAAACCGATTTTTTCGATATGATTGCAAACAAAAATTCATAAAGATGAGTTTGTATTCAGAGATTTTTGTCTATTTCAACTTCAGTTCTAACAGTAACAAATATTATATTCATTATCAATGCAAAAAATCTATATTGAATAGTACAAGAGTAATTTTCGTCAAATTTCAATTCTTGCACTGTTATTTTCGAATATTCATATGTATACTTCTCTTGAGATCAAAATTTGATGAAAATTAATTTTAAGTATTGAATAATATAAATTTTTTCGTTAATTCTAAATATAATATTTGTTTGATTAAGAACTAAAGTTCTAATTGTTCAAATTTTAAAATACAAACTTACATTTTGATGTCATATGAAAAAATATGGAAGTTACCGAGACTTAATATTATTGATCTATTTCAATTTTTATTGGTTTATCTGATTGTTTTTTTTTTTTTAATATAATTTTTACTACACAAAACACAATATCTATAGATAGCTTAACGATAAAAATAAAAGATTTCTGTTCAAATTTTGAATTCTTAATAGAATATCATCAAATTCATATAAAAAAGATTTTATTTATATTTAGGTTTATGTGAAGATTCAGTACTTTTCTGTCAAAATTATAATGTTAAACGTCTTACTGAAATAGTTGAAACTAATCCATTATTATATAAAGCAATTATTCAAGTAATTAAAGAATGGACATCAACTAATAATCTAACAAGTTCAAATGATGTGCAATTATCACCGGGTAAAATTTGTTTTGTTTCTTTATAATTAAATTTATTCGATATAATTTTATGTTTGTATTTAGCTGCTTATTTTTTAAATGGTAGTCCTCATTTAATTGAACCTGTTGCACCACGTCAACCAACATTTAATGTCATGCCTCGTCGTATAACAAATGAAGATTTTTATCGTGCACTTGAACAAACAAATCGATCAACTACAAATTCTACTACAACTAATAATTCTCGTTCATCAAATATTTCACTTCAACAAACACCAAGAACAACAAATCGTCGTAATATAATTAGTATGGATCAATTACGAAGTGTTTTACAAAGAACTTCAACAACATCAGAAACAAATCCATCGACAACAATGGAAACTTCTATAAGTGAACCAACAAATGTACAAACACTTCTTGATCAAATGTATGCTATGGGTCTAACTGATCAAGCAGCAAATCGACAAGCACTTGAAGCAACAAATTGGGATTTAAAAGCAGCTCTTGATTTATTACTTGGATAAACTTCTTTTTTTTTTTTAAATAAAATTATAATTCGGAATGAAAAAAAAATATTTCTTTTTATCATCTTATGTTCTGATATAAGAGAAGATCTAATATTATTTGCATTTTATCTTGAAATTTTGTGCGCGAAATAAATTTTTAATCAAAGATAAATTCTCTTGATAGAATATTCATGCATCTTCATTTTAATTCAAGTATTCTTGATTATATACATTTGACACCACCAACTTGGTCAATTACAACAACTACAATGAAAGTTTGTTCAATTCTTTTTAGTTTACTTGATATTGATAATACTAATCGTCTTGAAGAATATCAAATTCGAGCATTACTTATTTATTTTACTAATATGTATAAAAATCAAATGTCAACTATTATTTATAAATTAGGTATTAAAAAAGTAATTGAATAAAATGTATATTCATATTTTTTTTAGTCTCTGCTGAAATTTGAATCAAAATTTTGTATTGTTTCAGAATAAAGATTTAACATTCCTCTAGGATCGATAGTTTAGGAGAGAAAAGCGATAGTTGGGTGTATATTTGACAGAAACATAATTCTGAATTTATTTTCTATAAACCTTAATTTGCGAATATATGATTCAATCACATACAGTACTGCATGAGGATGAAGTTGGCATGTAAAAAATGAAGATCTTGCTGGTAAACGATTACTGAGTGTTAATATTTATATTTTAAGTTTATTGAAATGTTATGACAAGACGAAAACCATAGCAGACAAAAAATTATAGAAGATTAGGGAAAAATTTCAAGATCAATTACTACTCATTCTCAAGACCAGTTCAAAATTGTTAAATTAGAAGTTCTATAAAGATTCGGAATTGAAAAGCATACAAAAAAAAATGAACGTATATTATGTCGGATTATTTTTTCGATCATGTGCTATTTATTAATATGATTTTGAAATCTCTTTTGAATATATAGATCTTGATCGATCTGGTGCTATGGAATTAGAAGAATTTTTTCTTCTAATTACTTTACTTTTAGCTAATAAAGTATAGAATTCAATGATATAAATGTTTTTTTTTTTCTTTCATAAATATTTTTTTTTTTTTAATAGGATAAAAAAGAAAAAGAATTTATGCATGCTCATTCTAAAACTGTTTTTGAATTACTTGATGAAGATAGTTCAGGTACAATAACAGTTGAAGAATTTCAACGTCTTGGATTTTTATTTAATCTTGATAATAGAGAAATTCGTATTATATTTAAAGAATTTGATATAAGTGGTGATGATGCACTTGATTATTCAGAATTTCGTATGTTTACAATAGCTTGTATTAATAAACAAAAATCAATGAAAAAAAAACGTTTTAAAACATTACTTCAACGTCGTTTTAGTTTTCTTGCTAAACAACGACTACCAATTCTTAAATATATTAATCAAACAATCAATGAATGTGTTCCGTACGTAAAGTAATGCTTATAAATAATACAATCTATATAAGACAACGAAAACTTTCAGCAAATATCTATAGAATTAAAACATAAAACGTACTAAATTCTTACGTCTTTGATCATATATCAGCAACGTTTGTCATCGTCTATAAGAAGGAAGAAACAGTGTGCATCCATGCGAATATTTGATGAAAAAACGAAAGTGAATTTTTCATCAATTTCAAATGGTACTAAATATATCTCAAGACACATGCTCTGTCTATTGGCATAAGAGTTTTTGTTACGAATGTCGAGTAGAGTGGAAACTTCGACAATCAAGACTTTGTTTGAAAATACGCCTGTCGTTAAGAAAAATAAAGTTTTTTGTGTAGGATTTAATCTCTTCAGTCGATGAGTAGACAAAAGTCAGCACATATTCGAGGTTAGCTCAATGTTCTCTATTATTTCGTAAAAAGAGTTTAAATTTACACTGATAAACATTTAAGAACAAGGGAAAATAGTTCCATAGTGATTTTTGGAATAACTAAACTTAGTAAAATGAGTCCGATATCCTTTCTTTCGAAAAAAGTGGAGCACCCCTCCAGATGTTTTTTTTTCTGAAGAATTTTTTATTGTTTGAATGACATGTAGTTACTCTTGAACAATAGAAAATTATTTTCGAGAATGAAGCTTACATCTCCGACTTCCGCTCGAAAGATACAAATGATTTTTTTAAAAGAAATTAAACATTTAATTATTATTTTTTCAGAGGTTTGATTGTCTATGATCAAGATGATACTATTCCTTGTGTTACTCTTCCAATGGATATGAAATTTCGTTGTCAACAATCAAATCCATATCATCAAAAGATAAATTCTATCGATACAAATTCACCATTGATAAAAACATTAAATTATGATGAAGATATTTTTTCTGATATGTTTGAATCAATTTATATTCCACAAACAAATGATAGTCAATCGATAAAATCACAATCATTTACTTCAAGTCATTATTCATTATTCAACTATTAGAAAAAAAAAAATAATATGAAAACGTCTCTTCAATATTACTGATGTTATCATATTTAGAATAGAATTTTATTTTGGTGTTTGTGATTTAGAAGTTTTTGTACTGCTTGATTTAATTGATCGATGTTTTTCCGTTGGTGGACGTAATACTTCTTGTTCATTAGTAGTACTTTGCATTTTTTTAATTTCTTCTTTCACATAAGTTTCAATTAATTTACGAACTTCAATCAATTCAGCATGTTCTTCATGTTCTATAGAAATAAATTTAATAAAAAAAAAACACACTGTGATTCAAATAGATTTTTTGTTTAATATTACTTTCTTGTTGTTGACTTTGTTTTTCTTCATTATCTTTTATTGTATTAACATCTTCTGTTTCAATTATTTTGCCATGTTCGTCTTCTTCTGTTTTTGGTATTTCTCGAGTCATACCATCATAAGTAAATTTTAAATTAAAATCAATCTAAACAATTTTATCTTATTGTGTTAAAATGAAAATTTACTTACTGTTGGTGTAAAAATAAATTTATACATTTTATAATGACGAAAATAAGTATCAATAATATAATCAGTTACTTTTTTAGTTGTATCTGGTGTAAATATACGTAAACTATGTGGTGGTCTCTAAAGAAAAACTCAATAGAAATATCTGAAAAAAGCAAAAATAATTGATAAGTGTAAATACTTACAGATAATGAATGTTTTAACATAAGTCCTTTGAAATATTTATAAGTTTCTTCCATATTTGAAAATGGTGTTTCTAAAATTATTTTTTTTTTCAAAAGAATGAAAAATATTTGTTAATATATATATTAGATAACATACGTATACACATTTCATGAACATGTTTAAGAATACTAATAAATGTTGAGATCTGTTCATGATTAAATTTATTTGTACGAGCAAAATTTATAGCATAATAATATAGATCACATAAAATTGTTGTACGTTTAGTATTTAATTCAAGATTGAAAATTTTTATAAAAAAACTAAAATAATTATTATAATTATTTTGTTTATAATGTATAATATTTATAATTATACTTATTTATACTTTCTGCATCATTTAATTCTTCCAATTTTCTTACTTGATCATGAGAGAGATCAGTCCTAAACATTATAAAAAAAAAGAAATATAAGATATTTCTTTGATATTGTGTTTGTGCTATGTACCAGACAAGAATACTTGGTTTTGGAGTAGTTGAATTCTAAAAATCAATAAAAAAGATAGGATATATATTTAATATTATCATTACATTATAATTCACTTACATGCATAGTTTAACTAAGGTGTTTCTTTTTTTTTTCGTTACTGTCAATTGTAGAAATGATTGCCATTTAAAATTAACAATACTTCCGTTCCCTAGGTAACTAACGGATGGCGCCACCGGAAACTATCCATTTAACTGATTAATAATTTGTTTAAAAAATTCTATAATTTTATTTATTTATCATCACTTTCGAATTATCGGCGGACATAAAGTACTTGTATTAATTATCAAATTAATAAAAGATGAAGCTATTTATTTTTAATATATATTCTCATGTGTAGGATTCAAATACAATTTCGTAAATATCCTCATATTAGGTTTTAAATAATATGAAACAAAAATGATTTTTCATAAATATACTGATATCTACTTCTTTCGTAAACATTAATATGGATGTCAATCTTCAGTATAAATATTTAGAAGTCTAGGTGTTCGGATTGTATCTTGAAGCTATAACTATTTGAAAGTATGATATACAGTGGCTTGTATGAAAAGTTTCAAGATTGATATTCTTAGTATCTTCAAGCTATGAATTTTTTGAAATATTCTAGTTTTATTCATTTCACTTTGAAAAGCGTCTATTTATGACAAACTGTGGAAATCTTGGTACAACTTACTGTAGATGAAGCCTTCAAAAAGAGAAAATTTCAACAGCAAATCCCAAGATGTGATTTTTCTGAAAAATTAGAAACCTACAGGAGTCTTAATATAGGAATTCAAAGTCTTCCACGATTTTCTCTAGAATGCTATGTGGTATCTATAGAGCAAAAACATTGTTGAAATCAGAAAAATCTCGAGAGATTTTATGATTAGTACATAAAATTATCATATTGAAAATTAATTCTTTTTTCTTACGATGAAATTATAAAGAAATAAATTATTCATTAGTTTTTATTTTATAGTCTTTTTCTATATCTATTTATACCGTATAAATGTCATTTTATATTTTCGCAATATTATTGCATATCTTGTATCGTAGAATTAACACTTAATAATTACATTGTCACTATTTCTATTATTCAAGAGTCAAGTCCTGCAATTCGACTCGATGTTTAATACTTGTCTAAATTCAAAGAATGGACTTGAATACAAACTTGCTAGTAGAATTTTCATAAAATATGAAAGCATCAAATCGAATCCAGATATGACATCATATTTGTAATTATACGAAACTAAATGAGTGTAAAATAGTTTGATCATAATTCAAAAGATAATTTTTTTTTTGTTAATATTCATGATGATGACATAGTGTATGAAGAAGAACTTGGGCGCATAACAGATAAATTTTAGTTTTATTTAAATGCAAAAAATGTTCATGCACATTTTCATCGTTGTAGGATTGATCTGGCCTTGAGTTTAGTTTAGCAATAAACAAACGAAAATGACATATCAATCGAACATAGAGACAGCACTTTTAAAATAAAACATTAGCAATTGAAAAAATTTTTTTAGACCGTAAATAGAAGTCTGAAAAATTGAAGAAGTTTATTAAGTGCAAGAACCACTAATCGAATCAAATTCAAGATCATTGGGTAGAATTCAATTCAAGTAGGAAAAAAGAATTGTTGAAGTCACGTTTGAATACGAAAAGCACAAAAAAACACGTCTTAAATAATCTATTTTGATTAATTATATATCCATATTTAGTACTTTGATCACTTTTTTTCGATTATTATTTTATTAATAATAATATATTAAATACAGGATTATTTATCAATCTTTAAACAATAGTCATTTGTGTAAGTTCAAATGACATAACTTATTTCCAGTCAATAAAAAGAAGTCATCCATATTTAGAAAAAAACAAACCGTTAGAATAGTTTCTTAGCTAGATATTCTATAAGTTCCAAATCGGAATTGATGCAATAACCATAGTTAATATCAGCCTACTTCGAACATTTTCATGTGGCATCAGTTGATGTAATTAACATGCACACTATTATTGAACAGTTTGTAGATCTGCTTAATGAGATCTATTTAGAATCATCAGTAATTTTTTAGTTCGAATCGACTTCGAAGTGAATCTGAACTGGTTTTTTTTTGCAATAATTTGCGGTTTTTTCTTTAGAATAGAAGAGGTATTTTCGAAACACAACTTCTTGCAATCCGTAGAACTTATGGATATTCTATTTGAAGTCAGAACCAACGAAGTTAGAATCAACTGTACACAAGGTCCATTTAGGAAATACTTGAATTCTTAATTGACATATATTACGTTGTTCTCAAGTATAAATAGACAAATTTTCATTATTAGATTTTAAAAAATAAACTTCATCACTCTACTCATGTGATCATACACTCAAAACACTGATGTACGTCTCCCTCTCTTCAACTCGTTTCCCTCTTTCTGTGAACAAAGGACAAAAATATTGACGACACGTGACTGATGCGAGCTCTCTACACAGTATAAATAGGTTACAATAGAATCAATTGAATGAACAAAATTACTTATTCATATCGACGCAACGAATAAAATTACTATAGTAAAACCAAATACAAGGTATGTATATATTTAACAAATTAATAGATATGATTACTTTCTTGTGTTTTGTTTTCTTTGTAATTCATAAAAGAAAATTATCGAATGGATTCATTTGTACAATGTCATTATTGCAAAAAAAATTTAACTAATCCATTAGAATTAGTTTGTCGACATTCATACTGTTCTGATTGTTTAACAAAAGAAATTCAACATGATAAAATTGTTTGTCCAATATGTGGAACTGAACATACAGCATTAGGTTCATCACTTTCATCAGCTTCATCAGACAAACTAGCACCATATCTCATCGGTTTGAACAGGTTTGTTTGATAATTTCTATCATATCAGGGAATCTTCGCAGGTGTATCCATCCGATTTTTTGCCTATAGAGACTGTTTTGTGTCCTCGTAAAAACTTTTAAAGGGTTTCGGATCTTATTATTTCCTTGAAAAGTTATGAGCATTTTAATTTGGTTCCTATAGTACATGACATACAGTGTAGGCTATAAATAACCCTACCATAAAAAAAAATGCAATATTTTCACAGCGGCTCAATCAAATAGGCTGATTATTTAGTTATTGGTAGAAGTTTATTCGATGTTTTTTTTTCATATGAATAAGGTAAGCAAATATTAGTATTAAGTATTATTGTTAGTATCATGAGAATAATTTTACGTGTTATCAAGCAAAAAAAAAGGAACTACATGCATAACATTTCATAAATAATTTTTCAGGTGTCATCTGAGAGAATGATAAGAACAAGTCAAAACGAAGTGTATGAATGATTCTATATCGATACATTTAGAGCAAATTTTCAAACATGAAAGATTGATGTGTTAATACGTAAAATGACTACAATGGTATATTTTCATTTATGTAAGCTAGTCTGGTGGAATTCTAGACATGCACAAAGTTTTAGGTCAAAATTTAAAAATTTGAGTTATCCGAAAACCTGAGGTTTTTAGAAGAAAATCCGATAACTTAGCCAAATCTCAATAGAAACTCGAATACTGTTAAGGTTTTTATTAGAACTTCAGAGACGAAAAATTATTGAAGCCACAAAGAAACATCTATGAAGGTTTCATCTTTAGTCGAAAGTAAAAGTATGGAAAGTAAAATATCGAAAATTAAAAACTCTTATAAAACCTCCATAAAAAAATTGTTGAAAATTTTGATAAAATTTAACAGTAAGAGCGAAAGCTGTGATTGACAGAGAATCAACTTCTTGATTTTTTCACTTTCGATGAAAGTTCAAAGAATTGTTTGTTAATTTCAAACGAATATTTAAAAGAAAATGATTTTCTCTTAAAATAGTGGTGCTCCATATGCAGTTATTACTGATGATTCACCAGCAACAATTTTAGCTGCATGCAATGAATGCCGAAATACAACTGAATTACGTCCATGTTTTCATTGTGAAAAACCATTATGTGGTGATTGTCGAACAAAACATTATGAATCACAAAAAAAAGAAGTTGATAAATCTCTTGCAAGTTTAACGGCTAAAACTAATGAACTCCTTGTTTTAGCTAGTTTGTATTGTTGTTGTTTTTTTTTTGAATCTTTAAAAAGAATTAACTTTTTTTTCTAGAAGCTTTAAATGCTAGTCGAATGGGACGTATTCAAGAATATAAAACAATGAAAGAACAAGTATCTACACATGTAAAAGATTTAATTAAAAAACTAAATGATGAAGAACAAATTCTTCAAAAACGACTTGATTCAACTGTTCAATTAGAAAATGAGTATGTACCAAGTTGATTATTTTGTTTTTTGTTCTAATATTAATATTTTGTTTTTTGCATATGAAAGAAAAATTGCTATTACGGAACGAGAAGAACAATATCTTGAAAAAAATAAAGCAGCTCTAGATCAAGTTATGGAAAAATATCGAAAGTAATATTTTATATAGACACTTTTTTTTTTGTTATATGAATAATATTATTTTATTTTAGTGAAACAAATCAAATGGTTTTGATTAAAATGCATAAAGATTATTTAGATTCAGCACCAGTTTGGAAAGATAAATTACAAGCTCATGCAGTTCGAATTAATACAAAAAAAGAAGAAGTTAATATTTTATCTGACTAAAAATCTAAAAAGTAAAATTTCTTTTTATCTTGTGTATAGGAATTATATTTTCAACCAATTCCACTTGGAACTAATGATGGTCTTGTTGGAAAACTAACAGCTTCAAAAAATGTTAATGTTCATGCACCATCAAATGACAAACATATGTCTGCACTTAGAAGTTCAGGAGGAAGTCGTTCATGCATTATAATGTAATATACTTTGTTTATTGTCACAATTTGCTTTACTGTGATATTCAATAGACGAGCTACGTTTTTCTTAATTTTGTATCATTTTTTTTTTTTTTTTGAAAATTTTTACATTTTATTTCAATCTATCGACAAGATAGAAAGGTTTTATTTTCTTTTTTAAAAGCAAAAATAAAAACGCACTTACACACGCAGATATATATGTATCTTAGAACAAGACAAACATGCATACAAGAAAAAAAAAAACTGAACATATAATCAAAAGAATAGTTGTACAAGAATAAGAATCTTTTTTTTTTTTTTTCTTTGGTAAAAGTTTTTTTTTTATGAGTAAAGTTTTCTTCTTTTTTTTTGTGTTGTTTTCTGTACACCAACAGTTCAAATCTTTTATCTGATAAATAGAAACACTCAAAACAAAAAACAAAACATCAAGTCCTAAAGAAACAATACTACACATCGACTGAGGAAAATAAAACGAATGATAATACAATGAAAAAAAAAAAGAAAAAAAGGTATATATAAGTGAATAAATATATGTTCATTCTCAATAGGTTAAGATTGCTTCTTTGTTAAGCCCGAGCTTTTGATGGTTGTTGTTGTGTTGATTGTGTATATGCAGCTAAAACAAAAAGTTAAAAGAAAATTATTTTTTTCTTAAAAATAATAATAAATTCCATATGTTGATTTATACCTGTTTGTTTATATGCCTGCATTTCAAGTTCATAACGTTCTTTAGCTTCTTTAGCTGCTTTTTCATATCGACGTTTTAAATCATCCGGTGCTGAACGCCATTTTTCTCCAATAACTTTAGCAACATCAGCTACTGATAATGATGCATTTTGTAATTTAATTTTTGGTCTTTCATCTTGCGAAAATATAAAAAATGCCGATAATGGACGTTTTGGTGCATTAGGATCTTTTTGTTTTGATGAACGACCCATTGTTAGAATTTATTTTTTTATTAATTCTTTTTATTTCTAGAGAAAAAAGATTCGTTTTTTTTTTCATTTGTATGAAAATGACAAATATATGTATATATATATGTACATATAAAATTGACAAGTAAGAGGAGAACAAGGAAAACTTGCTTACTTGGCTTTGGCGGGTGTGGAAGAGGGCGACAGAGGTCGAATAAAAAAGTAACTAGAGAGTCGCTAGTTTCAATGTAAAATGGATAGACGTGTATACGTGTATGTGCTTTACAACGAGTGAAGCAAGCGCTTTTGCTGTGCTTGCTTTTACTCTCTTATTCTCTCTCTCGTTGTCTATGAACCGCTGCAGCCATACACTGCTATGTTTCTTCTTTCTCTTTCTTCTTCACTGTGCTGTATACAAAGCAATAGGGTAGTCGTTCTAATGCCTTTTTCTTTCTTCCTTCGCTTGCTCTTTGCTATCGACGAACGAACGTTTGTGCATCGTTGTTTCAAGTAGTGCGTGTGTGCATGTGTGTGTTTGTCTATCTAGCTTTCTTTTTCTCTTTCTACGCACATACAGTGCTCGATTGATAGATTAGATGTTGTGTTTTGAATGGCTGTATATATGAGTGTGTGTGTGCGCAAGCGGACGACGTATAGAAAAGGAACGTTGAGGACGACGATGATGCATGCTTACATACTACGTCTCTCAATTCTGCCGCTGTTGACTCCGTAGCAAATTGCTTTTCGGGCAAGCAGTAATAGTAGTGGCAGCTGCCATAGAATAAAGAGAAAGAGAAAGACAAGGCAAATTCGCTTGTATTACAGTGAAGATGATGGGGGTGATGGATTTTTCATGGCTTTGATGGGTACTATATTTATTATGAAATGGAAAAGGAAGAAAAAGAAACGAACCATGCCTTATCTAGGTCGACGAAGCTTAAGAAAACATAAGATAGATCGTCTTTAGAAAGATTATAACAATGTATTATAGTTAACGTCAAATAACTTGTTGATTCGATGATGCTTTATTTTATTTTATTTTTTTGTTTTCTATGGAAAAAAAATAATAAATCTATTATCATTATAATTGAGAAACATGTATTGAAATGTTTCTGATATTATAATCGACAAAAAATTTTGTTTCATCTTTCAATAGAATTGCAAATATTAATGTCGTTATTCTGTTTTTTTTTTTGCAATATACATTGCCATTCGTTTGTATACATCTATTGATTGAATTGTTTTTCTCTTACATTATGATCATTTGTATAGAATTCTACTATTGATTACTTATTAATAACATCATATTTCGTTGACTTATTAATAAATTGGAACTATTGTAAATTACGAAAGTAATTAAAATATTTTTCTTTTGATTTCTTTGAATTATTCAAGTAATTATAAGATAAATTTATCATTGATATATATATATATGCCATAGTTTTATCTGTTAAAAGAATTATAAATATCGAAAATATCAAATAGAAAAAATAAAAAATAATGAATGCAAAAACGAACAAATTATTTTGAAAGCAAAAATAATGAAATCAATTACTAAGTATTATGACTATTACATTTATGATGATGAATATATCTGTATAACATTACAATTCTTTTATAAACTTTCTTTAGTGAAATAAAGCATCTGCTTGACGAGAACAAATAGTAAAAATCAAAGATAGACGATATAAAATATATCTACATAGATAAAATAAATCCAAACAGAGATAATATTATTTAAAAAAAAAAAAAAAAGAATTCTCATTAAAGTTACTAAAACATATTTCCATGAGTAAGATTTTTTCTTTGATTATTTTTTTAAACTTTTACTATAAAATAATAAGAAGTAAAGTAGAAATTATTTAATACAGATCCATATTTCAAACATAGTTCCCAATTATTATTTTACTACTATTTTGAAAAGAGATATTGCCTCGAACGTAGAATATAAGAAATAAAATATCATGGATAGTTCAAACTATGATGCATACCTACATATTCAGCTTTAATCGCCAAGATAAATCGATTTTAATGATTTAAAACTAAATTACTAATAAAGAAAAGAATTTACACATAATTTTTTGCTTATATATTAATTGTACAATGTATTGTAAAAATTGATTCTTCTGAATTTGAACAAGAAAATTACATGAATGATATGAGAGGCTTAAAATTTTAAGTTAATAAATGTTGTGCATGAGCATTATAGAAAGTATTGATTTAATTGTTACAATATTATCGATAAAAAATTAAAGAAACCTGAAATTTGTTTTTTTCTTTTCTTCAAAACATACGTTACAAATGTTCAAAAATAAGTTAAATTTTCATAATTATTGTATATCTTGTTTATACTTTTTATTATCACAGATATTTCTTAGTATTCGAATCCTTGATAACAAAATCTAAAGTAATGGGGAATCATCTATCGATTATCTTTTCAATCTAATAATACATATATTTCATTTATTTGAAAATCAACTGAATCCGATGAATCTTAATAAAAAAACAAACATTAAATACCAGCTAATTAAGACACTTTATTAATCTAATAATGTCAGAAAACAAGAGTTAACTTGAAACACTATTATGTTAATTAGTTTTATTAATTAGAAAAAACAAACTCAAGTGATGAATATATTTCGTTACCAAAAATATCATTCGAACTCTAGTAACAAATGTAAATGTTTAAAACATTATATCCAATGAGAAATTTGCATATTAATTTTTGCATATGTTCTAGAATCAATTTTATCAATAGATAATTATGTGAACATATCTTTAGTTTTAAATACACGAACAGTTGCTGAAATATTGAAAGGTGATAAGAAAAGTTCATAAATCTATCTTCGAATTATTTAAATAAAAAACAAGTTATGAGTCAAAATACGGGTATTACATAGTTTGATGAATAACAACAAGATATATGAATTGACATAAACAAATACTGAACATGGAATCGATTATCATTAGCAATTTCATCGCATTGTTCAACCATGCTATAGCTAAGATTTCATCATATGATTCATTGATCTTTACTCATTCGATTAATTATTTTATTACTTAAATGACTCTTAAAGAATTATATTGATATCTATAAGAATCCTTTAAACATTTTATTTTTAATGATTCATGTTTCATTTAAGATAATAGTTGAGATAAATAATATATATTTAAATACTATTGTTCTTATCAAACTAAAATAAATTCAAGTTTATTTTGATACTAAATATAGCTCATTTATCTAAGGTCATTTCAACCGTAAGCTAAACTAATTGTGTCATCTAATCTAGTTTTTATGATTAAATATCAAAAACTAAAAGCATTGTCAATTAAAAATCTCACATATATTGTCATGGTTATCCTGTTGATATACTTGACGTATGACATTCTACTTGATACTTAGTAACTTTACTTGAAAGTGAACTAAAAATACGAAAAGATTATCAAGTTCATAAATATCAAGATTAGCATATAAGGCATAAGTGAATAATTCTTTCGCTTTTTGTCTGTTATTTAAACATATGCTACTTTCGTTAATCACGATAAAATCTCTAGTAGATCAATCAACATCTAGATAACATGGATGCAATATATTTCTTTATTATAGTTTATCAATGAATCGATTATTAAAAAAAAAGAAAAACTCTGTTTGAAAGTAGATCACCAAATATCCTTGACGACTAAGTAATATAAAAAGAAAATATTTTATCATTGATATGTCGTTAAGGTGTGTTCCGCCATGATGAATATCAAAAAATACATTTCCCATAAGTTAAAGATTCAATAACATTCACGAATGGACTTATTTTTGAAGAATTATCTTAAGTAATGATGAACAAAGTATCGCACCCTTGACATGCAAAAGATACTTAAGACATAATAGAACTTTTTCTTTGTTACTGATTAATCAAAGATATGAAATGATAAAGACTCTTGTTCTTGTTCCTTAGATTGCAGCATATAGAAGTCTATACTGATTAATGTAAATGATGCATCTCTAAGCTTATCATTAGCTATTGACAGAAAATACTTAATATGACATGTATCTTAACAAAGATTGAAAGAGCTGTAAACATATCTACTGCTTTCAACAGATAGCCTAGAACTAAATCCCTGTCAAATGTATCATGTATAGGAAACGATGCTAATATTGAAAATTCAAACGTATTAAGAATACGAAAATGAGAAATATGCTAAATACTAGCTAATTTTATTCGACACTTTTGATGTAATTACAATCCTCTATCAGTCTTTTTCAATTATTTCTCATCATAATATAATACATCTTTAATCATTAGAAAGAACTGCTATTTTCATAAGACTAACAAAGACTCGTAGTACATTAGAACTTTAGTAGACTTAACAGAAACAAAAGAGCATAGCGACATAATGTTGGTATAGATAAAATAATTTAATAACGTAAGATGAATTTGATCATGACTTCAGAAGAACTTTCTATAGGTTATGTCAATATGTTCAAAATTGTAGAAACTTGGTTTTGATGTTATTGACAACATATGTGTGTAAACATGATCAATATGATTGCATGGCAAGTTTGTATAATAACACAAATCAAGCGAAAGAGATTCTATTGATAAAATAATAATATGAATTATCATACAAATCAAAAGTGTTACAACATATAAATAACTAATCATGCTCAATTATACGAATATAATCTATTGAGTAATATTGGGGATTTGTTGAGATATGAAGTATATCATGAAGGTTATAATCTTTTAATAGCTGTTATTAGCTTAAACAAGGAATAGAATTGATCTACTAACAACACTTGTCATAAAAATAAGTTTAAAATGATTCTATTTATTCAGGATAAAACAAAGAACGTCAATTATGATCATTAATATCATCTGGAGTTGTTTTTCTTTCTTAATTTCTGCAATCTTCTTTTTTGCTACTACTTTTTAATATCATATTTGAATTAATCACTTGTTTGTCTTACTTTTTTTGCTAATAGAAGTTCTCTTATGGGACAAGTGCAATAATGATGATTGCTTTTAGATTGTGTGATTAAGAAGGTACTTTGAATGAAGTGAAGAAAGTAATAATAAGTATAGTCATAAGATAATTATGAAGAATTAATAAACGAAATAAAGATAATGTACTAATGGTGTGATTGGAAGATACTCAGTCAACTAGAAAAATTTGAAACAATTGCAAATATAATCGTGAGATACTTGCAGAGAGTTCTTTTGAGATTCTTGAGTTTTCCTCTTGTTGAAAGAGCTTCGAAAGGATCGAACCTCATGTAGAACTTTTCTCTAGTTTATACCACTATGGTAGAGTTTCTCAGTTCCTATAAGAAATGGACATAGAATAGTAAGAATCCTTATTTTGAGTTTCGATTACCAAATTACATAGTAGTTTACTTAGTAATCTTACAGTTAATTTCTTTTATATTATTTTCAAAAACAAAAACCAAAGTTTTAATAATAACTAATATTAAAATACAAAAAATTAATATAAAAAACTCATCACCATCTTGACGAATCGTGGAAGCTTTTAATATAAACAAAAGAAAGGTGAAAGACACTCGCTATCACGAATGAAATAAAGAAAAAGGAAATATATAGTCGCATAAAAAATTAAACTTTGGCGAGAATCGAACTTAGGCAGAACTCATTTGCGATTAGACGCAAAACTACAAAATCATTTTCGTTTGCATTGGAGAAACACAGTAATACTTTCTTTTTTTTTCACTTAATAGAGTATTCTCACTTGTTCATACTGTAACACAAAAAATAACTCAAAGAAACTTCACAGCATTGTAGATTTTTTACTTCATATATCATGTATGAACCATGTAAAATTCGAAGACAAATAAAGAATAATAAGAAATACTAATCAAAAAGCATTAACGCAAAGTTTCTTTCTTATTTTTTAGTCGAAGTTTGGTTAAGACAAATGAAATTTCAATAGAAAACTGTAGCAAAATTTACAAATCCCTAGATTTAACTAGTCTTGAAATAAAGCTAAACAAAGCTTATTATTAAATATTCAAGATTAGTTCTTCTTTCTCCAATAATCCAACCGTCTCTCAAGAATCGTTTCTCCTCAAGAATTGGGTACAGAGCAATGTTTTCTGTTCTGTTCTGTACCCAGCTCTAGTTCCTATTCTATGACTTTCCTATTAAATAGATTTCTTGTTTACTTTGAACTTTTACATACTTCTTTAGTTTTTAATTTTATTTTTGTGAATATCTAGTGAATAAATTAATCGCTCCTTTAAAGTTAAACAAAGAAATAAGTAAAGAAGAAAATCGTTCAGTCTTGCAGCGAAAAAACGAAAATTTTCCAATATTGAGGTGGATTACCCTTAAAAAAACAGCAAAATCGAATTAGAATAGATAGCAATATATTATTTAAGCTAGTATATGACTGATCGATAGAGATTATTAAGCTACACATCAAACTGAAGAAGTCTTTATAATTCAAATTCCATTTAATCAAATTAACACAGATATAACTTAACATAATTTTACAATGAATTTGTTCATTTCTGTCATATTCATTCAAAATTTCAAAAAATTTCTTAATTAATCTAATTAAAATGAATGCCTTTATCGAAAATCTTGCAAACTTTTTCGATTCATCCCTCTATGAAATATTTCTTTTTTGCATACTGAATACTAGCGCTCTTCTTTTGTCGCTATAAACACTACTGTTCTGTCATAGTATCTTAGTTGCTCCAATCATTGAAAGACTTACATATAATCAGAAAAGAAAGAAACAATGAAATTTCATGCATTTTTCTAACTAATATTGCATAGAAATTCTATTCGACATTTGCTTATTATTTTATAATTTAACTATTCATAGTTTCTATTTCATATAGAACTGTCAAAATGGCATTGAATAACTTTGATGCTGAAATGTCTCGGTAAGTAATTAACAAACGAAAAAATAAAAACCATCTCAAATATCGATACTATTTCTTTTTTGTAATTCTAGTTTCGAGAACGAAATCTCGAATGTAAACACAGTCAATGCACCACCACGAATGCCTATAATGCCATCTGTTCCACCACCACCTGGCATGTTTCCACCAATAATACCAGGTTTACCACCACTTCCACCGCCACCACCAGGTGTAATGGCTCAATTAATGAATAATAATAATGCTGCTCCTTCAACAGCTCGTTTACCACCTCGACCTGCTTTCGTACCTCATCAACTTCGTCATCGTGTTCCACAACAATCAGTACCGTTTCCTTCATCATCAATGCGTCCAGCACAAATGGCTCCATCGATTCCTCAACGAGTTCCATCACCACCACCACCATCAGCAGCAGCAGCAATAACACAAGGTTCTGTTCCTCCACCTCCTCAACAACAACAACAATCAACACTTTCAGCTCAACCATTACTTTATAAAAATCAAACAAGTAATGAAAAATCAAATCAACCATCTGAATCAATTGTTCCAACTTCTCAACGTCCTTCACAAACACCAATCATAGAAAATAAACCTTCTGCATCAAAATTAGATAAACCATTAGTTAATAAGGTTGAACAAAATCCTCATCCAGTTAGTAAAGCATTTGCTGCATCATCGTCACAACCAATGGAAACAAATGGTAAAAACAAAAATAAAAAATAATTTTTCTTGAATATTTATTGATTTATTTTTTTTTTGTGTGCATGTGTTAGATCATGATAATGAAAGTAGTTCAACGGCAAAGAAAAAAAATAAAGCTAAACCACCGAAAAAACTTCGTCATGTTCGTATGGCTGGTGGTACAACTTGGGAAGATGAAACACTTGCTGAATGGGATCCAGGTAACAAAAAAAAAGAAAAATTCTGATACTTTTTATGTAAAAAACAAAACAAAATCTGAATTTATTTTAGATGATTTTCGTTTATTTTGTGGTGATCTGGGTAATGAAGTTAATGATGATGTATTAACACGAGCTTTTAATAAATATCCATCATTTCAAAAAGCAAAAGTTGTTCGTGATAAACGATCAGGAAAAACACGTGGTTATGGTTTTATTTCATTTAAAGATTCACAAGATTATATTCGAGCAATGCGTGAAATGAATGGTAAAATTATTTATATATTATCACTTATTTATTCTGTCTGTTTTTTTTTTGTTTGTTTGAATAGGTAAATATGTTGGTAATCGACCGATTAAATTACGCAAAAGTACATGGCGAGAACGAAATATGGATATTGTTAAAAAGAAAATGAAAGATAAAGTTAAAATGGGTCTTAGATAAACATTTGTGTACTTTTTTTTGTTTCGTAACTTTAAATGTATAAAATAAAACGATAAAGAAAATTTGATTATGGTATACAAATAATTATTTATCCAATGTATAGAAGATAATGAGAAAAAAGTTTAACAATAATGTTTGTTTTTTATACTTTTGTTTCAGAATGTTAAACAATTAGCATTATTAATTTTTATAACCAATCGAGCTTTCTATCTAATATATTCTATAGTAAAATTTCATAGATCAAATGTAATAGCAAGGTTTTTAAAAAGCTAGACATGGTAATTTTCAGGTCCTACAAGCTACTTTTTAGCAATTTCATTTTATAGAGTACAATATGAGTGATCGCTATTTTTTCTATGAGTTTTGATTTAAACGTTAAAAGTATTGCAAGAACCGACTATCAAACGTCTTTTTTGGTTTTTTTTCAATATTCCTATATGGAAGATTATAGAGAATGCGACCATCCTTATTTTTGTGCTCTTTAAGAAAACAAAAAAATAATTTGCTCCGACACTTTTTTTCTATCACCTTATACATGCCAAAGCACATTAAATAATGAGTTTATTTAGACAAAAGAAATTCGATTTATGAATCGTCATCGCCAACGCTCAAGCAATTTAGCCGTCGTAGCCTAAAAACTCATCAAACAATTTCAGCCGCCGATCAGTCCATTGATTTACACTTTTACATGCAATGTATAATTAATGAGACAAAATGTTGATTTCTGTTTCAAATCGTGTGTAATACATTCATGAACGAAACAATGCATCAGACAAGAGAAGTCTCCTTTAGAAAATCCAGTTTTCGTGAGATTCAAAAAAACAGCACAGCATGTAGATTTCTATATCTCTTGGATAAACATTTTCTTAATCAGAAAATAAGATATTTTGATTTTCTCCCGACTTAGCGTTTGCTAAATTCGACTCATTCCTAAGCAAATTCTTGTTTTCCCGACTAGGATGTGAGTGAAACGAAGATTCACTGCCATTCCGAATTCGCCATTGAACACAGATCTTGTCTCTATGCTTGACAGTTTATTAACAGTCCAAATAGTTCAAAACCTTTGTTTGCATTGTAGAATAGTTCGTAAATTTAAATTGAATATAGCTATTTCATGAGATAAGAATTACGAGTTTGAAGCCAACTAAAATCGATTTGAGTCCAATGTGGAAATAATAAAAATGAGACATCTATTTTAATTATCAATTATGGTTAAGTTCGGGTGGACCGAAATTTTCTTCTGTTTTGAGCAGTACGTGATGTATGTCTGCCAATGAAATGAGACAAGAAAAAAGAAAAACACGCACATAATAAATTAACCATTTTACAATGAACTCATTAAAAAGTATCTTATTTCGATGAGAATTAATTGAATTTTGATGAATTCATTAAAACTATCTTCTACAACGATAATTAATTATAATTAACTGTCATTGAGTAAAATATTTTTTCATGAGTTTATTTAACAATAGTACATTTATCGGGTGCATATTTCTCTTTTGTTTTTCTCATGTCATTTCAAAATACAATTATAAATCAAACACTGTTCAAAAGAAGAAAAAAATTTTCTATCGTCTAATAAGAAAAAATGTTCATCTTGAAATGTGGTTATCAAAGAAAAATAGTAATTAACATTGTATGCCATTTCTTTTACATCATACATTATCTATTGATATCAAGTTTAAATAATATGGAGAAACTATTCATCTAATATGAACATACTTGATTCGTTTACTTATGTCAGCATTTAATGTTAGTTAAGTGAAAAGTATGTGTTAAAATTTGAATTAGTCTGCATATCAATTTTGAATTTCGAATTCCTAACGATGAACCCTGATGGAGTAACGATATTCCAATAAATACAATCATGAATTGATCAATCAAATTCGGATCTAAAAGATTATGAAGACTTTACACTAGAAAAAGTGATTAAATTTTTACTTAGTTCGTCCTTTGAGAATTGTATTATCTGACATGCTAGTATTTCATTAGAGTTCATTATCAATATGAATCTAAACTTGGCATTCATTGAAAGACGAATTTAACCTTTTCATTGCCGACAAAAGATAACCATCCGTAAAATAGAATGGTTTTGCACTATGCACATTTTCGTATCTTAATATATGAGTGTAATACAAGCCGTAATAAAATAATAATGTAAAAAGCTCTTGCTGTTTGATGTTTGTTTTTACGTTAATCTATCGAAAAAAAAAGTATGCATTGTAAATGATTACATTTGTTTCACGTAATTATGTATATATGCATCATCGATCATCGAAGAGTTAAGTTTTAATTTATATATTTTACTCAATCCAACATTGAACTTGTTCAATGTCGGATTCGAGATTAAATATAATCTTAATTTGCATGTTGACATGTATTCAGATAAGTGCTAGGATAATTAATAAATACAACAAACTCAAAACTATACTTTTGACCTTTAATTAAAAACTTTTTTTGAAGAAGATATCAATACAAAAGAGTTCTTAATATGATGATTAAAAACTACAGCGAAAAAAGTCTTATTAAATTTCTTTATTATTTGTTGATAGAAATTCATGAAAATTCCAAGATTTTGATTATTTAAATATAGTAGTCACCAGAAGTTTCGCTCTTGAGTAAAAAAGAACATAAACTTCCATGCTTGCACCTAATATTTTGAATAAAAATAGAGCTCGATCAAATTTGGTCGTAAGCAGCAATCTGAAGCCAATATGCTTTGATATAAAGGATTTACGATGAAATCACTAATCTTTTCCCTAGGACTCAAAAAAGACTTCTTGGACGCTTTTCTGGTTTATCTCTATTTAAATATAATAATCTCCGTTTTCTTATTAACAAATAAAGAGTTGTATGTCTATTGTGTCATTGATAGGATATTTTAATTCATTGTGATCTTAAGACGCGAAGAAGCTTACATTTTCTGGACTGCTTTCAGCATGGATCTCTTCTTCATCGACAGCTGCGATCATGAAAATTTCAAGACTAATATTTAAAATTAAAGAATACTTCATAAATTAAGCACCCTCAAGTCGTTTGACATGGAATTTTTATTTGTTGATAGAAGCAGTGTTAAGCTGTCAACCGTAAGGTTTAACATCATGAGATTTGTTTCCTGTATTGAGAGTCTCGTCTGAAGAAAAAATTTATATTAACCTTTTAGCTCTTCCGAATGAAGACGAGTTAGGTCCTTGCGCTCACAGTTCAACATGACCTTTTTGTAGGCAAACTTTGAGACTAAAGAAATAAAACTGCGGTCCTTTTACTTGGTAGTCGAATTTTTGACGACTATTGCATTTAAAGTAAATTTTCACAATTGATGCTCTTACATGAAAGTTTTTTTTTCTTATCAAATAGAACTTTCAAGAGAATAAAAAATTTTAAGATATAATTACTTTTAACATGTAAGGAACGTTTATAAATTTATTTATTCACTGTACTTCGAATCATTCGTAAATTTTCACGAAAAACATAAAAAAGATAACAATTATTCATTATATATTCAAAAGAAATTTATTGATCTCATAAATAATGTATTTTATCTTATTATCAAATTTATATTAAAAAAAAAATAGAATTGCACAATTACTTAACTTTAGTGAAAGTAAAAGTCATGAATAATGTCAATCATAGGTTGATTAATTCTTCTTTTTTTAGCAATCAATAGATATTCATAAACATAATTTCCTTTTTACTATGGAACAAAAGACATACTCAATTCTAGTACATGTGTAATGAATAAGAATATTTCGAAGATAAAAGAAAATATTTTTTCTTCTTCATTGGAATGTAAGTTGACTATTTTTAATGATGAACATTGGTGATAAATTTTTAAAAAAAGCCAGTTTGATATTTATGAATACATCAATATTGTTCACTTGAATTATATATGTTTTATTTTAAAAATTTAAAGTTATCAAACTTTCTTTTTCTTATGTCAGACTTCTGTCATGTCTCCCTCCACTCTCATGAGATCGGAGAAAAAGACGTGCATGGCCTCTAAACGACAGAATGATGACTTTTTTTCTTTCTTTTTTTTTTTTGTTTTGTTTTATTTTCTTTTGTTGCTGAAACACTTCGAGATTCCCATTAGAGATGTCTTCGAATAAAATATTAATTATAAAAAAAAAAATCAGTAGAATTTTCAAGGCTTTTCTTCTCTAGGTAAAGTAATTTTGTCATAAAATAAGTCGAATATTTTCACATAAAAAATGCATCGAATCATAAATTAAACATTAAATATACGTATGCATATATCTATATCTATATATACATAGATAAAAGTAAACGTAAAAAGACGCATACTTATCAAAAAATCTATAAATGGAAAAAATTAGTAAATCGTATTCTGCTTTCAATTATAAAAATAAGTTGTCTGGGAAACGTTTAATGATTATGGTGATTGTCGTGATGTGTATGTCTTTTATTTATGGTTTCTAAGTTGATCGGAAGTTATTCATAGATGCACTTGATGCTTTTATATTATTCCTAAACGTCATTATATCTCAATATTGAACATTTTCTTTTATATTTTTAAGAAATAATTTTATTGTGTGTATGTATATGTAAAAAGTTTGTTTTCCTTCTCTTTTAATGTATTCAGGTTTTTTTTCGTTTTTTTTGTTTTCTACATCAAACATACGATGCCGACGACACAGGAATAAGACGAACAGTTGACGAAGAAAATGAACAAACAGCTAATGAGAAAACTGATTACAACCAACACACACACACACACACACAGAGAAAAAGAAAAATGTTGACATTGACAAACGAATAAAAATATAAAGAAAAGAAAAACGAGTATAAGTTGATAGTGATGTTAATAGAGAGAGAGAAAAAAAAAAAGTCTTTTTTAGGTTTTTGTCAATTTGGTTTGATGACCGGTTGTGTGTATGTGTGTTGTACACAGACAAAAAAACAACAGAATAGGAAACAATTACTGATGTTCTTCAGTTGGATTTGGATCATCTGGATCAGGTGCATCACTTGTCCATAACTAAACAAAATGAAAATTTATTTTTGTTATACAAAAATTTAAATATCTCTTACCGTAAGATTATCCCGGAGTAATTGCATGATAAGTGTACTATCTATAAAACAAATAAATATATCTTTTTTTTATTTTTTTTATGATTATTCATTTATATGACTAACCCTTGTATGAATCTTCGTTAAGAGTATCAAGTTCAGCAATAGCATCATCAAAAGCCTGTTTAGCCAAATGACAAGCACGATCAGGTGCATTGAGAATTTCATAATAAAATACGGAAAAGTTCAAAGCAAGACCAAGACGAATTGGATGTGTTGGTTGCATTTGAGTTTTAGCAATATCAAATGCGTCATTATATGCACGTTGTGATTCATCAATAACTTCTGTTTAAATAAAAATTAAATGTAAATTATTCTTTTGTTGTTTTTTTTCTTTAAAAAGGTTTTATTCAAACGTACTTGAACGTTCCTCGCCGGTTGCAACTTCAGCTAAATATCGATAATAATCACCTTTCATTTTCAAATAAAATACTTTTGATTCAGCCGTAGTTGCTTTTGGTATAAGAAATTTATCAAGTAAATTCTAAAAAAAAGATCAAATAAATAATAATAAATATTTTGTTTTTTCTTTTATTTACCAAAACTTCATGACAAATATCTTTTAGTTCCTTTTCAATTTTTTCACGATAATCTCTTGACATTTGTTGTTTTCGTTCTGAACCTTCAGTTTTTTGTTCAATACTTGAAATAACACGCCATGATGAACGACGTGCACCAACAACATTTTTATATGCAACAGAAAGTAAATTACGTTCTTCATTTGTTAATTCATTATTTGTTTCAGTAACCTTTTTCATAGCATTAGCCATATCGTCATATCTAAATGAATTAGTTTCTATTAATAGAAAAAAAAAAATAAACGAATTCAAATTATATCATACCGTTCGGCTTGTTCAGCTAATTTGGCACGTTGTACTTCTTCGTCCTTGTTCGACATGATTGTTGATTATTTTGTTTGGTAATGAAAAAAAATTTACTAGTGAACAGAGACAAATAGATCTGTAAAATAGGACAACTGAAAATGTGTCAGTTATATATATATATACGAAAATTTTGTCAGATGAGAAAGGGAGAGAGAGAGAAAATGGGAGAAAGAGCGGGAAAAAAAATACATTGTACAATTGAGAAAGTTCGATGCTTGCCCGTTCTCAGAATGCGTCAGACAGAGAAGACGTAGGCATAGGGCAAGGATGCGTGTATGTGAGCAAAAGATAGACTAAAAGTATTTATTTGCTTCTCTCTCTCCCTCTCTCTCTCTCGCTCGGACGCCTATATCGGCTGTAGTAGCGAGCAAGTAGCGCTAGACATAGAGAGGATAGGATGCTTGCATTGATTAGTCACTCAGACAAACAGAACGAACATCGGACGGCGAACAATTCGTATTATACAAGGCAGTGTCATTGCTTAGCAACCAAGTACGACAGAAACAAACGACATTTAATAATAGATGTCACTATTAAAGAAATTTTCATTACAGACATATAAATAGTTTAATATTGAATGCACGTAGTCTCTTATTCATTATCAACTACAACCGGATATACATACTTAACTTTGGAGAAGTTTTTTCATTGAAACGCATAAAAAATACTAATGATTTGATGAGTTGAAGCAAGGAAAATAATGAATGTTCAATTAAATTTTGTTTTTCATGTATTATAAACCTATTGATGGTCGATTATTGTTAATATAATTACGTATTCTCATATGTAGTTAATTATGGTAGTTACAGTTTAATCTATTAAAGAATCTTATTTGCTATAATTTACGTTAGGATAAGCTTACTAATACGATGCATAAAGCATAAAATTATTTTTTGCATTGAAAAAACATACTTTCCAATCGTTCTTCATGCATAAACAAGCTATATTTTTTTTGCTTTATTAGTATTCTAGATCAAACTATATTGAAGGTTTTTTTTTTACTTCCTTTTCTTTAATTTTAAGAAAATAAATGATTGAATTTATTCGGTTCGATTTAATAAAATAAATAAAATATTTTTTTTTTTTTGAATTAAAACTTTATTTTCATAACATAAACTAGATGAATAGATTCAAAGAAAGACATATTGCTTTAGTTTGATGTGTTTTTTTTTTCTGTAATCAAAATGAATCATTAATAATAGTCATCGATAAGTAAATGATTAATTATGAATGATGTGCCCATCATATTTGGAATTTTGTCTTTTTTCTTTTACTTGAAGCATAATTTGCACTTCGATTCCTTCTATTATATGTTCTCGAGTTTCAATGCTCTCGGTCAAATGATACTGAAAGGTTAGAAGTAAATAAGCTCGATTTATCGCATAAGAACATTATACATATAGTACATATATGTATATTTGGAATGATTACGTGTTATTTGCTATTTATATCATAACTACAATCATGTAAGAAAAAAAAAACGGAAATGAAATTTGATAGCAAAACATTGTTCCATATAATAAGAAAAAATTTCTGCTGTCACATTTAATTAAAAATATTCTATGAGCATGTTAGGTCTTCTTCATGAATAAATAACTGACATACGATTTGTTTATATATATATATATATATTTACGTTTTTATACCTAGAAAACTATTTATAGAACATGACATGGATTTTATGACTAGTGTTTTCAAATAGTCTACAGTCAACGTGTCACATTCAATTAAGAAGAAGAAAAAAAAGACAATGAATTAATAAAATAATCCAGGTTACAAAACATTGAATAGAAAAATCCTAAATATAGCTTTTTAGATCATGATAATAAGAAAAAAATTCCGAACATCATGTCATCTTATTCATTAAAACCCAGTATAATCATATGTTACATATTCCATATAAAAATTCAATAAAATACCTATGAACTCATTCATATTTTCCAAATGATATTTTCAAAGCTTTCATCTTATATTTTGAGTCAAAATAAATTTAGTTTTTTTTTTTCTTTAATATAAATTTATTTTTCAAATAATGAAACATTAACAACCCATACACGCATCTATAGACAGTTGAAAACTGCTAGGTTGTCTTTTTTTTCGATAGAAGAAAAAAAAAATGAGAGAAAAAAAAACGATAACATTTATGAAAAAAAGAAAAATGTCTTCTGGACTGTTGAATAAGTTTCGATAAATGATAAATTTGAACAATTACAGTTGTCTTCTTTTTTCGTTCAACTCATGCAAAACAAAAGACACAAACGAACATTATAAAGTCATTGTTATAGCAAAAAAAACACTATAAATATATATATCACAGATTAATTTGATGATATTGAATCATTTGTTTCATCTTTTATTGTTGTTAATGAATCATTTTCACCAAAATCAATTGTTTGATTATTATTTGACATTGATAATGATGAACTATTTTCAGTTACATTTGTTATATCATCAGATTGATCATTATTATTATTATTTTCAATTTGTGATGTTTTTTGTTCATCAATATTAACTATATCAGATGAATTCGATAATATTATTTCATTTTTTTCGTTCGTATCTGACTCCTGCTAAATACAAAACAAAAAAAAATCAAAATAAATATTCAGTAGTGTTCAACATTATTTAAAACAAAAAAAAAACCATTCGTTTTAATTACAGGGCAAAAACTTGCATGTATATTACAAAGAGAACGATTTATAGATTATTATAATTAAACAAAAAAGAAAAAAAACTCTCTTTTTTATCAAAATTATTTTTAGTTTCAATTAGAGTTCATTGAGGACAAACTTTTCCGAAACGTACTTCAATATCCTCAATCAAATTTCCTAATCGGAATCAGATAGACGCCCCAAGGATGCGAGTACATTTTCCGGTTTTATTGTATTCAATGACTAGCAGATTCTATACACATTTCTCTGACGACTAGTGCCTGGCGGATTCAATATCGACATGTTCTCTGCGATTTTCAATATGGCGCAAAATACATTAAAATTGTCTGAAATTTGCCATGATATTGAAGGAAGATACTTTTTTTTTTTTTTTTTTTTATTTGCAAGAACATGTCAAAATGGAGTACGTGTCAAAGATCATTTTTTTTATTTAGATAAAACAAGTATCGTGTTGAATATTTCAACAAAAATCTTTGTAAAAATAGAAATTTATTTATAGAAGTATTTGTATATATTAATATTTAATTAAAAGAAAAGATTTAGTCATGTTCAACATCCTTTTTAGAATACTTGACTATAAAAAAGAACTTCTTTTTACAATTCTAGTACTCTCAATCATAAAAAAGAACATTGCATAGTCAAACAGTGGAAAAGATTGTGTTTTATCCTTGTTTTTGAGGATTTTACAAAAAACTTAACAAAAAATTCTCTGGAAATCTTTTAATAAAAAAAAAAATATTATGATTAACATGTATTCCAAGACCAAAGTCATATATCTTCGAACGTCCTTCAAATGTTTTTCCTATATTCTTTGTAACGTAAAAAAACCATTGAGTTTTTGAAGTTCAAAAATTATGAAATGGACTTTACAAAGATTGATAAGGTCTTAAATTGAAAAGAAAAATTACATTCTACAGCTTAACAGACTCTAATTTTTTTATTTTCAAGTTAATCTTCGAAAAAAAAAATGTTCTTTTTTTTTAAGACTACCCCATTCTTTAAGGTCATTGTACATCTTAAGTAAAAAAAACATAAACAACAGCTCAATAACATCTGAATGAAATCTTAATAAATTGAGGATCGTTTTTTTTTGTTTAATTTCTAATTAATTCTACCTTATTTTCATCTTCAATCTTATCATTTAATAAATATTGAGCATTAATATTATCATTATTTTCTCTTATAAGTGTAACAAATAAACATTGATTATTTTCATCATGATTTTCAATATGAATTGTAATAGATTCTGTTATTGGTATATATTGTATAATATCATCAATAGCTTTTTTTTGATAAATATCATCAATACCATATAATTGACATTTATGTGCTAATGGTAATTGTTTTAAAATTTCATCATCTAATAATATAAATAAATGATTATGTGTTATATTTGTTAAAATATTTCCATAATCAATACAACGAATATTATATTTATTATCAATAATATTAAGAATTTGACCACGATAATATTTATTATCATGATTTAAAACAATACATAAATCATTTATTAACCAATTATCTTTATTTTGTTTATCACATATTTGTAAATATTCTTCTATTTCACATACATGTAAATTATCATCAGGTAATATATGTATATAAAAAAAATTTTCATCAATAGCTGATATATTAGCTGATAAAATTTTTTTTTCTTCTTCTTCAAAATTATTATTATCAAGTTTAATATCAATAATAGAATTATTATTATCTATAATAGAAAATTCAATAATATCATTTAATTTATTTTCTATTATTGAATATAATTTTTTTGTCCATAAATTAACATCAATATTATTTAATAAATAACCATGTGTTTGTGGTTCAATATTTTCTAATTCATTAGAATATGAATATAAATGATTTAATTTTATATTATCATCAAGATTACCATAATCAATAAAATAAACTGTATAAAAATTTGTTGATGTAGAATATGATTCAATTCTAGCACGATAATAATGATCATCTTGTGTAAATTGTGCTATAACATGATCACCTATTTCATAGGATGAATTACGTTTATTTTCATTTATTATTTTATCAATTAATTGATCAATTTTTTCAATAATTAATTCAGATTCAGGTAATAATTGTATATATACATATGGTTTATTTGGTTCGACATATGTTAATAAACCTTGACAATATTCTGATAAAGTTTCTAAAAAAAAAAAAAGTTCAGTTAAATGATTTATATATCTTGAGTTTAAAATTCATATTTTATTTAGATTTATTCTTTTGAAAGGACGAAAAACTATGTTTAGAAGCAATAGATATTAGAGCCTATTGAATCTAAGAATTTCTAATTGAGGTTTTTTTTCTGTAGGAAAACCGAAATTGAATTTTAATCGGTTAAAAACTATCGATATGATATGTACTGTACTAGCGATAGTGCGGATCATGAAGATCCTTTGAATTTATTTCTAAATTATTGAAATATGGTTTTTCAATTAGAAAAATTGAAATTCTTCGATTAAGATTTAATATATAATTAAGAACTTGTTCTTTTATTCTGAGAGTTAAATCAAATTTTTTTATATTTGATTCTTGTATTAAGAATTTTGTTTGAATGTATACTAAAGCTCTGTTCGAATAAAAACTATATACAGATATTAGTTTTTATTTGAAATCATTTCGAGCTTTGTATCTCTTTGTGATTTAGCCTTCGAGATTCTTTCAAAGGAATTTAATCTCATTTCATCGATAACTTTTTCTTTAATTTTTGAATATAATCAACAAGTTAAGGCGTTAATAATAGAGAACATCAAAAATCACTACTTGCTCATTAAAATTTCACCTGTAAATATTACTAATTGTTAATACTCTTCCATTTTCCTATAATACTAGTAGACAGGAAGGAATGTGAGTTTCCTATTTAATCACACAGTAACATCTATATCCGTAGGCAAGAACTTTCCAAAAGAGATACACACTAGTAGGAAAATAATTTTTTGTTTCGAAAAAACGACTTGTTTTAACCGTATTTCTCATCTTCAGGTACTTCTATTGAGACTACTAAAGAATCCTTGTCGATCCAACGATTAATCATTAACCTTTAAGAGCCGAAGTAACTTCCGCTTATAAAAATGAGAATCTAATTAGAAAAAACAGAGATTATGGACCCTCAGTATACTTGTACTATAGTTAAAAATAATTACCTTCTTCTTATTCTAAACCTACGCAACCTCCTTTGGCAGGAATATTCATCCCTGTAAAAATTCGAAAAAATAGGAATTTCGATCTGAAACTTTGCCTTTAGATAGTTTTGATAATACTTAATATGTTCCGAAATTTTCACTTAGAACAGATGCTTTCTTGCTGAGATATTCAAAATCCAAAAATCAGCTAAATTTTGCTAAAAACTTCAATATTCTGTATCTCGCGAAAGAAACAACAGTTGTTCCTGAAAATTTTGAAACTTTCTAAACACTACTAGGGCTATGTGTGAGCCAAGTTTCATGTTAGAAATACATTGTTTTGATTCTTCTATGAGGTTGGATGTCTCACGGAAGGAATTTTTTTATTGATCACAGCACAATCTATCAGTAGATCGGTTAAAAGATTCTAGAATGCTGACATTGAATAGCTTGATGATAGGCTTAAGAGTGTAACATAAAATAAACTACACTGTATGTCGTATTTCCAAATAGATACAACTTTAGGGACGAAAGGTGTTATTGAAAAAAAGTCATCAGTCCTAAAAGATGTTTTGCTACGCCTGATAGCCACCTGAATACTACATTTTGGTCTAGGTATGGGTTCGAAAGTCATATCAATCCAGAAAAATATTGGTTTTTGTCTACAAAATTTTTTATAAGACTTTGATTACAATTATTTAAATGTCCCTTGGAAGGGATATTCGACTCTTAAGGGTTAAAATATGGTCTCAACAGAAAAAACAATTTGTTGATGAAATTGAATGATATTTGTATGATTATATTCAAAATAATTTAATTTTCTACATACCTTCTATCATTGGTTCATTGTTCTCAGGTTGTGAAACTATTGAAGTTTCATTTTGTGATAAAAT
The DNA here is from genome assembly GCA_905250075.1 of Rotaria sp. Silwood1. NCBI lineage: Eukaryota > Metazoa > Rotifera > Eurotatoria > Philodinida > Philodinidae > Rotaria > Rotaria sp. Silwood1. The sequence continues at coordinate 1,535,076 of CAJNOP010000024.1, forward strand.
ATCATCATTAGTTTGTTTATCATCTACTAATATTTGTTGTTCTTGTTCTTTAGATTCTATTGTTGTTGTTGTTGTTGCTATACTTGATTGATCATGAGTTTCAATAATATTTTCAATTGAATTTATATCATATCCAAATTTTTCATTAATACATTCATTATCAATATAAAGAATAACATTAAATAAAGAATTTTTTTCATTAATTATTGAAATTTCAATATTTTCTGAATCTGATTTATCTTCAATATATTGAAATGCATTATCTATTTCATTTGATTTAATACCATATAATTGACATCGTTTACTTTGATATGGATATGAACTTAATTGTTCACTACAAGATTTTAATGATGTTTTTGAACATATATTTGTATTACCATAATCAATATAACAAACATTAATATTATCATTATTAGATTCATTTGATTGTATAATAGCACGATATGGTTCATTTTCAAATGTAGCAATAACTATTGTATTTGGTAATAATTGGTTAACTTCATCAATTGTTAACGTTGGAGTATTTGATATTTCATTATTAATAAGATCAGCTATTTTATCTACTGTTTCTTTATCATCTTGAATAAAAAATTCATGTTGATTAGATTCAATATGAACAATAAGACAATGAAGACGTTTTAATGTATTTTCAGATTTTAATCTAAAAAAAAAAAAAAATTTTATTAGAATAAATTTTTTGTGTATGTATTTTGTTTTTGCTTTACTTAATTGCATTTGTTTGAAGTAAAATTTGAAGAAAATCATCAGATTCAAGAATAAATTTATTATCTGAAGTTTTTAATTTTATTTTTCCTTGAAATTCTTTACCAGCACATTGATTTATTATTATTTCTATATTTACATTATTAAGAACTATAAAAATAAAAATTTATTTAAAAATAAAAAAAAAGAAAAATCTTTGTTTATTTATTATTACTTTGAATATTTTCAAATTTACATTGATAAGCATAAGGAGATGCTAAACAATGTTTTTTTTCTAATTGTCGTATTGTTTTTGAATTAACTTCAGTTGTATCACCAAAATCAATAAAACGAACTTTTATTTTATTAATATCAGTTAAAACGACAACAGCTAAAAAAATAAAATAAAATCTTAAGAAAAAAGTTCACTAACTATCGGCAAAAAATTGAACAATCCTAGGGATATTAACTCTTCTTCCTGATGCATCTATAAAATAAAGTATAACTACTTTACTTTTCTCTACGTTTGTTGATTCATTCGAATTCAAAAACGTCTTCAAAGATACACAAATTTTATGTTTACGAAAAATTTCAGTAGCAATCTGATCAATCATCACTTCATATTTAAAAAAATATATAAATTATTTTTACCTCTATACCAACAATTATCAACACTTTTAGCTAAACATGCTTGACCAATTTTTAATGAACTTAAATTTATTTCTGGTGCTTGTGAATATTCATTTTGTAAAGTTTCACTTAATATTGATAGTTCATCACCTTTAGATAATATTTGTATAAAAAAATCATTTACTGTTTCAATATGACTAATCACATATTTAAATATATCTTTTGGTATTTCATTTTCAATAAAATGATCACCAGCTTCAAAATTAATATTTGTTGTTCGTATAGTTGAGAAATTATTAAATGTTTTTGTTGTATTATTATTATTCAAACTTAATTGTAATCCAGTACTATCACGATCTCGAAAATTATTACGATCACTACCACCACGATTATTATTAAAACCACCTTGAATAAAAAGAAAATAAAAATTATTAGTATAATCATGAATTTCTAATACGATATATATTGTAATGAGTGTGAAACAAAAGTACTATTATTCTAATCTTACAGTAAATTTTGATCTCACGGATAAGTCTGTCATGGTCGGGATATTAATAAAATATGGCCTAAGCGCCGTTTTATTTAGGACTAATACTAATGACCATTTCAGAGTTAAATGGTTGTAGACATTTTTTGAATAACTTTTGATATGAACGAGATAGAGATCTGTGGTTTTCACCGTTGGATAGAGCAGATGAAGATGCATCGAATTATATATAGAAAGATTTTTCTAGCTGCTTTCGTATAGGTTTTACATAAAACTTCAAGAGAAACAGCATGCTTCTCAGGGTCACAATAGTCATTTATTGATTTTCAGGAGTGCGCTAGAATCGCCAAAGGAAGGGCTACAAAAATATATCACGACGCTGTTCCTAAATACTACCACTATGATATCCAAACCATAGGAACACAATTTGCCACCTCATTTTTTTTAACAAAATAATCGAAAAATGTAAATTTTTGCTGTATTTTGATAGAAAAGCCACTTTTTTAAAGTAGGAGAAAAAAGCAATTCTTTGAAAACGTTTGACTAAACCGTTAGGAAAGTAGTTAGAAAAATCTTTCGATATATAATTCGATGCGTCTTCATCTGCTCTTTCCAACGGTGAAAATCGGAGATCTCTATCTGGTTCTTATTAAAAGTTATTCAAAAAATGCTCACGACTATTTAACTCTGAAATGAATATTAGTTGAAAGAACTTGACAGTTAGAGCCAAAAAGCTCAAAAAAAAAAATGTTAGATGATGTTAAATATTTATAAATTTTACCTCCGCGTTGACCACCACGTTGACCTCGTCGTCCAAACTCTCCATGATCTCGATTATCTGTTTGATCACGACGATTTTGAAAACTACCACGAGTATTATTATTGAAATTTTGTGATCGTTGCATATTATTTTCATAATGATCATCATTTTGATTTCGATTAAAATTATTTCGATCATGAAAATTTCCACCACGACCTTTTATTTCAAAAACAAAAAGAATTATTATTAAATAATGCAAAAAAACAAAATAAACAGTTACTACCTCGATCATGAAAACCTCCACCACGTTCTATAAATTATTAAATTGAAAATAAATAAAATAATTTTGAAGAAATTACTTACTAGAGAACGCACCTGAAGAAGATGCATTATAATCATTATTAGTGCCATCATTACTTCGATTCATATGACGATCATTAAAACCACCCTGACCTTTTCAAATCAAATAAAAAAAGAAAACATTAATTAAATCATACTATGCCTACAAGTTTATCTTCTAGAGTTATTTCGTTTTCTTAAGATATATACAGACAACTATGGAAACATTCCAAGATTGAAATTCGAAAATTATTGAATTTATTAAGAAAGTCTGAAGATCTTAAGGTTGTTAAATAATTGATTCTACTCTATGTAATTTTATCAAAACTAAGTTTAAACTATTTTCTCGTAGCTTACTTCTGTTTTTATTTTTATTAATTAATTGAAAATGACCGTAACCAAGAATATGCATGTATATATAAACCTTAGTAAACTAGGTCTATCATAAAATGAATTCACCCTTATGGCATATTTTTTTTAGAAGATCGAATGTGTTTTTTAAGGAAATTTTCACTATAGGACCTACACATACTCATTAATACCAAAATTTGGACATTTTACCCACATAAATACTTCAACTAGACTAGTTTACATGGTAAACTTCAGAATTTTCGATACTAAGTCTCTCCAAGATATCGGTCCTTTAGCATAGATAATACCTGAAGTATGTATGTTCTCTATATGTACAAATTTTCGGATTGAAATTGGAAAACTTCGGGTTCACAAAAAAAAACCTTATGAAACACTCGATAGTTTAGTCAAATTTCAATAGAACTTCAAATCATTTTAGAGTTTTTATTCGAACCTAATGTAATCCGCTAAAGAAGTTTTCTCATTAGTTCCAACTGAAAAAAACTAAACTGACACCTATAAATACTTTCTCATTAGACAATTAACAAAATTTCATCTGAAATAAAAACTTGCTTCTAAAAGACAAAAGGACTTCATCAAATAAAAAAAACCAATCATATGTTTCTAAATTATTTTAATTAATTACCTCCTCGATCAGAAGATTCATTACCACGATTAAAACCACCTCGTCGAAAACTATTTTCATTTGTTCTATCATCATATTTTTGAAAATGATTTCCTCTCATTAATTTTTCATTACGATCTTCATGAGAAAATCCACTAGCTATAAATTTCAAAAACAAAAAAATTTTTTTTTTTTTTTCTATCAAATTTTGAACTTTATATTTACCACCATCAATTGAACGTTTTTGTTCAAATGATGTTTGTTGATTAACATAAGGTATTGATGATAAACGATTTTGATTATTTGCCATAGATATTTTATCATCATCAGTTCGTTGATTATTAGATGAATTTGATAATTGTCGTGTAAATGTTTGTTGATTTGTAATATTAAAATTTGGTTTCATATTTTGTTCTTTATTCCATAGAGAATTTGATGGTATTGAATCTATTGTTTGTGAATATTGTTGATTATTACGATTATTTATATTTGTAAAACGTGGTATTTGTTCATTAGATGAAGATATAACTGATGTTGTTAAATTTCCTGTTCCAAATCGACCAGGTTGTGTACGTGGAATATTTGTAGATGTTGGTAAAATATCATTTGTTCTATGAGTCATTTGAAAACGTCCAGTTAAATCTTGATCATGATGATGTTTATTTGAATTATTATATATTTGTGATCTAAATATATTAATCTATTGATAATAGAAAAAACTTTTGTTTTTTTTTTTTTTTTTTACGCAATATAATTCGTATGTGTTTGATTAAAATTAGGACGATTATTTGAAATTGATGTTGGACTCTAAATTAGATTTTAAATATAATGAATAATACAACAAACAAAAAAAAATTCTATATCAATTATTATTTAGAAATTTGATAGGTTTTATTTTTTTTTTATTAGAAAGAGTAAAGTTTTTACTATAATTGAAAATAAAATTACTTACTAATATATTTTTATCCGAAGAAAAAAGTATTTTATTAACAGATTGATTATCAGATAAAATAACTTCAACAGGATAACATTCATTAATTATTGAACCTATTGATGTAATATGAACATGTTTATTTAATATTAAATTTTTTAAAGTACGAGTTAAATTTGCTGAATTTTGCTTTAAATAAAACATAAAAAAAAAAAAGAAAAATATGAAATTTGAAAATAAATTGTTTTTTTGTTTTTTTATTTCTATTTACCGATTCATCATAACCACGTAAACGAAATGGTTGAGCAAAGTTTGGTATTGAAACAGAACTTTTATCAATTTGTAATAATTCTGATGTATCAACAAGAATTTCATCACCACGATCAATAAGTTTAACTGATACTCGTGTTTCACTTTCACGATGTCTAATTACATAAGAAAAAAAAAAACAACGAAGGTTTTATGAAATATTTTTTTGTCCTTTTTGAAATTTTACTTTATTGTAACACGATGATATCTATCACCATGTTGTACAACACATGGAACACCTTTAACAAGAACATTTACACTCAATGATTGATCATTAACAGAATTATTATTATAAAAATCTTCTAAATGTTTTGATAGATTTTCTAGATCATGTTCACGTAATTGAAAAACACCATAAAATTCAGCAGCACTATGAACTTGTGTTATTAGATAAATTCCATCGTCTAAAATTTATCTAAGAATATAATAAATCAAATTAAATAATCAAACGTACGAGGTGGTAAAGTGGAAATAGGCCATAATGAATTGTTAGGTGTTCTGAAATAATATTAATATGAAATTAAAGTTATTTAAGTTGATTCAAATTGATTTCATGAAGAAAGTTCTCTTTCAATAGATTTTGAGACTATGTGAATTATCAATATATTGAAACAGTGTTTTATCTAGAGGGGGGCGCTGTCACCCTTCCCCCCGAGACTCGCGATCATCGCGCGACGAACTTATATGGCTTGCCCTCCCGAAAAAAATTTTTCGCTCCCCCCCCGAAATTTCAAATCGCCCCTCCGGAGAAAAGAACTGAGATCTTTAGGTTGTTATTGTAAGGATATCATATTTATACAAACACTTTTTTTTACTCAATACTACGATTTACATCAGAAAAAAATTTTCAACTTGAAACTTTGTACAGAAATAGAACTGAAAAAAAGAAAAATTTTTAGATAGTTTCGTGATTCTTATCATAAGAAGTGACTAACATGAAAGTGTGTCGTCTACATTACTGATAAGAGCACGTTGGAGAGGTTGCCGAGAATTTGACCGAATCTCAAAAATTTTCTATTCGATGGATTCTAATCGTTTTGATAAATATGCTAAATACTAAATACAAATAAATCGAGTAAAACAATCTTATATATTGCGGATGATTAAAAAATTTCATTAAAAGTATTAAAATATGATTCGCTTAGATCTAGATTCAAAATGTTGGACTCGAAGAGCTCTAACATCGATAGATTTGATGTTCTTATTTCAGGATAGAAGTAAATTAGAAGATTTGAAATTTTCATAATCAGTTGTTTTCAATAAATCTGTTGTTATGCAAGATTTTAAGTTGAAATTTCTCTCATCAGTTCTAGGTGATAACAAATCCCCCCCAATCTTTTTATTAGTTTGCTCATTTAATTAATATTAATAATCAAAGAGCTTGATGAAAATAATTAATAATCATATTCAGTTTTTTTTTTCCTCAAAACATTATAAAATGTTGTCTTATTGATTAATATCTAATATTTCAAAAAAACTCAATTTCAACTTACGATGTACTAGGAGGTTGTTGAATATTAGTATTTTGTAATCCAGTATTTAACATACGAATCTGTGATTGTTGTGACATATTATTTGGATTATTATAAAATTCATTTTGTTGTGTAGATCTTTGTTGTTGTCTTATAGGAGTCATTCCTGATGCCATAAGTTGTGTTCGTACATATGATTGATGTAATGGTTGATTTGAATTAAAGCTCGGACGTGGATGATTATTCATTGTTGTACGAGAAACTAATTTATTATCAACAAGAAATGTACCGAGATCTCCTATTTCTATAATAGAAAAAAAAAAAAGAAACACAAAAATAATTTTTCTTTCTATTCTTATTTCATTTAACAATTATATTCTATTTAAAAATAACATTAACGATGAAAATAATATTATTTTCATTAATATGAATGATTTAATATAAAGAATTTAATAAAAAATAAAAGAAAAAAAGGAGAAGCAAACAAATTTATTTTATATTATTGAAAAAATTTTTACCCAGCACTTCAAATAGACACATATTGGGTTATATATAAACCAACCAATGCAAAATTTCCAAGCTAAACAACAGATAGCGCTACACATCAAGAGATGATATTATCAATGAAAAATCTGTTAGTTTTACTTTTAAACTTCAATAAGTTAATTAAAATAGAATAAAAAAAAAAAAGAAATTTCATATATGTTAAAATCGAAAAATTTAATATTATGATTTTCTTAAAATGAGTAGAATTAGACTTATTATTGTTGCTTGAAAGGTTACTAATTATGAGAAAAATATATATATACGACTTAAAACTCATATCAATTAATTATATGTCGTTGCTTTTCAATATCCGAAAAGCTTTTTCAATAAAGATTCATTATGCAATGTAATATGTAGATTATTTCAATCGGTATTGAACAGAGAAGTGACAAAAATAGCTCGTTTGATAATCTGAAATTCTCTGTGACTTCTTATTCTATAGACTTAATTGACTTTTGCTTAAAAAAATGTGAAAACCTAGGATTTAAATCCGAGTGTTATGTGTACTTCAAAAAGTAAAAACACAGAAGCAATTTCCGGTAAGTATCTTTGCAATAAGTGACTTAGCCTTCTTGTTTCTTAATGTTTTATATATCATTTTGTAGCCCGTAAAATTCTCTAGCGAATGATATATTATAGCTGAGGTTTTGTTTGATTATGAGAGAAAAAGTTTGTTTTACGAAAAACGGGATAGGTCAATGTTCGCATAGAAAATAATGACATTTTTGCGATAACTCAGCAATTTCTTGACGAATCATTTTCATCTTCGAACTCGACCGAGATATTGATGAGACGATTCTGCGTGCAAAATTTCATCATCATTGGACTACCCTCTGAAGAGTTTTCGTGTAAACGATCGGCCGGACACACTGACCGATTCTATAGTGTACTCACTTTTTGAGTACACAAAAAACATATTAGACTACACTGCGTTGTGTAAAATATAATAGTAATAAAGGTCTAAAAAAAAAGGTGCTGAAGCTTCATATGCTTCATCAAACCAATAAAAACAAACCGACTCTTTTTAAAGAGTGTTTAAACAGAATATAAAAGCCCGAGTGTTTAAAGATGGATCTAAATTGACTTTCACATAAGGAATGGTTCGGAAACAGTGGCGTATCCAGGGATTGGGCAATTGCCCATAGCTCTAAAAGTTATTGATTTCTTTGAGACGATAACACCTGCCTAGAGCTGCCCATATCTCAAAATAGTTCCGCTGGAGAATTGTCCAGTACCCAACAATTTCTGGCTAAAGTTAAAATCAAAATCTCTTGACTGAAATTTTTATATTAATTCAATCGAATCATTGAAATGAAGTATATAGAAAATAACTTTATATTCATTCCTTTTTTAAACTTCATATTGATCAAATAAATAATAACTTACTTGGAATATCAATTTCAACATCATAAATAATTTGATCTTGTTTTGAATGTACTTTACAACTAACATTATTAACCATAAGTCTATTAAATTCATCATGTACTGGATCATTTGATTCCCATATTGATTGATCATTACCATTTAATGGATATATATTATATAAACAACATGGAATAGCTAATGCTGGTTTACAATGAAATTCTTCTGGTAATGGACGAATATTATTTATTGAAATATATTCTCTTTGACCAATATCAATAAAATAGACATAAATTTTTGTTAAATCCGAATCAAAATCTTTAAAAATAAGAAAGATTTAAAACAAAAAAGAATTTTTTTTTCTTTTCTTATCAAACCAAATATAACAGCACGATGCCATATAGCATGATTATCTTGTGCAGCAACTGGTTGATATTTAACTGGTATTGATATTGATCGAAGATTTTGTATAGCTTTTTGTAAATCATTTTGAAACTAATCAAAGAAAATTTTATTTTCAAAAAATAAAAAGAAAAGAGAATTTTTACACTCATATAAGAATTAATATTTTCTCGAAGATAAACATAAAAACGACTTGGACATATATAATAAAGCATACGAATTTGATTCGATTGAATATAATCTAATCTTTCTAATGGAATATCTATACAAAAAAAAAAAAAAATTCTAATAATAGACATATTTTTTTGTTTTTTTTTTCTTACATTTATATAAAAATTTATCATTCATAGGTATTACTAATCGTTGTATTTGATATTGTTCTAATTGAAAAGGAAAAGAATTATCAAAATAAGAAAATAAATTTTTTGTTTTTTTTTTACTTACGAAAATCTTTATTTAATGATATTTTTGATGATTTTTCTGTTATTTCAACTTCTGATATATCTATTATTTCATTATAATTAATAAATTTTGCATAAAGAAATGTTGTTGTTAATCGTGAACGAAATTCATCAATTATTTTTATTGACCAACCATCTAATGGTTTTATTAAATTTACTAATGAACAATGAAATGCTAAACGATGTAATTGAATAAAACGTTTCTAATTAACAAAAAACAAAAAAAAAAAAAATAACTGTTTCCGTTTTTCTTTTTTTTTTTACATGTAATGGTCGTAGAAATTTAATTGGTATATATTGTACATCACCATAATCAATTTTAAATACACTAGCATTATCATTTGAATCTATTTGACGTATTAAACCACGATACCAATCTTCACTTTCAGATGGACATGCACAATAATCACCTATATTAAGTGTTTCATTTATTTCTAAAGTATTTTTTCTATTAAATACAAAATAAAAAAATAAACTAATCAAGATTTTTTTTTTGGTTTTTTGTATACGTTAATGATTCAGAATATTCAGTATAAAGTTCTTGACCAAGTTTAAGAAGTGGATCACGAAAGAAATCTGAATGTAAATAAAAATCTATATAAAATAAAACAAGATTTTATTGAGAGAATTTATTTTTGTAGATAATTAAACAAACCATTTAAATCATTAACATGTGCAATAAATACTCGTTCAGTTGAACCAACATGATGATTTACAGTTGGAATATCCATTTTATCTATGATTCTAAAAGATAATTAAAATAAACTGTTGACTCATACATTTAAACTCTAAACAAGCAAACTAACTAACCACATGTATTATTTTGTGTAAGATACTATAGAAAAGAAAAAGAAGTGAATAGTTTAGAAGCGCCACAATCGAATTATTCACTATCATGCTCTTGATAGCGATATTGTAAAACTATTCAATCATATTAAATAACAAAATTTCTTTAGATATAAAAATTCAATCATAAGAATACAGAAAGATTTTGAGTTTCGGATAGTCTGATCTTGTAACAGAGGGGGAGGGGCGAGTGTGTGCTTAACAAAAATGATAGTTTTCATGAATGTAATCACATCAAGAAAGTCAAAAGGAGATGAACAACAGAACAAGTAAATAAATGGAAAAATAGATTATACAGGAATGTTTCAAGTTAATCGAGATTATCTTTACATTACGATACATTTCAAAATATAATGTGTTTCATTGTTCATTTTTTCTGTTTTGAATAACATTTGATACAAATATCATAGAGATATGCGGTTTTCATCATTCAAAAGAGAAGATTTAGAATATCGATATTTGATTGGTGAGCAAGTGACCAAACAATTAAGTTCTTGATGAAAACTGTCGACATTGATTTAGATTTTTAATAGAACTATTCGATAGAAATAAATTTTCCTCTTTCAATCAAGGAAAGGCTGACATTCTTAGCTGATTTCATACGAAAGTTATAAGAATTTTACTAAAACCTCCGATTTCAGCCAATAGATCTGTGATAATGTGGACAGTAGTTCGGCACAGATGATTCATTATGGTGATTCAAATAGTCATATTGAAGGAGTCGACGTTTCGAAAATATTGAAATGTCAATGTCAGATCCGTTGGAACCTAAACAACAAACATCACCATTTGACTCAACATGAAAAATTATCATTGTTGACTTGCTTTCCTACGTTATTACAAATTAAATGGCTGAAACAGAAGATCTCAACAAATGCCTTATAACTCTTAAATGGAACTAGATATGAATATTAATCTTGTCTAGATCGAAAGAGAAGAATTTTTCTTATTGACTAGTTCTATTAAAAGTCTTCATGGAAGTTGAAATAGCTTCAGAATATTGTTTCCGAAAATTTCCATCAAAAACTCCTCTGCTTAATCACTTGCTAACCAATCTAATTTTGTTGGTTCGGATCTATTCTCTCGACTTGTTTAAAAATCATAGATCTTTATTTAAGAAACACAGTTTTGATACTTTTAATGGCATAGAGGTTCATACTAGCCACTATTGATCGAAAATAAGGTTATATGAAATTTCATTTCTATTTTCATTAGCATTAACTTTTTTTTCGAAAAAAAAAAGTTTTGATAATCCATTTTAGTAATACTAAGACAACTTCTTTGAGAAAGATACAACACACATGAATTATACCCGGACATTTCTGAGAAGATATGAACACATGTTTCGCCTTCATCGTCACTCTCCATCTTCTAAGAAAGGCGAAGATACAAATTTTATACGGCAAAAAAGTTACTTTCATTACTTTTGTCTTTTTCTGATTAATATTTTCTATCAAAGTCTTGCATTACACTCATGATGAACTATTCAAAAAGAAAGCTCTTTAGAAATAAAGAAATAACATCATAACATGTTGTTAAAATTCAATATTAGAGACTTTGAAGGTGACAACTTCATTTACTCCTATATCTTAGGGGGGAAAAGTCAGCAAATTTTTACTGCATATTGGTGTTTTTGGATTTTTCTACTTGTTAAAAAAAAGAAAAATTTCTAACTGTTCGACGATTCACATCACTTAGACGGGTCCACCGTGTTTTAAATAGTATTATTTACAAGTATTCAACAAAATTCGCTAACAAAAGAACCCTTCAGATGTCTCTATTCGTGAAAAAGGGTCGATATCTTGAAAGTTTCATATCTCGACGAGATCTCATTCAAAATTTGTGAATTTTTTATGGAAACTAGTCTAGTTGAATTCTTGATACACATAAATTTCAGATCAAAATTCGAACTTCCCTAAAGGTTGCGGCATCTAGGAAAATATTCTATAATTTTGTTAAAATCTAAACCTTTTAAAGGTCTTGATGAAAATATTATGCAGTATCTATAGGCAAAAAAATCATCGGAATCGGAAAGGGGGGGGGGGGGAGCTAAAAAGGTTATGTTCTATGATCTTGATAACACTTACGACTGAAAAATTATCGCAATAATATTTTCTCCTTGAGACAAAAAACAGTATTGTTCTCTACTCTCTATACGTAAATCGTGAATAATTAGTACATCTTTTTCTTTCTATTGTCAAAAAAAAAAATACATGATTCAATCTGTTTAAATCTTTGATATTATATTTTACTATAGGTCAGGAATTGAAATTCTATTAATTCAAGTTTCCACAGAACTGTTATTCGATGGTCCTTGAATGGTGTAAAGTTCGATAGCTATATGACATTCATCTATCAGAAGAACAAATGAGAAAGTGTGAATGCAAGGCAAAAAAAATGTAAAATTTGAAAATAGAACTTTATAGATTCGTGACGATCTTCTTTTCTTAATCGTTTTTTAAAAAAAAATTGATAGATCTAACCTTATGTTAAATATATTCCCTGGTCATTTGTCATGTTATAAAACAAAATTATTAGAATGTATTGAACTATTGAGAGGAAGAAAGTCACATTTTATTTCCATCCAAAGAATTTTGTCTTCTTTTCAAATAGTTCCAGATGAAGAGAAAAAAAATTTAAATGCCAAAAGAATTTTTCTAAAGTATTTCAAGTGATTCAATAACTAATTAAACATAATAAGTTTTACTTAGGCGAGCTATAGTTTTTTTTTATGCTATGTATGAAATACAGTGAAATGAAAAAATATTGAGAAGAAAACTATTAGAAAAAGAAAAAAGATGATTGAATCTATACAAATTACAATTAAACATCGTTCCATTAATGAAAAATCGTATATCAGTAATACACAGTTTGAATATTCTGGGATCTTTGGAAATGTAAACATTGACTTGCAATAACTAATAACAGATTAAAATAGTATTCAGCGCTGTATAAATTAATGTGAAAACGATTGATTGTACGAAGTCTATAGTTGCAATTATCTATTTAGACTAAACGAAAATTAATGTTGTCAACGCTATAATTCTTCAATATTACATCATTCTTCTGTTGATGTAATAATAGTAAAACTGCGTCGAATAATTCCATAGATTTGGAGTTATTACCATCTATTTTTATTTCATCCTTAATGTTAATATGTTAAATATGGCAAACATTATATATATTTCCTGTTCCTTTCATTAGTCCATGTTATCTGTAAAAAAAAAGAATGAAAGTATGTTTCTATCCCATGAATGTCTTATGTTCGATTGAGATTATTCAATGAATAACTTTTTAACAATTTCTATTTGATTGTCTTGATCAAGATAGTCAAAACTCATCGAACAATTAGTAATAAAATAGCAAAATTATGCTGAAAAAAAACGATTCAATTGACACGTATGATATAAATTGAATAGGTACACAAGCAAAAGTTTCTTAATAATCGGCAAATAACTAGATACGAGAAAAATGTTTTTCTAGTCTAGGAAATATTATAAACTATGATTCTTTAATATATCAATTACATTGATTCAATGCATCGAATCTAATTAAAATAAAATCTCTATAATCCTATTTTCTGCGTACCTGCTTCACCAATTCACTAGACTATTTGTGATATTCTTACTTCTAATTATCTGCTAAGTTGTTTAACATAAGCCATAGTTATTTTTATTTCCTGGGCAAACTTATTAATGTTGGCATGGTTTTCTTTTGTCTGCTCTATAAAAAGTATTCATTAGATAAAAGTTATTTTAAATAGTGAAAAAAATGTTTAAAAATGCTCTACAAATATCTGTCGGCAATACGTAACTATTCGAATCCTTGATATGGAATGTATTTCATAACAAATAGTTAGATATAAAGTAGATAGTCAATGTCATTTGTAAACCTAGATGTCTAATCTCGTTAGTTGTAATTATAGAAAAATATCTCAAATGGTTCATTAATAGAAGACATAGCTTCAATATCGGATAATAATTTATTCTTATTCTCGTCTTTTTCTGATTCATTCTTATAATTCTTCACTATAGTAGTCCTTTTATACATATATTTATATTTGATATAATCTCTAACCATTGTCCTATTGCATATAATGATATTATGTCTTATCGTTATCGTACATTTATTTCTCTATATTAATATAAGGGAAAAAAACCTACTTGAGAGATTTTAACAAATAAAGTCTTCTGTGTAAATTTTAGAGCTTTTCACACTGCATCTTGTGATATATTTTGTTTTTTTAATAAAATGTATTAGGTGATGAAAAGATGCAATGAATGATTCATGTAGAAAAAAAAAATGATCTTTTCACAGCGTCGAAAATCAGTCGCATAGAATTTTGGTTTTTTTTTGAAAACAAAAAGTGCACAATTAAAATCAGCTTTACTTTGTAGATTGTAGAGCTTTTCATACTGCATCTTGTGGTATATTTCGTTTTTTTTTAAACAACGTATTAAGTGATAAAACGTTGAAATGCAAAACGCCACCGTTTAATCTGTCCCACCTGTTGTTTTTTGAGAATAAAAAACGCATGTAACAAACTTCCTTTATTAACGCTCTTACTTCTTGAGCTAGAACCTTTATTTTTTGCACAATAAATGTACTTTGAAATGTTCTTTAAAATGACTATTTATTTATTGAAATTGCTCAAGTAGTTGCAAAGATATATCGATAGGAAAAATACCACGAACTTTTTTCCCATGCCTTATTTCATTTATAAACAAAACATATAATATATTAGCATATTCTTTCTTATCATAATTCTTCCTTTCGCACTATGAATCATGTTTTCATATTGTTTTCTAAGTAAAAAAGCACAGTATTATGAAAAATAATATTGTCTGTCAATTGATAATATTGAATTATAATTATTAATCATGTTCTAATCGACTATTACTAATAAATCAAAAAAGACAATCATAATATTTGTTTTATCGTCATTCGTTTGCTTTGTTTTTATTTCCTGAATAAGAAAAATGTTGTGAAAAAGAAAAAAAAGAACCATCCAAGAACTACAGAGATTCGCGAAACTTGCGCAGATATGAGAAAGGCATGGAACTTCAACGAGTAAGAATTAGAAAAACAAAAGAGTGTCGAGTGAAAATGAAGAAAAAAAAGCACATACCAATCGGAATTCTAAAATGGATAGGTAGAAAGTAGAACAAGCAAAGGAAAAGTAATCACAATAAAAAAGAAAAAGAAGAAGAAAAGAAACAAAAAAAAAAAGTCACCGGGATGATGGGCTATTTGTAATGAAATTCAAAGCTTATTCGTAATGATGTTTTACATCAAACCAAACATTGATAATTGATTAGCGTACATCATCGGACGAACAGCTGGATGTGGTACAGCAGTATAAGATGTAAATTTAGGTTTTACATCATCACCAGTGATTGTAATATAAGCACCTTTATTTCCCATTGTATCACAATAGTTTGGTGCCGAAAATACAGTTATACATTTTCCTTATAATATAAAAGAAAACAGAAAATTAATAGATTTTTATTCATAGAAATAAATCTATTTATTACCATTATGTGCTAATTCATAGCCTTCTTGTTTAACTTCATGACTACGAACAATATATTCTAAATTATTTAATTTTAAAAAACGTTCAGTAACATCAGGTCCAAATTGAAGACCTAAGAAGAAAAGAAAAAGCATATTCAAATTAAAAAAACGAAAATTTTTTCAATACTTACCAACACCACGTTTACTTTCTGATCGACCAATTTGTGGTTGTGGATCACTCCATAGTAATTCTGACATTAAACCTTCTTCCGGTGGTTGTTTAACACGATCAACAGCACGTATATCTTTTAATGTTACATCATCTTTACTAAATAATCCACCATGCATAACCTAAAAACCCAAAACAAAATAATCTATTAGTACCAATGTTTCATCTAGGTTTCGTTTCCCGAGTGGGCGAATCGAAATTTCGGGTGGGCGGCGCCCACTTGGCCCGCCCAGTAGACGAATGGCTGCTGTATATTTTCGAATGGGCGAATCAAAATTTCCGGTGGGCCGCGCCCACTCAGCCCACCCAGTAGATAAATCACTGATTAGTACAATGCTTGCGAAATTAAAGTTTGATTTTTTTTTGTTTTTAATCTTTCAAAAATGCAACAGGAAGACAGTTCATATTATACAATATGATATTGTATATTAAGACCTGTGATAATCTCTGTTATGATAGAGAAGATCCAAACTTTTATTCATGTAATTCAATATCTATTGTAAATCATTTTGTTATACAAAATTATAAATAAACTTACAAGAACTTTATTATTAATACAATGTGATAATGGTAAATAATTAAAAACTTCAGTAAATAATTGAAACATTTGTGTTGTATATTTTGCTTTAACTTCACCTTCGAATCCATACATTTGATTCATTGTTAATGATTCATGATTACCTAAAATAAAAAAAAAGAAAACAAAAAAATGATTTTTGAAATTAAATCAATTATATAAAAAACAAAACGAAAACAAATGATTTAATTAACCTCGAGCAAGAAAAAAATGATTAGGATAAAGTAATTTAAAGCCAAATAAAGTAAGAATACATTCAATACTAAATGAACCACGATCAACAAAATCACCATTGAATAACTAAATAAATAAATTTCATTAAAAAAAAAGTATTTTATGAAATTTTACGTATGGATTTTCTTCAGATGGTGGTCCATTTAATTTAAATATATTTAATAAATCATAAAATTGTCCATGAACATCTCCACAAATAGTAAATTTATGTTTCTAGATATACAAAAAAAAACAAAAAACTTAAATTCTTTAACTATATAATACTTACTGCTGGTACAGTTATTTCAATTAATGCTGGTAATGATTTAAGTAATGTAAGAATTTGTAGAATTATCTAAATAAGATTAAACATTCTCTGTTTTTTTTTATCACAATTTAAATCTTTTGTTTATTGTCATACTTGATAAGCATATCTTTTGTGAAGTTTTTTTTGATTTTCAAAATATGGTAAAAGTGCAAACATAAATTCTTTAGTAACTCGACCATCAGACTCTAAATGTGGACCATCATATTCTTTTTCTATAGCTAAAATAATTCATAAAATTTATATTTATTTAAAATAAAAAAAAAGAAATTATTTACTCATGGTATTAATTTCAATTTGATTTGCAACTGATTTTGTTGATTCATCAACAGCAATAGCTTTTTCAAAACGAATACGTGTTACAATTTTTTTACATTCTTCATATTTCATTGTTGCATCTTTATCATTCGGACAAGCTTTTGTGACCTGTAATCGCAGTTTTTTTGAATTTGAACATTAATTTTCTAAGTAGTTTTGTAAAAACTTTATCAAATAAACTTACATATTCATAATCAGATAAAGCTAATGTATATTTTCCTAAAGCCATATAAGCAGATGCTCGACGATAATATGCCTAAGAACAAATTTACAATGAAAAAATTATTATTAAGTTTAGCCTACAGAACAGAATGTACGTAGGTTTGTTTATTCTAGTCAACAGTATATGGATGAAATCATTTGTTCACTATGTGACTTCACAAAATTCATCTCGAGATGATGAACTTTCTTAGAACAGGTTTTTTATGCTAAATTTATGTCAAGTTACTTTAGATATTCTAAAAAAAGCTGTTAGCGCAATCCCTTGTGGGATTAAAAATGTGAAACACGATGGACCTATTGTTACTAATTAAATGGAAATCCTTTTGTTCCATTTCCTTACGACACATTTGTTGCTGACCGTATATCTGATGCTTTACAACTACAGTTTCTGTGTCACGGTCTGTGATGGGTACCCGGCTTCTCTGTCACGGTCTGTGATGGGTACCCGGGTTCTCGGTCACGGTCTGTGATGGGTACCCGGATTCTCTGTCACGGTCTGTGATGGGTACCCGGGGTTCTGTGTCGCGGTCTGTGATGGGTACCCGAGTTCTCTGTCACGGTCTGTGATGGATATGAATTTTCTCTGTCACGGTCTGTGATGGGTACCCGGAGTTCTCTGTCACGATCTGTGATGGGTACCCGGGTTCTCTGTCATGGTCTGTAATGGATCCGGAGGTTCTCTGTCACGATCTGCCATGGGTATGAATTTTCTCTGTCACGGTCTGTGGAGGGGGGAGGGAGTGGGTCCAAAATTTCTATTCTAAACACTTCAACACTCCTTTCAGATCGTGTTTCACAAAAAAATCAGTACTAGAGGTCTTTGCTTAGGGAAGTTAATACGTAAAAAGCGAGCGTTTGTGACTTTACACAAAAAAGGATATCAACATCCACTTTATATATTTCAGTTTAAAGAAACTCTGAATTGTAACAGTACGTTTGAAAATTAAATATGAAATTTTATAGACAACTTTTGAGATTATAGCATTTCTATGCAAAGTTTTTTTTCTAAGCATGGCTACATTTTTCAAATAAAACGATTTAATTTTCGTTAGCAACGTGATGGAGTACAAAAACAAATATATTTATAATCAAATGAAAAGCTCAAAACATTGAATATCTTTTCTTAGAATCTTTAGGGAATCGATTTTTCATGAGAAGTTCTT
Source organism: Rotaria sp. Silwood1 (assembly GCA_905250075.1). NCBI lineage: Eukaryota > Metazoa > Rotifera > Eurotatoria > Philodinida > Philodinidae > Rotaria > Rotaria sp. Silwood1. The sequence goes on from CAJNOP010000024.1 coordinate 1,553,860, forward strand.
TGCAATTCGATCTATTGAAAATTTCATTATAGATACGATTCGTGTCGTAGAGTCTATCGTGATTTTGTTTTCTTACGACTAGAAGGATATTTACATATTACTTTTGAATTCATAATTAGTTGAAACAACCAGGTTTTTTTCCATAGGTTAATGCTTAAAAAAAACTTATTCAGAGAAATTTATGATGTACCGCAAGAGAAAATTCAATTGAAAAAAAAACGTGGACTTCACATTTTTCAAGGCGATTCTCCTGTACGAGAACCTTCATCATGTAAAACCAAGCCAGAATCTCATTTAATGATAGTGTTAGAAGTAGTATTTCACCTCAGAGTGAATTCCTAATGGTGTGAATACATTCAACAAGACACTGTATCAAGACCTTTCAGAATGGATTAAGACCACTCTGGCATCACTACTATTTAATGATGTGTAAATCGTTATTTCTTTCTTCAAAACGATATATAGAGTTGTCTTATGTGATTTTATTAATCAATACTTTACTGAGATATGATAACGTAAAATTGCTCGTATTATATATAGCTGCTATGTGCCAGTGGTGTAGCCAGAAATTTTTCAAGGGGGATGCCAACTCATGATCGGATGTGCACATCAGTAACAAAATAAATTTTTATCTCTCAAAAAAGATATTTTACCTGTACTCCCTTCCAGGCGTTTTTTTGGCCAAGGTGAGTGCCCGGGCACACCACTTGGCTACGCCCTTGCTGTGTGCTACAGCCTTTTTTTATTACCATTTGTTGAATAAATCTTTATAAAAGACTTTGAAGATCACACACAGAACTGTTACATGAACGAATGTTGAAACAATAACAGAAAAAAAACTGAAAAAATCAGCAGATATAAATAATTTTCATCATTTTTCAACAAGTACATTCGTTTTTATTAATAATATTATTTCCTGATTCTTCTTCATTTATGAAATCGTCATCAGTATTATTGTAGACAAGCAAAAAAAAATATCTCTACAACTCTATATAAAAGAATCTTCTTAAAAATATGAAATCCATAATTTTTTCAATTTCAACTTTCTTCTCACGGTACATGTAATAGAATTCAATAATACATATATACTATTGAATAGAATAAATCTTTCTCTATAAATATTTCTATTCTCTGCTTAAAAAAGAAAACATTCGATATGTAATTTTCTAATTGTCTTTTTCAATATACAAATGAATAAAATGATTTACTTTGATATATTTTGGATCATATTCAAGTGCTTTTTTAGCATCAATTAATGCATAACCATACCATTCACGACGAAGATAAGCAAAACTTCGATTTGAATATAAAATTGCATCAGGATGAATTTCAATTGCTTTTGAATATAAATCAGTTGCTGTTTCATAATCACCATCTAGATTTCAAAACATGAAAGTGTTTCAAAAAGAAAATCAAAGATTTAATTTTACTTTTAAATGCTTCATTTGCTTGAGCTTTTATAATATCAGCTGTATCTTTACCAATAGATATTTCATTTTTAGCTGCTTCTAAAGAACTTGTTTCTAATTTTTGTGTTAAATCTGTTTCGACAGTTGATGTCATCTTCAAAACAAAGAAAAAAAATTAAAAAAAAAAAAAAAACGTTTCAAAATTAAAAATCTCTGTTGTTGTTTTTTATTTTATTATAAATATTTTCTTTTTTCTACGAATAAATAATTTTGATTATTCTTATATGGAAAAACAAAAAAAAACCGATATTATTTAAACGATAAATAATTATTTATGAACCCCTAAAATACAAAAAAAAAATAAATTAAATTAAAAGAAAATAAATTCAATCACATTAACATACACAATGATATTATTGATCTAAAAATATTTAAAGAAAATTAAAAAAAAAATTAAAACAATTTAAAACAAAAATACTTACAGGTATATGAATAAGTTTAACAAAAAATCCAATAAAACCCATAATAGCAAAGCCTATTTATTTTATTTTTTCAATAAAGTAATTTTATTTCATATTAAAAATTTTATCTTACCAATAGCTGTTGCCATAGCAATCTTTTGATATTCTAAACAAATTATTAACATATTAATATTTCAATCGACAATACACGACGTTTGTATATTTATAAACAGATTGATCATTCTCAAATGCAATGATTGCATTTACTGTTAAAGTATCTAATTGAAAATATGAACTACTCGTAAGGTACACAAACTATGTCATTAGAATTTCAAGGTATTTTTGTAGTCAATGTCATGTACTTACACTTTAAAATAGTCAGTAATATTGATTTTTCTTTTCTTTTTTGTTATGGTTGAATAGACTCGGAGAGTTACGTAAGAGACTAAAAAAATATAATATTATATCTATTCAAAAGTAATTTTATAGAAAAATTCAAATATATGATTATTATTAAATATAAGAGTAATTAGACAACTGTTATCAAAATTGCTTTTGAATATATGATATGATATTATTTTAACTCATCGAGTTCTATTCAACCATGACGAAAAACAAAAATTCAATATTATTGAAATTTTTAAGTGTACCCATATGATATTATAGATTGTGAATACCTTGAAATTTGAATATTATGATTCATACATTGCACGTACAATTTATATTTTAAATTAGTTAGTTCGATAGTGAGAGCGTTATAAAATTGATTAATCTCGTGAAGTGACAAGACATAATTCTACATTATCAGTTTTAAAGACTAGATTAACTTAAATCTTCTAGAAAATTCTTTTGTAAGCTGTTCGTACCTGTTAAATAAATATTCACATGATCTTATTGATAGAAGTTTAATTCGATTCTATTAGAAAAGTAAGATTTTTCTGGAATGATTCTTTCGATACAAACATATATATATATATGAAATCGTTATAGCTACTGAGATTGTGATACAGACAATTATTCTTTTGAATTCCTTCGTGCGTAAATAAATTATGATTGATTACTTTGTCTCATGCATTCAATAATTAGCTAATTATACTACGAAATACATCCCGCTATCAAGACTTTGATAGAATAAGTTAATATGTACAAAGAACTAAAACTAATAAGATCTCTATAAAACATTGATGAATACCTTTACGATCGGGTTTAGTACATTTTTTAATTAAACGATATGAATCTTTAATAAATTGTTTGCATGGTTCTGTAAATTGTTGTACTTGATCCATTTCCTTGTTTATTTTTTAAAATAAAATCTGAAATGAAAAAAAAAAAAAAAAGAGTAAAAAAATTCATTTCTCAATACAAAACAAATAAATAAAATCATATGTAACTTTATCATTATTGATATTCAATTAAATACTTAATAATTTTTCTTAAAACTTAAATATTCCTATCTATACTACATGTTCATTTAATGTAAGATGTTCAAAATGAAAAATATTTGTCGTTTTTCTTTCAATACATTGTAACAAGATGAAATAAGTAATTTAATTATATAAGTAATAAATAACTGATCAACTTCTATCAACATATAGAAATAAGTATTTAAATAATGTTAAACAGTCATGCAATTATTCTGTCGAAAGGCAAAAAAAAAACAGATAATTTGTTAATGTTGTTCAATGAATGACATAAAAAATGATAAATGTTTATTAGATTGACGTTATGAGTAGCAGAAAAACTAATCAGAAAGGTAAAAACTTTATATTCAAAAATCGACATAAGTCATTGTCTAAAATAAATTCTTTATATTCTTGATTAAAAAATCACTTTAATGATTGAAATGTTTTATTGAACATGTAAAGAAAGGTCTGTTTTTGATTAAGAAATAAATAATTCATTTCATTTTCTTATTGTCATTGTCTATGATTATTTATATAGAAAATCTAAAAAAAACAAACAACAAAAGAAAAATTAAGACTAAAATTGTTTAGTTTCGTTTTTTTTTGTGATTTTATACTTAATTATAAAATATGATTTTAATTTTGAATTTTTTTTGTAAAAGACTACTCAATGGTAATAAAATTTAATTTTAATAATTTTCTTTTGAATTCAAAATAAATATATTGTCTGAGAAAAGAACAAAAATCTATTCTTCGATAAGAACACGTAAAAAATAAAGTTTTGTTTATCGTCGGTTATTCCCACATAGATATATGGATTTGTTATGTTTATGTAAAAATAAAAGAAGATAATAAAAATAGAGTACAACATTTCAACAAATAAGAAATAAATTTGATTATTAATTTCTTTTATTTGTTATAAAAAAAAAATAACTATATAATATTTGTCTGTAAACTAGCGACATCATTCAGTAAATCGATTTTTGCAATATTACTATTCTTCTTAAATGATTATCTAGATAATAACGATTTAAAAATATTCAAAAAAAAAAAGAAATTCATTTAATTAAGAGTTTCAGAGCTTTTTTTAAATCATATAATCCTATCACAAATCTTTTTATAAAAAGTAAGCTCTTTAATTAATATCAGTATACATTTGTGCTCTAGGATCTTGAGAGAAATTCATGCAATATAGTGTCAATGATAGTAATTATCAAATTTTTATTTCTTCTGGTGATGGGGTGGCACCCGCAATGGCGAACCAACATCAAAATTTTTGATGTGGCAATTACTGAAAAAAATTGTTTTGCTGATTGATTTTTATCCAGTTATCGGTTATTTCCAATATTTTTGGTGTGGCAACTGCCACGCTGGCAGTTCGCCACTGGACGCCCGATCTAACTCCAACAGGATTATATCGCTATGTATACATGAAAAGTCCGTAACCAACCACCATATAAAGCACTACGGCTGGTAATTTGAAGAACTTTGAAGTTATATATCGTAATATATATCGAACATATAATAATCCGTGATATCAGAACTTTAGCAGTATTTGTAGTTTCATCGGACGACAACAGTTCTGCATTTGTATGCTATTTTACAGAACTCCGATTGACGTCATGGAACTCTGAAGGACTTTCAATGTAAGGATATTCTATATTCTTTTATACTTTCAAAACTAAACTCGCCTATTTCTCCCCGAATATATATTCATAATGGTAGAATGTTATGATATTAGAGAGTATAAAGGAAACAAGAGAATACTCTTTTAGATAGCTTAGTTAAATATAGAAGATCATACAAGCTATAATCTTTGTAAAAGTTCAAACGAATATACATGTATATATCTGACAAAGTTGAGATTTATGCACAAATTAAACGAAGCTTAGTTAGAGACATCCACGTCTTACTGTATTCAAAGTTTGGTATCATCCGCCACGAAATGGCTTTGGGCAAGTCATAAACGGTTATTCCTCTTCGATCATCCGTCCTATACCATACTGGCTATATGATAGTATAAACCTGCTCTTGCAGTTAGTGTGTATGAGAAGCCATTTTGAGCTATGAAATCTAACATAAAGTAGACGAAAGACAGATGTATTATTCTTTCGTAAACAGAATTTTTAAGAGATCTAAAAAATCAAAAATCATGAAATGTATATAATGCTGTTAAGTTTTGTTAAGATATTTTTTGACTCAGGAAAAAACAAAAGATATATTAACATATGTAGTTTCTACAGTAGCATAGTAACTGCCTTCTTGTGGAATTGTCTATTCCAAAAATTTAAAAATATTACATCACTTGTTCATGAAGATACTTTAGAAAATCATTTTTCGATATCAATACTGGAGAAGTCATTGGTGCATACATAAATGAAAATGAATACTCTATCTAATAAGAGAAAAATCATGTAGGTACTCAAAGAATATTATTTCGTAGTTCTGTGTTCAATTAAAAATGAATCATGTACCTATGATATATAAGTTTTCTATCACCAACGAATTTATTATTATCATTATATGAAATGCATTGATCATATCATAGCAGAAATTACAAATTCCAATAAAATTTAATTATCATATCGAAACCTTTGATTTTGTTTCTAATTTATCTTATGTAATTGCAAGAAAATAAAAACAACTAAGACAACATTCTCTTTTTTGATAGATTTTTCAACTTGATTTTTTTAACTAATGATATTCTTTGTTTAAAATAATTCAATTCCATTTATCAATGATCATTTGAATTATATCATCGATTCATCTAACATACGTATATATAATATCTAAAGTCAACTTTTATATAACAATAGAACATTGAGAATATCTGACAAATTAAAAAATCAACGTTGACTTGGCACAAACAAAAATCAGGCGTCATCATTTTGCGTTTGAATTATTACCTCATTGCAGGTTTCAGGTTTCAGATTTCGTTTACATCAAATATATCTATATATCTATATATACATATAATCAATGCGGATCGACTTTCCACAAAAAAAAAGAAGGTAAAACTTCAAGTTAAAATTATTGGTCAAAAAAAAAAGAAGAAGAAAACGAAATAATGAGACAGATTTCAATTTTATTTTTTTTTTATTCACACGATCTAACTAATCCTTTATACTCGATTGATTGGTAAATGACAGCAGATCGATGCAGAACAATAGACTAGCTAACAGACCATAATGTGTCTCTTATTACCACAATGAAAGCACGAATCAATCAAATAGAAACACGTTCGCCGCCGTCACCATCATGATTGTTTACTTCTAAATACACATATTCACTCACTAGTCGCCTGTCATCCGACTAATAGTTCATAGTGATTGTGCTCGTGGTAATGTTTGCTTACTGTTAATCGATACCCACCTTCTTCTTCTTCTTCTTCTAGTCTGTCTATAGAATGATGATCATTTAGATTTAAATATACATACGTGTGTTCAATGATGATGAATATGTTATCATTAAAATTTAAATCTATATCGTTTTATACATAGACACTCTTCAAATGTTTCGATATATATAAGATGATTTTCTTTGCTGATGATAACTTACCGCTCTTTACCTACTGCATATGTACTCACGCTCTTTTGAAAAGTATATCAAGAAGAGGTAGAGAGAGAGAGAGAGAGCAAAAAAAAAGACTTATGAATTGCAACTCAATAGAGTGTTTTTCAAACATATGTGATATTTATATAGATTACAAACAAGCAGGGATGTCGCGAAAAGAAAAAAGTGAAGGGGGAAAGGTGCAAGGAAATTTTTTGAGAACTGAAAAAGTGTGTGAATACTGAACTTTCTTTTTTCATTTTATAATCATTTGTTTTTAATAAAAAAAATACAATTTTGACAAAATGCGAGTACATCTCTACAAACAGAAAATCACTTTCGACAATGATGGATCTAGAAATTTAGTGAATGGGAACGATTCTAGTCACAAAAACTGCTTTCAAATCAAATTATAAGTCATATTGTCTTATTTTCAACTGAGAAAAATCGAGAAATAGTTTAGAACAAAAGTAACGATCACTCGTAGTATCCTCTATGTAAACTCGTCAAACTCTTGTTTCTTTCTCTGGACATCCTTGATTATAAATAACTGATCAGAATTATTTTTCTATGAATAACTTTCATTAAATCAAAAAAAAAGAAAAGAAATAATAAAACGTTTTTTTTTTTGTTGATCTTTCTCCGAAATATGTAATACATATATAGATCAATTTACATATCTATTTATTTATAATCTCAAAAGAAAAAAATACCTATAAAAAATATTTATTTTTATTGCAATAGAAAAGAAATCTATCAAAAAAAAAAGGAAAATTTTTTTCAATTATAAGAAAAAATTGACATATTCTTTCGAAAATTTATTTTAATAACATATTCTATATAGATCTCTTGTCATTTCGCACATACTTCTACTTCACTCATTCGTTCGTCCTTCTATATCATATATATATATAAAGATGATTATATCCAATCGGAAATTTTTTTTTTTCTCTCTTTCTCTTACATTTCTATTCATTCAATCAAATTTAAGCTTGAACTCTTCTCAACAAGTATCAATGTCCTCTTACTAATGCATTATGCTTCTCTCTTCTCTTCTCTTCTCATCATCACCTTTCTCTATTACGAGGCAAATAAAACATTTTATTCTCTCTCATTCACTCTTTACATCCCAAATACAACGACATCAGTGTGCGTAAATCGAGAGCAAACATCTCTCTATTATATACACCGATACACACAAAAGCTTTCTCGTACTCGTATTGGCCTATTCATTTGTTGCACACACATACACACACACACACACACACATATATATATACACCTTTTCAACAACAACGACAATTCTTTTACGAGATATTATCTCAACTTCTTCTTTTTCATTTTCTTTTTTTACTGTTACTGCCTATTTTCATTATTATATATTATATATCAAACGTACGCTTGAATAAGATAAGACATACGACGAGACAATGAATTGCTCTGTGTATACACCATCTTTTTTATCATATAAAAATTCTCATTCACATCAATTATCATCATTTCGTATTGATGATATATTAAAAACACCAACATCATCATCATCATCATCATCATCATCATCAATATCACCAACATTTATTGATCCTACAACACTTTGGTCATCATTTGCTTCACAAATTTTAGCTTATTCACCTGAACTCTTATCAATTTCAACAACAACAACATCACCATCAAATGATATTTCACAAACAATACCAAATTTAATTTCACCACAAAAACATTTACATCATAGACATCAATATCATCCATATTTATCTGTATCTCGACATTCTCCAACAACAAAACTTCAACATGATACAACAAATAAAAATAATTATCAACATACACTTTCACCATTATCAATTAAAGACAAAATACAACATCAACATATTGACCGGAATGGTATGTTCAAATATAGATAAACTTCTCTCTTCTCAAAAAAAAAAACAAAATAAAAGGAAATGAACACATATGTTAAATTTTATCAAATAATGATTTCGGAAATGATGTTCATTGGTTAGAAATTTTTTTTTTCTTCTTTTTAACATTTCAAGGTTATTGTCCTTAATTTTGTTTATGAGAAAGAATAATCAATATATCATATTCACTCACTATCTTCTCTCGACATACATATATATATATATATTTGATAAAAATATAATTATGATGCTCTTGAACTTGCCATTCAATTCTCTCTTACTTTCGTAGTGTTGTTATTGTATGAAGAGTGATAAAAAAAAAAAAAGTAATATAACAACTAATGATCTATAAACAAGTTTACTGATATGTACTTTTCTCTTCTAAAATATAAATTTCATAGACGAGAAAAATCAATAGTATATGAGCTGATCATCATAGTGATGTTAGAAAAAAAAAAATTTTGATAATCCATTGAACAAGTGATGTGAGTGTTAAGTGCTTATCGACTTAATTCGTGTTAAAGGATAAATAATAAAAGTTTATTTTATTTTCTGTAAATAAAGATTGTCTATCATCAATGATTCCACCACCACCATCATCTCATCATCATCAAGTACAACCACCAACAGCAGCATATTGGCCATATTTATATACACGTTGTAATCCTTCGTTAACAACAACAACAACAACAAATGTTTCACGACGTAAAGGTGGTCAAATACGTTTTTCAGCTGAACAAAGTTTACAATTAGAAAAAAAATTTGAAATAAGTCAATATTTATCACCTGTTGAACGTAAACAAATTGCTAAAACACTTCATTTAAGTGAAAGACAAGTGAGAATTTTTTTTTTTTGTTTTTTTATTGAAATTATTTTTTTTTAAATTATAGATTAAAACATGGTTTCAAAATCGACGAGCTAAACATCGTCGATCAGCTGCAACAGTAACGAAAAAAGTATAAGAATTTATTTATTTTTTTTTTTTGTATTACATATATATTTAGGATATTGATAAATCATGTTCATCACCACAACAAAGTGATGAAGAAGACGATGATGATGATATTGATGTAGAAGATAATGTTGATGAAGAACATGCAACATCATCGAATTCAAATTAAAATTTTCTTTATTTTTACGTTCCAATGTATTGAACACCAATCTTTCCTTTTCTTTTGTTTTTTTTTTCTTCTTTCGAATATAGATAATAAAAAAAAAAAACTGAATTGAATTTTTTATGTACAAACAAAAAACTCATAATGAGACTTTTCAACCAATAGTTATACGTTTTCTAGTATATTTGTCATATTATGTGATATATGCATTTATTCTGAAATGAATTCATATACATAGATAATACGTTATTATTGTAAAGAGTAGCCGATGGTTCCTTTATTAAGTTGAACTTTACTATTCATATGAATCTGAGTGTAGTGGAATATTTTTTTCGAACGAGTGATGCTTCTTGATCTTGAAAAATTTTCATTTTTTTCCCAGCAAAGTTCCAAATTTTTTTTTTATTGTTTTTACGCTTATTGGTTCCTAAGAAAAAAAAAAGCTAAACTCTACTGAAAGCTGATCATATTTAGCAAAAATTTTTCAATCGGTCTCATACAATTTGGTCTTGCACGTCTCTATTCGTGAGTCATCAAGCCTTTTCCAGGTGTTTCGGTCTCGAGGTACTGTACCGGAGCAAAGAACCGGCATACTAATATTTACATTTACTTTCTATAATAAAATTTACTATGTGCGATTCATAATTGTTGTTGTTATTTGCTTTTGAAATTTGTTGAATTTTAAAAAGATAGTATTTGGAAATATATAATGTAATTTTAAGTTTTTGTTGTCAAATGGATTTTCTTATAAATTTTATTCGTTTAACTCCTTCGAACACTATAATAGGTTAACATCGTTTTTTTTTCACTTATATTAAGAACAAATCTTTAACTTGATTTCATCGCATATAGTCTGTGTAAATAACATAATGTGATAAATTAACATGATGTCTTTTACACATATGTAAACAAATTCATAAGACTTTTCATTTCACACTTACACTTATTTTCATATAATCTTTTGTTATGAGTAACAGGAACATAAGATATAATGTAATGTGTGAGTACACTTTTCTTTCTTAAGTACACACTAGAGATAGAAGCTTACTATTTACAAACATATTTTTTTTATTATATCCAGTAGATGTTTGTATTAAAACATAAAGAATGAGAAGAACAAAAAAAAAAAGAAAGAAAGATTTATTTATTGTTGAAGTGACATTTTATTTATGCATATCAGTAGTACTAGTCTAGAATTCTTTATTATGATATTCGTATATGATATTGATTATTTCATGCTTATCAAGTTATTTATTATAATTTTATTATTTTAAATTATTCATGATAAAATATAAACAAAAGCAATTTAATATTGTAGGTATCGATTAAAACAAAGAACTTTTCATTTTTGTTATTTTTTTCATATAATGAATGATAAATATTGTTTTATACTTAATTTACAAAAGAATGTCTCAGAAATGTCGAATTAGTTTGTGATCGAAATTATATTCAGACGATAGACTATGATGAAGAATCTGAAGGCTCGAGATAGCTTAGTAATCTGTATCGTTGTTCTTGAGATATTGAATTTTTTGACCGAACTTTATGGTCTCTTTCAAGTTACTATGGAAATAGAGTTTCGATTTAAAACTTTGAACAAATGAATTTTTCAATAATATTAGTTCACTGTAATGATATCAATGGTTTTCATGCTTAACATCCGAAAATATCAACATACGAAGAAAGTTTTCATCATTCATATCTCAATGTAGGACATACAAAAATGAGTAGAACTTTCTCAATGAATTGTTTGACACATAGGAACATTCTTTTGTGAGTATATTAATGAAATGAAACTTTATTCTAGTACTAGACAAAAGCATAATAGTGTATTATGACACATCTTTCAATAGATTTTACTATGATCAGTAAAACCTTCAAACTAATCGATATTATCGAACATTGAATGGTCTAAAAGACATTTAGAACATCCTCTTTCTCCAAATTTCTAACGAATGGTTTGACTAAAAGTTTTGAAACTATCGGCGTAGTTAAATATTAACTAGTAGAGCAAAATTTGTCATTGAGGCAGAAGTCCCAAATGCTTCCTCCTATGAGACATAGGAAACACAAGGATCAAAAATGATCTGAAGTTTTCTCTCAACCGCAAACAGTCAGGTTTTTTGTAACAACTATGACCAGTTTGGATGTATACTGTGTTGATTTTAGTTGTTACGCAAAAAGTTCAAAAATTGATTATTGAGAAAAACGCGAAACAATGTATAGTTTTCGCTAATTAGATTTTACGAATTTTTCCATGTGTTGAATGCCAAAACGACATTACGTCAGATTATAGAATAGCCAGAAAAAAATTTGTTATTTACAGGAAAATTTCTTATTACGATAATGTCAATCAGATATTAGTCTATTAGTTTGTTTTATTTTTTTGAAATGTTTTCCTTATCGTTGGCTTTTATTAATTAATGAATAAGTTAAAAAAAAGAGATTTATTTGTTGATATTCAAAACAATATATAAATTGATTAAACAAATATAGTAAAAAAAAATCGTTTTATATCCATTGTTAGTCGATAGAATAAAAAATTATACATGTATACATATATATAAATAAACAAGTTCAAAATAGTAATAAGTTCTATGTTACGATTAATGTTCCTTTTTGAGCACGATTACTAAAATTATTATTTCTTGTACACATCATATGATATGTACCTGGTTTGACTTGTAAAAGTGCACCTAAAATAAACTAATAGATGAGAAACAAAAATAAAAAGGAAATAAAAATCCAAAACCTTCAAATGAAGCTGAAGCTACATTAAGAAGACTATCTAATTTTGTTGTTTGCGTTTCAAGTGTATATGGATTATTAATTCCAGTACAATCAACTGCACGTTTACAACTAAAATTTTCAATATTAAAACAATAAAATAAGTAATCCTAGAGAGTAAAAATAACAAACCGATAGTAACCAGATGATGCAAAATAAAGAGCAAGATCATCTTTATGAATATTATCATTTGATTTACCCATTGGACTCCAACGTACTTTGACATTTTTCCAAAATGTTGTTTGTTCATATGGATATGGATAATTTTCATCACGATCTCGAATTTCTACGAGATTCGATCGATCAGTTCCTATTTAAAAATAAATAAATAATTATTAAATTTTTTTTTTTTTAATTTTACAAACCATGATTTCCTTGTCCATCAGCATTTGCTTGTCCATCAGAAGGACCAAGATTATTATGTGTATTTGAACCTAGATTTAAGTTATGGATAGTAACTAAGAACAAAAAAAAAAGAATACAAAATATTTAATATTCTACCTGTCCATTGTATATGAATAAGATCATTTTGATTAATTTGAAGATTTCTTGGTGTAAAATCATATTCAACAGCTGGATATGTTTGAACAATATTTCCACGTTTACCTAACATATTCCAATTATAAATATTTTCATTATCATTTATACCATCTAGATTTAAAGAAAAAAAAAAAACAATAATTAAAAAGTTTTGCAAATAAAATTTTTTTTTTTACTTGGTCTTGGTAAAATTTCGAATATATGTGTTCGATCTTGAAATGTTCGACCAGTTTGATCAGTATTTAAATTAATTTGTAATCGAATACCATCATCAACAACAACAATAGGATCATTTTTTACAGGTGATTTAGCTCTAATATAAGTGAATTTTCTTTTTCAATAGAATTTAAAACAAAAAAAAAAGAGAAATATATTTACCCATTACTAGCTGAATTAATATTATATAAATTATAATCAAATGTTGAAATATTATAACGAATTCGAGCTATACATCGTTTAACTTTATTCGATGGAAAACTTGGTATAATCCAATCATATGATAATGGTTCAGCATCAGACTTTAATCCAAGATAATTTGATCGTGACCAAGGAGCTTGAAGACATGATGGACTTTGTTGAGAATGAAGCACAAGACATTCTTCTTTGACAGTCATTGTATCATGAGGAACTTAAGAAATAAATTGATTGTTTTTTTTGTTCTTAGTTTAAAAAAATATTCTACACTCACTTGCCCATTTGTATTGATATCGACTATTTGAAGCTTTTTCACATGATGCTTGTGTTGTATATCCTAAAAAAAAAGAATGAAGAATGGAGAAAATTTTCTTTTTATTGGGAAAAATTTATTCTTACCTGGAGCTTTTTCAAGATAGGAATATAATAATAACCATTTACCACCATGCGATGTACAATTTACTTCATTATTAAATTTTGTTGATGTTCGTACATTATTTTTAGTTTCAATACAATCATATCGAGGTTTGATATTAAAACTTTCCTGTTGATAAAAACTAAAATTTAATCAATTAACAATTAATTTTCTACAATATTCAACTTAATACTCACCTACACCTACTGATATTACTTGTTAAAATAGCTATATCAGTCCATGGACTAGTATAAGGCCAATAATCCCGTTCTTCAGGACATTCATAACCATATTTCGTACCTGCCTTATCTTGTCGAGTATAAATAGCTGTATCACCTTGTAATTTTTGATCAGCTGTAAAAAGACCTATAAGAAAATCAATGAAAAACTCCTTTCTAATATTTCAAATACATATATGAAATAAACCTTTATTTCGTTCACGATTATAACATCGATCATAATAATTCCATGATTCATGAAGTCGACGTGTTGTTTGAACATCAGCTGTTTTACCAGCAATATCCGATGTTTTGTCTGATGTATATGTTTGAGATGGTGTTTCGACACCATTACGAAATTTATCTAAGAAAAAAATTTTTTTTTTAAAATAATATTTTTTTTTTTCTATAAAATTTTCTATATTACCAAGATCATTTTCTTTCATATCACCACCTTGACACATATATTGAAGAATAATATCGCATGTTTGTTTTGTTGGATTTGTTTCTTCATTACCACCACAACCATGTTGATTTGTCCAAACAAAACGTAATATTGTCTTACCGATTGCACCACTTTGAAAGAATTTCTATTGGAAAACAAAAATAAAAAAAAATTTTAAACTACTTTTCTAGTAAAGTTTTAAATATGGTGTTAGTGCAACGTTGATACCAGAACTCCGAATGGGATAGGACGAAGAATTCGTCCCATGGGATAACTCGTTTTGTCCCATCCCATGGGAAAAATCATATTATAAAAAGACTTTCTGAAAATTTAGAGTCAATTTCTGTGTCTTCTTCATTCAATTATCGCAGCTCTCTCCATGCATGTATGTTTAGACCAGTTTATTTGATATTAAATTTGTATACTAATCATATATACGTATATTCGAATGGATCCTGATTTTTCTAAAATCATTGTAGACTTAATAAAAAACAAAAATTTGCCTTTTAGATTTAAGAAGCTCTTTCATTAAAGTGCTTTTTTTTATTCATGCAATCAGTAGCTACGCGATAGTCTATTAAAAATATACTCTATTATGAAATATAGAACTTTGTTAAAACAGTTTTAAGTCTTTTTATGCACTTGGAAAAAAAGATTGAAATATTTTTTATGAAAAATAGTAGAAAAAACCAGTAACGAAAGTATTTGTTTTTAAGGAATAAGATCAACAATTAGAATATAGTAAATTCTATTATTCAGTACTAGCAGAAAGTATTGGTTGAAACCATATTTCAATCAAAACAGCTTGGATTTTTTTCATGATAAAGAGAAGAAAAAATTCCTGATTGATACACTTTTGAAATTTTGTGTCAAAGTTTCTAGAAACAGAATGAAAAGGTATTATGATGAGTCATAAATAGAATTTCTTTTCTTTCACATATTAGGAAGTATTTTTATTTAGAATTTTGTCGGAATATTTATTTTAATCAATTTGAGATTTATTATTTCAATGAACATATATGAAAACTCTTTGTTTGTAGCATTTTCAATAAAAGGATTATTACTTGACTCGAAAGATTCATAAGAACAAATCTTGTTAGATGTCTAATAGTCTCAGAAAGACATGTTTATAAGTCCAAAATGAGTTCAAACAACGGATTTCGCTTCAGATTACTTCCTCATAAAAAACACAATCATTTATTTTTCTTTTTTTGTACTTTTCATTCAGTATTTCTTATCATGACAGTCTGCCCTTGTCAGTCTCAATCAATGAATCATTATATTACATCGAAAATATGTATTCTATTCATGTACTTCATAAATACTAGTTTCTTATTAAGAAAAAGATGAGTCATAAAAATAAAAAGTAATAACTTATTGTTTGCTCACATCAATATTTGAACATTAAATTATTAACAATTGAAATTCAATTTAAAATATTGATATTAACAAATAAAAACAAATTTCTTTTATTTTTATACATTTTAAACTTACAAGATAATATTGAAGTGAAGCATCTGTTCCATATGATTGATTCGTTGCATCTGGAACATTATAACCACCTTTATTATTATTTTGAGAATCAAATGCATTTTGAGCATTTGCACGATTTGCTGTATTTTCATTAACACGATTATTTGAACCCGGTGGAAAATGCAAATAAATATCAGCATTAATAACTGATATAATTAAAAAAATACCAAAATAAAATCGACTCATTCCTAATTCGATCGAAAACAAAACAAAAAAAATTCATCATGATATATTTAATGATTCATAAGAAAAAAAATTTTTTCTTTTTCAATTGGTCTTAAATAAGACCCATTATAAAACATATGATTGATGTCGCTCTGATCGTAATTACTTATAAAAGACAATCTGATAAGCTAATCTTCATAGGGAAGCTATCGTAGGCAATATTACCTATCTTTCTCTTGTATTTTGTTTGTTTAACATTGAATTGAAAGAGACAAACAAACACATACACCTTCCTATTATTTCTATTGAAAAACAAGCAAAAAAAAAAAGAAAATTTTTTTTCATGTTACATTCAGCAAAAAAAATAAAACTTGAACATGATACATGTTCAAATAATTATCAAAATCGAATCGAACCACCTCCTAAATCTGGACATTATATGACATCAAGAATTGATGATAATGCAGTAAAAAAAAAAATAAAATTTATTATATTCATTGTTTGATATATATATATTCTAGCCAATATGTGATGTTCCATGTCCATCACCAATACCAAATTCAAATGAACCATTATCACAAGGTTTACCTATTGTTAATGAAACAGCACAAGGTGAAACAGAACGTCATACTGAATTTAATGGTCGATTTATTAGTCTTGTTTCTCTATTACAATTTATTAATACTGTATATAGGTAACTATATATTGCAATTTCTTTAGATTAATTTTTTCGTCTTTTTTTTTTTTTTCGAAAAGATCAAATTTAACATCACCAAAATGGAAAAATTTTCGTGGTTCACGTATTGAATGTCGAGATAAAATACGTTTAAATAATGTTATTTGGAGAACATGGCATCAACAATGTAAATTAATTAATAATAGAAAATATAATAAAATTTTATTTCTTTATTTTATTATTATTTAGTTATTCGAAAAATAAAATCACTTGTTTGTCGATTTGTTTCACCACTTGATACTCAAACATCAATTGTATTTTTATTTTATTATATAGAATTAATCATTGAAAAACTTTTCTTTTCTTTTTTAATTATATTAGACACCAATAAATCATCAATTAAAACAACAAAGTACAAATAATTTAAAAGATGAATATATTAAATGGAGAGAAAATTCAAAAAAAGCATTACGTCGAGTAGATATTGATCCATCAGTATATATATATATATATGAATCCTTTAATATATATATATATATTTATTTGTTTGTTTTTTTTTCGTTTCTTCTTTTAATTAAGAGTGATGAAGCGAGACATCTTTTGGGTAGTATATGTGAAATACGTACACCAAAAATAAATCCGAATTTTCGTCGTATTGCAACACCACCATCAGATTCATATAATTTAATTGATGAATATGATTTAGTTGCAGATCAATTACTTTTTTCAACAACAAATATATTTAATGATAAAGATACAGGTAAAATTTTTATTAAAATTCATAATTTTTATTATATATGAATATTCTAAAATGATTAAAACTTTATTTTTTTATTGTTTGTTCCTTCTCTTATTCGATTATAGATTGTCCACTCTCAGGTAAATGGTTATTTTTAAAACAAATACGTATCTACTCATCATGTTTTGTTTTTTTCTGTAAATGCTCGCATTTTACGCTAGTCATTTAACTAATTATATAATATATATATATATCTAAATGTCAATAACTAAGAACATCATCTAATCACTTTTTACAATTTCTTCTGGTTGTATGATACCAATTGTGGGTTATGTTCTTATTTTTAGAATTAATTTTAATATCAAATATTTTATATAAGTGTGTTTCTTTTGTTTTGTTTTTTGTATTTATAGTACTTGGTGGTAATCCAGATTTACATCAACCAATTATGGGACAATATTGTTTTGATTTTCAAACATTATTTGATGATGCATTTGATCCATTAACAAGTAAATTTTCAATATGTTATATTTTTAAGAAATTTTTCATTCTATATTTAGATGATGATTTTTCACGAGATAATAATGATTCTGTAAGATATTGTTTTTATCATGTATTAAGTTCGAATGAGGAATATGTATTATTTTGTTTTTTTTTTTGTTAAAAATAATTAAATAAGATGTTTATACATTCGACGGCATATTCTATTATTAGTAAGATATCAATTGAAAATTATATAATTAGTTCAGCTTTACGTTTCTTTCTCAGCTTACAATAGATATTGTCTATTGATAATAATTTTTAGCGAAGAGTTACATAATTTTACTATTATGAGATGGTCTTGAAAACGCTAAGATAATAGGATGGGTGATGACTTAGAAGGTAAATTTGAAGATTCATACTAAAATTGATCATATTCGAGGAGAGAAGGCAGTCAACATCTAATTATGATGTCATTTATTGCGAAGTTACACTCTATATATAGAGATTGACATGATGAAAATATCCATGATAATAAGCAAGTCTGGAGAATGTTAACTAGCGTGACGAAAACAAAAGAAGCTGTCCAGGTGATGAAAAGAATAAAAAAAAAAAGGAAAACTTCGTACGTCATAAAAGAGAGAGAGAGAGACAGAGATATAATTAATCAGTAAATATCCTAGATAGTATCTATCGAAGAAATTATTAACATCCATGGACAAATTCCTATGAGAAATAAAGAAAAACAAATTAAAACTTATCGTTATTTCTATAGATTTTATGTGCTACTTATATAAATATTATCTATCAAAATAGTACTATGTTCCGCTGTTCTTATCTATTTCATAATAAACTTTATTATATGTATCTGCATTGCTTGAGACTGTGTTTGTACAAAAATACTAAGCATATAGCACATTAAATAGTATGTTGTCTAAAAAATTAGAAAAAGAAAAATATTAAATCAGTAAGGTAAACTTTTGTCATAGTCTAACTGAGAAACATTTTCGAAATCTTACCCTGTACATCTTTGATCAGTAACTTAAACAAACGGAAATATGATGCAATGAACGGACATGAAGTTTATTAATACTCAATGAATGATCGGTAATTTGTTTTTCAAGACTTTTTTTCTCTAACCAAAGTGATCGAAAACTGACCGTATTCAGTGATGTTAGAGATCCATGACCCTTGTTCTCAATACCTTTAGATATTATCATTAGGAGAATTTCATATACAAAGAATAGACCCAGCGTCAGTTCTTCTACTAGGAGTTGCAATAATTGGATTGAATAAAAGTACTAGTTCATAACGAAGAGCCCTCATTTATATGACATTTCGAAAATCTTTTAGTGATGAAAACGTTTAGGAAGTTTTGAAGACATCTTTAAGAACCATCGGACTCATTTATAACTCCGATCTTACTTTGTTCGATCGGACTAAAATTTTTGCTGATGGTATCTAGAACAGTCTCAAAGATGGTTTTTAAGTTTTTTTGAAAAATATCAATGTTTAACTGATGATCAATATATTGATATTTTTCAAAAAAGTTTAATACTAGTTCTAAAATTTTATAGATAATCTAGTTGTGATATCAATTTGAGTCCGATCGATTGTACTCTTATTCGTCATGTGATGATTCTATTCAAAATCCAATATTTAGAAACACTATACAAAAAAAGCTGAAAATCTTTTCATATGCATATAACACTTGATCATATAATATTTCAAAAAAAATACCTTAGGAAACTTCTTAGTATAGTAATAATATTGAGAAGAAAATTTAATTGGCTCTTGTAAATTGTTTAATATTTTAAATTTAGTTACCACCATTAAATAATTATTCAAATCAACCAGATTTTACATTAGATGGACCATCACATGTACAACAAGATTTAAGTAATTTTCAAACATTAGTTTCTGTTGCGACAGAACGACCACGTGTAACAATTGAACAACAAACCAATATTTTAAGTCAAAATGATTCTAATGTAAAATTCATTTTTGTGTTCTTTTGTTAAATTTTATTTGTTTATTCTCACTTTTGTTTCAATAGAATAATGTTCAAATGAATTCAATGCCTATTTATAAAAATATATCCTATGAACCATTTCATACCTATACACAAAACGTATCACAACCAATTAATCATAATAATAATCAATTGAACAACAATGTAAATCATTAAACTCCTATTTTAATATACAAAAGAAATTGTTTGTTTTTTTTTTTTTAGAATATTGACCAAATCATGCCTATTACAAATATATCGATAACACCATCAACTAATATTGTAATGAATAATCCACAAACATCATTATCTCATGAAATTCGACAACAACAAACTGATCTATCAATTTGTAAACCACCATCATCAACACTTGTTGATCTTCTAAACCAAAGACGTAGTCCACCACCACCAATGCCACCCGTAACAACTAGTCAACGAAAACAAAATTCAATTATAAAACAACCAAGAAAATCTTCGAAAAAATATCAAATACAATTAAAACGATTATCTGTTCCGACAGATAATACTATGGGAGTAAATTAAGATTATTGATTTGCAATTTCATTTTATTTATTTTTTTTTAGAATATAATTAACTCTAATGAATTAAATTTAAGTGGAATGAATAAAACGCAACATATTGTAGCACGTTCAACATCCGAAGAAATACCTTTTACTTATCCACAACCACAATATTCTATTTCGACTTCATCATTACCAAAAAAACGCAATGAATCCATATCAAACGATACGATCTTTTTAAATGGAGATGGGGTAAAATTCTAAAATTAGAAAACTAATCTAACTTATTCAGTTTATTATCTATTTCAATTCTAAAATTAGATTTTAAGCAAAGAAAAATTCATTTCGAATGTCATTTCAATTTTTCAAATTTATTTGTTAAATTGATTTTCTATAATTTTTAATTATTGGTGATCTTATAGTATCTGTTTTTCACCTCTTACCTTTGAACTCTATCGGGTCCAAAATTTTCGGATCGGAAATCAGTTGATCGGATTCTATGACTAGTATAGTCTAACATTTTTGAGACGACTAGAGCCCGTCCGTTTTTAATTTTTCGTGCCCGAATCCGGATTACGGAACCAATCTGACGAGTTCTATTTACGAGGACACAGCTCAAACTGATATTTGCCGTTTGGACTTGTATTAGGTCCACAAGAATGTTTGAGTGAGACTAGCAAAAGTTTAACATGACGTTTTTCTACAGGCCTATGAAGTCGAGCTAGGATCGTTTTACTAAATTTTCGACCCAACTTTTAGGATATCCTGAAAAGTTACAAAATAATTACGACGTAGAATTTTACCTATAGATACGTTCAATGACTCTTAGAATTTCTTGTTATTTAGATGTTGAATATTCAAGTAAACTCAATTTTGTTTTGTGTATCATGCCTATGGCAAGTGATGATCCTTTGGAAATTAGATATTTAAACAAAAGAACATTGTTTTCAGATGAAACTTTCAGGATACTCAACTGGTCTTTCGGTGTATCTATGGATGAAATTCAATTATTGAGATTTTTCGATACACATCTACATTCAGCAAAACGATCCTAACTCAGCATCCCACATCTATAGGAACGAACATTTATAGACTTTTCGTAATTTCACAAGGTGTCTTTGTAGATCTTATAGAACCTCAAACTGCGGTTATCAATTCATCGAGTAATAAAATATTGTATCGATTCACTTTTCTAATGAGAGTGTGGAGTTTATAAACAATTGAAAATTTCATTTACTTTCATCTTGAAATTAATATTTGATGAGCTGCATTTATTTAACTTTTATAATATAACAATTATATAATTCTTTTTTTGCAGACACTTGATTCATCTCCATCATCATCATCAAGTGGTGGACAAAATGCTGAAACTAAACGTCGTCGAAATATAAAAGTAATTATTTATTAATTGAGTTTTTCAAACAAAATATCGTCTTTTTCATTCATTCTTTTTGTTTTTGTTTTATAGAATGGTTTTGAAAATCTTCGTTTTCTCATTCCAGAACTAAATAATCCAGTTAATGCAAAAATAAGTAAAGCACAAATGCTTGAATGTAGTAAGTATATTTTTCTATTACAAAAATTTATAATTTTATTAATATATTTAGCTGCTCATCAAATTCAACAAGCTACTCAAACACGTGATCAAATGAAAATGCAAGTTGATCAATTACAAAAAGAAGAAACAGAATTAAAAGCAAAAATTTCTGAATATCAAGCAAGTTTACCTGTCGATGGTATACCTACTATGCCAACAGCAAATCGTTCACGTGAAGCATTATATGCATTATTTCATTCCTATGTTGCTAGTCGAACACAAAAACAATGGCATTATTATCCATATTCACTTGTATTAAAACGTTTTTTTGATACATTTCAAAATACAGTTAAATGTGAATCATCGGATGAATTTATACGTTCATTAAATGAATGGAAAACAAATTCATTGACTCTTACACAATTACGGCTAGCTGCTTCACAAGCTGTTATAGATATGGGACAAAAAACATCTTTCATATCAAGTAAGTTATATGATGAAAACAAAAAAAAAAGAAAATCAAAATAATGTTCAAATTTTCTATTTTAGCACCTGGCAAAGTACCAGAAGAATGTATTCGTTTAGCATTAGGTGATTTATAGTGACTATGGTGTGTTTTTCTTTTGTTTTGTGTTACGATTGCCTTTATTAGTGATTGTATGTTTCTACTATTTTTCGGTTTTTGTTTTTCTTTTATATTTGTACAGTATATCTTTTTGGTTACTTTTTTTTTTTTTTGTAGAAGATTATCGATGCGCGCTATGTATTTACTAAGAAATATGTTAAAATTGTGTGTGTGTATTTGCCGTGATTTTGTTTCTGTAAATTGAAAAGTAAAATAAATAAACAAGAAAAGAAAAGAAAGAAAAATGAATGAAAAAAAAACGAGCTATGTGATACTATGAAAGAATTTATAATGTCAATAAACAATAACAGTTGTATGATACAGTTAAATTTTTTATTCAAATATAAGAAAAATTCCTTTCAATTTGTTAGTTCTATAGATAAGAATTTCATGCAACTCTTAAAACTTGTCTAACGATTTAAGATTGAGTGTACTGTAAGTTAAGAAAATTAGTCTTAATCAGATCATATGTAAATGCTCATACTGTCAAAGTAATTAATTTATTATATGATCTGTTCATAGCATGAACGAATTAAGATATTCGAATTTCAACAAATTATAGTCTATGTCATGTAGCCTTACTTGAAAAGTTCAACAGCATTTATTTTTCTTTTTAAGTGTATATATATGGCTTGAAAAAAAGAAACACTCACATCCTAGACGATGCGACACATTCTATAATGCGGACAAAGTCAAAAACATTTTTTTAATGTATTGTTTGTTAGTCTAGATGAGCAGCATATGAAGTCATATCTAGAATCATCATGATACTTCATCGCTGAAATAGCAATCATCAATGCTTGTGAGTTTCATTTTGGAGATCATTTCCTATGTTCACTCTTTCTCAATATTTATTAGATATATATATCTATATATACTTCAAATATCATCTCAGAATATCGTTGATTGATCTGCTCATTAAAATTAAGATTGCTGACTACAGATATTGACGATAGTCATATCATAGAAATTCAAATCATCGAATTTTGCGATATAACGTTCAACAAAGATCATAGTGACCATGAGATCATTAGTTTGACTTAAATATGATCAATCATCTTAACTTATAGCACATGACCTTCCATTGTCAAAGCAAATATTTGTCCAATGTATGCCATGTTTTGACATACATTTTTCTTTTTAGGATATAGTAAGAAAGAAGAAACTTCTTTTATTAAAAAAAAAAATGATTCACAACCAGAAAAACTGAACATTATGATTGTAAAGTCTTTCATAATTATATAATTGAAATTTAGATTTAATTGGATAACTATGTATGCGCGTGCGCTTTGTTAAAAAAAAAGGCAAACATTTTCTAATAATTATTCTTAAATTATCTTTCTTTTGTAATGCATACAAAATAAATAAATGACAACTATTTATAGAAAAAATAATAATACAAATCATACTAATTTGAAGATAAATTTTATTATTGATCTTCTTCAACATCTGAATCAATACTGTCTTCTTCACCGGGTAATTTTTGAGGTACTAATTCTTTAACTAGATTAAAATATCGATCATCTTTTGTAAGTATAAATCGACGTTCACGAGCTTCTAATGCACGTTTTTTAATTGTAAAATCATCATCTAAATCAGGTGTAGCAGAAATATTTGATAATATTCGAAATAAAACAGAACCAAAATTATTTTCAAGTCCTAAAGTAGGATTTGTATCTTGTTGAAATTCTTTATCAAAACGACTTGTTCGTGGTCGTCGTGGTGATAATTTTGTTGTATCAGTAACTATTGATGTTGAATGACTCATTTTTGTTGTAGCACTTTGTCCACGTCGTCCATTAACAGCAGATTTCGAATCATTCTTTATAGATACTTTATCTTGATAAGATTCTATAAAAGAAAAATTTTTTAAATATTTTTATTATTGAAAATAATTTAATGATTTGATTTACTTGGATTAGCACTATTCGATTTTGCAACATGTTCAATAATAACTGATGTACTTCTTTCTGTTTGTTTTTCTATATCTTTTTTAATTTCATCTATTTTTTGATTAGCTATAGCTTTTTCAATTAATTGTTGTTCAAATAGAAATTTTTGTTCTTCATCTTGTTTTGTTCGTAATCTTAATGCTGCAGCTAAATCAGCACCTAATTCACGTTTTAATTTTAAACGAAATGCACGATCATACATTCTCCAACGTTTATGTCGTTCATTAATTGTTTTTTGAAATGTTTGTTGTTGCCATTCAAGATTATTTATACGACGATATTTTGTTTTTTCCATTTCATCTAATTCAACATTAGCTGCTGCTTGTAATTTACGACAACGTAAAACAGCATCCGGTAAAACAGTTGGAATATCTTTACGAGCATACATAATGAATAATTTGTTGAAAAAAAAGAAATGAGAAGCAATTTATACAGAAAAAACACACACACATACAAAGAAATTTTTATCGAACATAACAAAAAAATATTTTAAAAACAATTTTTTCATTATGGAATATCGATAAGACACTTGAGACACAAAAAAAAAAAAAAAAGAAAAACTAAACAACAAATGTATTTATGTGAGTTTTGTTTCGACAATCATTGGTTTTGTTTTTAGATAAAATTCTATGTTTTTTTCAATCAAACAATGTATTTAATAAAATGTTCAAAGTACATTCGAAACCAAAAATCATCAATTGTTAATAATATGTCAAAAATTGTTTTTGTATTTGTCATTGAAAACAAAATGTTCAAATGTTAAAGTAGATAAAATAAAAGATTAAATCTTTTCATAAAGATATGTTTGAGTGTTTGTTTCTCTATTTATTTTGTTAAATCGTTTGATATAACAAAAAAAAAACAAAAGTATTCATATAATGATGAAGTATAGAATTATAGGTTAATAACACTTTCTTTAATACGAATAAATTCGTTGTTGACTCATAATAATGTAATCATATATATATATATGAAATACATTCATACTAACAAAATAAGTTATATTTTAGTTATATCCTATAATTTATAGTTTTCGCTCGTATTTTTCTTTTTTTCGTTCAAAATCTAATTAAAATATTGTAACTATTCACATGTAAATCATAATAACTAGAATTATGTTCACTGTCTATTTCACTCATACAATAGGTATAATACATATAATACGTTTTATATGTATAATTATTTTACTAACATTTGCTGAAATAAAAATTTCATCATGTAATACATATTTAAATGAATTTCTTGGTTTTAATCATACATCAATACATTTTTATTATATATTAATATGGATATCATTTACATTTGAAATATATTTTCTTATTAATCGTTTATTTGCTTCTATAACAATAAAAGCTAAAATATCAATAAAAATTTTATATATATTATTATGTTTATGTTATATTCTAGCATCATGTTTTACATTATATGCATTAATTAATTCATCAAATGGTCATGTTATAACTCAAAATGATTTTTCTGATCCACCACAAACAATACTTATTTTACCACCTAATTGTAATTTATTTCGTTTAATTGGAATTCTATTTGGTTTTCTAATTAGTTTTCTCTATTTCTTTGCTATTATCTTAATTCATCGTTTAAAAGATTAAATAAAAAAAAAAAAAAAACAAACAAACAAACAAACAATCAAACCACATGTTGTTGTTCCTTTTTTTTTTTTTTTTTTTTGTTTCGATCATATCCAAAAAATATATATACACACATACAGATGATGTTGAATGAGAAGAAAAAGAGATTACTCATATTTTTTATAGTAAAGAAAAAAAAAACAAAAACAAACAAACAAACAAAAAGACAGAAGTTGATATGTATACACAAAGTTTGAGATTTTTTGCTTTTATTTTGTTCATTCTCTATTTTTTTTTTTTGTTAACGAACTCAAAAACAAACGAAGAAAATCATTTACATATTTTTCATACTGTTGAGTTCGTTTATTAATTCAAGTACTGGTGGTGAACGTGTTGATGAATGTACATTATCACGAAGTAAACAATCAATAAATGATAATGTCATTTCAAGTTTACCATATGTTATTTCAAAAACTGTATATGTTGCAAATAATGTACATATTGCTGTTAAAAAATCTGTTAATGGTCGATGAAATAATTGGACATAATCTAATTCAATATTATATGCAACTGATGATGATGATGATGATTTTCCATCAAAAAATATTGTTGCTGGATGTTCACCACGAATAATTGGCCATGGAGATTGTGTATCCTTCCAAAGAAAAAAAAAAATATTTTCTTTAATATTAAAACAAAAAAAAAATTTTTACTTTATCTGGTGCAACAAGTAAAAATTGATATTCACCAAAATAACATGCAACAATTAAAATAGCGAATGTATCAGCTAATACTTAAAAAAAAACACACACACAAAAAGATATATATATATATATTCATATAAAAAAAGAATTATACTTTGTTCTAATTGTGGTCGTTGAGATAGAATAGTATGATAAGAAAGAAGTATATCAGGTGCACAACCAGTTTCTTTAGCAAGACGTATAATTGGTTTTGATATTGAACGAAGTTTATGTATTAAAACAGTTTGAATAGGAATGTTTGTTTGCATATGAAAATCAGCAAGTAACTAAAAACAACAATAACAACAAAAAAGAAGATTTTATTTTTAAATAATAAACATAATAATTAAAATAAAATACGAACACATGAATGTAATTGTAATGCTGGATATTCGGTAAGAATTTCAGTTGTATTATGTGTTTTAACAAAATTTCGTCGTATTTCAAATGTTTCTTTAAAATAATCTGATATAAGTGATATATCAGGATCATCTGTAGCTGCTAATGTTTCTTGCATAGCTGTTATACAACCACGTAAACGATTTGCTTCATCTTCATCAATTTCATCATTATTATCACTTGTTTGATCCTATATAAAAAAAAAACATTATATTTATATTAAAAAAAGAATATAATTAAATATAAAACAAAAGTTTACATTATCTTTTCCATTTGTTGGCATTTCACCTGATTCATATTGTCCATCATCAGAATCAACTTCAAATTCATGTCGTGAACGTTTTTGTCCATTAGATGTTTGTGCTAATTTTTCTTCACCTAATTCTTCATCACCGGACATACGATCATAACCATTTTCACCACTCATTGATTGTGTTACATCAACATAAGATGTAGCTGTACGACGTCCACGTTTAAATTTACCTTTTATACCATCAATCCATGCACCCTTAAAGAAAATATATATATAGAATAATTGTCATATTTTTAGTATACAACGAGATATATTTAGATTTTCTCTATCTAATGACACATAGAATATCAAGTTTTTTTTCAGTGTATCATTGATATATCATAGATAGCGTCATTTTCTATTAGAGCCCATCAAATCCAAAATATTCGGATTCATATCTGGTATCGTCTACTGTGACGCTACCTATTGATATGCTAACAGTAGGCATGTGGAATGTTTAAGAAATTCTAAATATATGTCGTTCTATGGTCAAAAATTTAATGTTACTTTTTATATTTTACTTACTTCACCACCATCTGTTGATGATTCAAGAAATGGATAAGCTTTAACAAGTGCTGAAGCTACAGTTTTATATTGTCGAGCATTTGGATACCTAAAAAAATAATCAAAAAAAAAAAATATTTTTATTTTATTTTTTTTTAATGAATTTTTTTTGTACCAAAGATTATATGTACGAGTAAGATCATCGTAAATAGATGATATTAAAAGATTTCGATAATATGTACGGAGTTTAAATGCACTTGCATCTTGTGATGCAAGTGCTAAACGGAGTGTATCTGGAAATTGTGGTAATTTATATACATGAGGAAATGTATGTTTTGTATCATTTTCATTTGTATCTCCATTTTGTTGAATACTAAAATAATAATAATAATGAGAAAAAATTTTTTTTTTTTTTTTTTTGTATTTTTTTACTTCATAGCTGGACTTGAAAAATATTTTGGTTCACGTTTAAGTGTTTTTAATGGTGGACCTTTTGGTGTAAGTCTTTGTGGAATTTGTGAACGTTCAGAATATGATGTTCGAGAATGAGGATGATGATGATGATGATGATGACCATTTGTAGCTGTTGGTATTGGTGAATTTGAATTAGATGATTGTTCAATACCATTATCAAATGATGATGATGAAGCAATAACATGAGCAGCTATTTGATGTGCTGCTGAATGTCGATTAATATTATTATGTCCATTTATTGTTGTTGTTGTTGTTGTTGTTGTTGATGATGATGAAGGAAGTGTTTTTTTTGAATTTATTTCAACAGAATGTCGTTGTTTAAGTGTTTGTAATAAATCAAGAAATTGTACTTCAAGTTTAATTGTTGGAAAAAGACGAACAACCATTGATTCACTAAGTTTAAGAAGTGTTGGACCATCAATTTCATTGTCTAAATTAATGATAAAAATAAACATGATTATTTATGATAATATGACGACAGAAATAATAATTTTCCTTTTTTATCCTCATCATAATCAACACATGATAAATGACATGAAACAACGCCTTATTCTTTTGCGTTTTGTTAAAACATTGAAACAAAAACAAAACAAAAAAAACACATAGTTCTAATATTTTCCATCGAACTTTTATGTTTTTAAAAATACCAGAAAATTTTTATGTACTTGTTTGTTTTTTTTTTCTTCTTCTTCGTATATATGTATTTACCTCGAAAAACTTTTTCAAATGCGCCAAAATTTGATTCATGAAGCCAAGCAACAACTGCATCAGCATCCCATTGCAATACATGCGATTTCTACAAATCGATTTAAAAGTTAGATTTTAGAAAAATAAAAAAAAAAAATCGTTTTTTTTTTTTTGTTAAATTATTTTACCGTAGAAACTACTGCCGAATCCATTATATTTGCCTATGTATGAATTTGTATGTATGCGGTCAGTAGCAGTTCAGCATAAGAATGTGAACTAATATGTGGAGTTTGCCGGTTCTTCGTCGTCGTTCGATGAGAAGGAAAAGAGAGAAGACGAAGAAGAAGAAGAAGACGAGAAAGAGAGAGAGAGAAATAGGCGAACGTTGTCTACAAAATACACGATTCGACGTTCTGGTGTCAATGGATCTATGTACAGAGAAAAGAGGTTTATGTATGTCCGTCTGAATTTTGAAGGAAAGGAAGGAAGGAAGGACGCACGCACGAGAGAAAAAAAACACGGAGAATACGTTGCTGGACGGCTGCTGAACGGACGATTTATGTGTTTTTGTGCTTATGCCCACGCATGTATGTCTATATATGTGTGTGTTTGTGTGTGTGCATTTGTACGTACAGTCTTTCTTCCTGGCGGACTACTACTACCTATGAATGATGATGGCGAGCGACGACTTTTCTCCCTGTTTTTTTCCTTTCGTCCGCCCGCTCTTGTCACTGACTCAAATCTCTCTTTCGACGCCAACAACATCTGGTCTATTGGTAGTTGTTTGAGAAGAAGAAAAAAGAAAAAAAAGAAGAATTTCAGAATGAAGAAAAGGGCATGAATAAGAATAAGAAGGATATGAAAGAAAACAAAATGGACATCGTCCACATACATTCTATATATATATATATATCAATGTATATGGAAATGCTTTTTATTTAATGATGCATATAAGATAATGTCATGAATATGTACAATTTATGGAACATAATATAGATATAGAAATCTTTTTCTTATTATTCATACACTCTATTTCACTGAAGTGCATTGCATTAAACCAATTCTGTCGTACTTTTTTTTTTTCTTACTATACAGTATTAGATGAAAGACAGTTATAGAGAACGACACTAAGTACGTTTATTTTCTTATTCGTTCTGCTTTACTCCCCAGTCAGTTCTTCTTATAGATAAATTAAACATATTTACGTTATAATAATTAAAAACAATGTGTTTTGTTTTTCTTCTATATGAAAAAAGCATAACCTTTTGATTAAATTCTAAAATAAAATATTAATGAGAATACAATAGTTTGTACTGAATGAAAGTCGGTGTGGGAATTAACACATGCATATATATATATATATATATAGAATTTGAAGAGAACGGGTTTACTCATTGATGCTATCGAACAATTCCATCGAGAAACTATGGCGCATCAAGAAATGAAGAACCTTCAAGCATATACACGTCCCGAACGAAAGCTTGAAAGCCAACGCCCTATTTCTGTCCTTGTCGTTCTCTTTCTTCTAGCTTTCTACGTCTTACTTGCTAAACCCGGTGCGTGTGTAACAGATAAAAGAAAAAAAATAGAAGGACACCCCCTAAAATCGTTTTCTCTCTCTCTCTCGTTTTTTTGCGCGTTTTTTTACTATCGTTGTCATCCCGAAAACCTACTCTATATCTCGTCCTTCTCTCTCTCGCTCTTCTTTCCAGATCATGTAACAGAGACACACATACACACACTTGCTCTCTATATGTAAAGTTCATCTTTCGGCTTCTCCTCGACATAGCGATTGTTAGAGTGTCGAAAAATCCAAAGCATGCAGGGTCTCTTTCGTGTTCTTCTATACCTCAATGATTGCTGTATGTGTAAATGCATATGCCCGTGTGTTGTGAGACTTGGTGTTGAGGGTGGTAATGAAAAGAAAAAAGGAGAACTCTCAACGCCGTCGTCGACGACGAACAGAATCTTCTGGACGCCGTCGTCGAGCACGTAGCAAGAAAAAGCGAAGAGAGAGAATTTGTGCTGTAGTAGTGCGTTGAGTGCTGCCGTGAAGGGATTCTGCGTCGATCACTTTCTCTTTAACGGCTCTCTCGCTCTCTCTCTTATTCTCTCATACTATCAGAGTATCAATGCACGTAGAATACACATAGGAAAAGAGAAGAGAGAAAGTTCGTGGTCGAGCCATTTGTTCGTTCGTCCGTTCATCTATCCATTCTCTGTTGTCTGTCCTCTGCAGCTCTCCTGCTGCGCATGTGTGTATGTGTGTATACTTTCTTCACATCTTCTTTCTCTCTCTTGTGTGTGTGTGTGTGCGTGCATATTCTCCTACTGGTGGCCGAAAGGTTGTTCAGAGGTCAATTTCGCTCTCGCCCGTTCTTTCTGCATCCATTGTCTATTTCTCTGACGCTATGTAAAGATCAAAACTTTTATACTAGGATTAGACAAAGGGGCAGACGAACAAGCAATCGTTGTTCATGATCCATATTTTTGCAGATCAATATACATATAAACGAGATAGAAGAAAAGAAGGAAAAAAAAAAAAAGAACAACTAAGAAAGAAATCAATCGATCTTGATAAATACAATTAACCAATTTATGAAAAACTACAATCTTTTGGATTTTGAAATTATTTTTTGTCTTTTTGTTAGATGATTTTCTCATATAAATTTATCAATACATAAAAAGAATTTTGTTTATTTATTTCGTTGACAAAAAAAACAAAATATATGAAAGAATATCAACTAATATAAATGAATAAGATCAACATTTATGAATAACAATATGTAGAAATTATGATGATTAATAAAAATGTGTGTTGATTTTTTTCTGTTCTTTTTTTTCTTATTTATGTGTCAAATGACTCAACAATATGTAACAGCTGATTGTATGAGTGATGAGATAAGAGAAGAAAAAAAAAAAAGTTGCAGAAATAGAGTAAAAACCAGTTCGTTAATTATTTATATACATAATTGTTTCTATTCGTTCTAAAAATTAATTAGTTGAAATAAAATAAAATAAAAAAAAAATTAATACATAAATAAAAACAAATAACATGAAGGTCAGCAAATAAGAAAAAAGGATTGCATCATCCACTGTAAACGTAGAGAATTGAGTTTAAAAAGATATGCAAATGGATGTTGATAGAAACAAATAAAATCGAGAGATGATGAAAGAAATTTTTTTGTTTTTATATTTTCAATCTTCTTATTTATTAATCTTTTAGTATCATATCTTTTTTATCATATGCGTTGTTTATAAACGTGAAAATGTAGAAGTTCATATTGATAATTAATTTAATTTTGCCATTTATAGATTTTTATCCTAAGATTAACAAAGAAAACTTCAAACATGTCAAATAATAATGGAACAGATGTCAAAGAGTAAATTTAATCTTTTATACCACAAGCTAGTATAATTAGATTGACTTGTGTTTTATTTATAGGACGGATTTTCTAATAAATACCGATTATATTAAAGTCCATCAGAAAATTATTCAGGAAGCTAATAATACTGTCAACAAACAACAAACATTGACAAATTATGGTGCTACTCTTCCAGAAATTCCAAATCAAAGTAGGCATAATATTATTGTCAACATTCGTATTATCTTCCGCATGTAATAGATTCATCTTGTAACTCGGTTGTTTGTAATACATCTGATGGAAGTATGTTTATTTATATATTTCTTTTTACAATATTTTTCATATTTGTTTATTTTTATGTTTAGGTCAATATTATGATGAAGTTGGAAGTTTGTTCAATCAACAACTGAGTTTATCAAAAGGCTTAAAATCACCATTTGATATTCAATATAAAACTGATTATTTTCCTCGTGGAGGTAAGAATGCGAATAAACCACAACCACCTCATTATATTCATGATGTTGATGGCAGTAAAAGTATTATTATCAAAGTATGTATATATATATGTATATAAAAAAAGATTAAAGTTTTCGTCTTCGAATAATTTTAGTTTCCACGCGGTTTTAAAACTCCCGAAAAGCTTGATAATTATTATCTTGAAGTGGCACTTTTAACAGTACCTCGAGTTGGACAACATTATATACACGTGAACAAATTTCAACTTGATAATATAGATATTACAATTTTGGATGAGAATCCAATTTTTATTCGTTTAACTGAAGAACATTTTAAAAAAGGAGAAATTGAGTAAATTATTTCTATATTAAAATAAAAATAAAAAGTTGAATTTTAGACTTAAATTGGTGTTAGTTAAAACACGTCTTGGTGATTTAAAGAATATATCATCATTACAATTATTTAACAGCCAGGAATCTCAAAGTAAATAATGTAAAACAATAAGTTAATATATATATATAGAATAAAATATTTAGATTGGACAACAGATTGTAAAACTATTGCAGAATTAGAACATGCTTATGAACTTTCTCATGCAATAGTTGCCTTTTCTATTGGATTTACTAATAATAAAAATGAATTTATTCGGTTTACGAATACAACAGTTATGTCAAATGAAGTTATTGAAAGTAAGATAGGAATATACATATTTATTTATTTTTAAATGTTTCTATTATGTATGGTTTAGAAGAAAAGTCAAAACCATTAGGTATATACTATATTCTATTTTTTACGAATTTCAATCTACAAATTTTATCTTTAGATAATATTACATGTCCTAATTGTTCACATGACTTTAGTATTAAAGAACAAAGACTTAAAAATAAAAAACGATCTATTTCTTCATCAACTTCAACCGACAAGGTCTAAAATTACAAAATAATATAGAAACTTCATTTTATATTTTTTTAATTTTTTTTTTTTTATTAGGAGTGTCCACGCCGACGACAAAAAAAGGCTCAAAATAATTCAGACCACTGAAGAGCCTCATCTGCATTAAAACTAAAATATTAAATATTCAACTATTATCTATATTAAAATTTTAATCAAGATTGACCATAAATAGCAGTACGATAAAAAAAAATGAAATATCTCTGTGTCAGTTCAAATATTACTTAGTGGTTAAAGCTCTAGGACCTGTTACCTTGTAAGAAAAAAAATATGTAGTGTTTCATAGACAATTTTTAAGTGTCCTCTCAGAAACTCATACGAAGAAATCAAAACCAACCTAATGAATGATATTATATTGTTGCACATATAGAAAAATTTCAGCACTTGAACTAACTATGTCTACCAACATAGTATCATTTATAAAGTTCATTTTGACTTCTTATTATTATTCTCTTAGATCACAATTAAAAATTGTGTATGAAACACTTTATATGTATTTTTTTTCAACTTAACAACAATGAAATATTCCTTCAATAAGGCTAAAAATATAGCTTGACAATAATGTTTTGTTTACGTTACCTTTAAGAAAAAACCTTTAAATGAGCGTCTACTATCATCCCAATAATCAGCCCATTCGAGCGAAACGAACCAGACATATTTCCATTTTTTTATCATTTTGTTTTATTTGTGGTCTATCCGGTGTTCTTTTAAACGTGCTAATTTTATTTGATTTTCTGTATTTTTTTTCAAATTGTTTTAAAAAAATAATTCTAAATTAATAAACAACAGTTTTTATTTTGAATAATATATTATATCATATATATGAATAAAATAAACTTTTTCTTTTCTTAATAAAAACGATGTACTACCATCGACCTTTAGTCTATGTATAATGTCCAATGATAAATACTTATATTTTTACTAATTATGTTTGTTTATGGGATAAGTATTGATAAGTCAACAGACAATAAATAAATAAAAATTATTTCCATGATTATATATATGATTACATATAGAATTGTACGTTTAACATTATAAAAATTATGAAGTATCAACGGAAAAATAATAATAATGAAAAATATTTTTTTCTATATACAAAAAGAAGTACTCTTAATTTCCTGAGTTTCTTTTTAGAGATAATCAATCAATTGAATACATTTTTCGAATTTCTTTCAACAGCTTTCCTACAATAAAATAGCCAACTGTCGTTCATGAATCTCCCTTAATTCAGGTAAAGAGTAGCCTACACTTGATGGGTTCTATATATAACTCAACAGACTCTTGCAAATCTTCTTTGTATTGATAGATTTCGGAGCTTTCTAAAATATCCTCCGATTTTTCAAAGCTTAATTTCACGAGAATCATAATTACTTTCAAGATATTAATTTTGCTCCTATCATTTAATGTGAAGATACCTAGGTAAACAAATTATGGTTATTTCGAGCCGGAAAGCTCGAGAAAACGGTAAGAAATTTGAAATAAAAATCTGATGGTCGTCCTAATCTAGTTACGAATGCAACTGTGAAAATTTAACCACTGGATCCAATTGAGGAATCTGTTGAAAATTCAAGTGTTTTGACGCGAGAAAAATTGATCTGCGTATAAAAGTAAATTATCTTCTAATTTCAAAGAAATTTTATTATAATAATAAAAAGTCTTATAAAAAACAACGCCCATTAAAGGCATGTGTGTGTATGAATGAATTTATTGAAACAAGTAAAATAAGTAATTATTGATAACATTGACGAAGAAACCAAATGTCAGTGTGACAACCTTCATGACCTGCACTCATATTAATACTTGCATGTAATTCCCAACCGAACGATGTAAACTAATCGAGTAAAGTGAGAAGTTTTGTTCGACTAGCGGTTGTTTCTTCATCAGTATCTGTTCATAGATGACCATATCTGCATATAAAAAGTTATCTGAACTAGAAAACCAAAAGAAAATAATATTATATAAAATTTATATTGATAATCTCTTTCTAAATAAATCTTTTCTTCACATTCAATTGCATTTGTATCAATAACTAGTTGGGCTTCAAGTATTAGCTCACGTGGAGCACCAATTAAACGTAATTTATCTCGTTCATTGGATGAAACAGTGAAAAAATACTGTTGGCAGTGAAAGAACATTGAAATAGAATATCCATGAATTCTTATCTTTTGGTTTTTTCGAAATATCAGTTGCCATCGTGAGACGCCAACTTTCATGATGCAACGCTGAAAGAATTGACATCCTAAACATAGATACATACAACATGAAGATGAAGTTACTCCGATAGAAACACACATCATAGCTCGAACCTCTACTCCTTTGAATCCTTGATCATGTCAAGGATATCCACTTAATTTGAATTCATAGGCACCTGTATATTCTCCCTCTTGTTGTAAACCACGATGCCAACTATCGAGAATAGTCTGTTGAACAACATCAATAATCTTTGTCGGAAGTCGAATCAATCGGAGAAGATCAGATCAATTAAGGGTGAGACACGCATAATGATGAAGAATATTACCTGATGAAAAGTTATGAGGGATATCTGTGTTAGTTTCAATTAGTTCATCTTTCGTCATTTTGCTATGTTAAAAATATACGCAATCAAGTAGTGATAAAAATTATTGCAGTGATTGTAATAGAAAACGAAAAAAAAGACATTTTCATAACGAGTGTCATGCTCAATGTAACGGTTATTTATCGCTACACTTTACTTTTCTGTTTTTAGTTTTAGTCTTCTGATCACATGTACATGGGCCATCAAATCAATACTGTATGTTCTACAATGTGCGAGATCTGGTTTGATTGGAACCACCAAAAAAGCTTGTGACAAAAATGTATCAAATGACAACACATATTTACCTATATATTTTATTTTCATGAACACTGAGTTTAACGCAGATGATCGCGCTACACTACAGTCACAGTATGACAAGTTCTACGAATTTCGTATGAAAACAAAGACAAATGAAAGATTTGATGAAATCAGTTCTCGTGCTTTAGTGTAATTGTCTGATTTTAGGTCGCGGAAGCAATTCAGCAAGAAAAATAATCTCTATCAGTGATATATTTCAAATTCTATAAACATTAGCTTCTAAAGATGAGTTTCGTCTGAAGTGCATTAGTGGATCCCGCGATTCGACATTGATTAGCATTACTTTCGATTTTGAAAAGATGCCCTGTTTTGTGCTTTACTGAAAAAAACACAGTACTGTAATGATACTTTGCAACACAAAAAAAAATACATTATTTATTTGTAGTTTTACTATTTATAAGTTGCTCATCTGTTTCCTGTCTATATATATTCTAGCTATTGATAGAAATAAGACACAGAGAAGACAAGTGAAGCGTAACGGTAAATAACCGTTACACTGATGAAGACACTTGATACGAAAATGTATTTTCTTTTTCGTTTTCTATTACACTTAATAACACGTTACTTTTGGCAAATCTTCATTGCGTGTATTTTTCACGAAAAAAAATGTCGAAAAATGAACTAATGAAAAATAGTTCTGCTGTTGCTAATGACTTTTCATCAGTTGACTCAGTTCATCAACGTGCCTGTCTTACACTTGATCGGTCTGATTGTCTACGACTCATTCGATTTCCAGTAAAAATTATCAATATTATTCGACAGGCTATACTTGATAGTTGGCCTCGTGGTTTAAAAAATGAAACAGAATATGCAGGCTCATATGAATTCAAGTTTCGTGGAAATCCTTGGCTCGGTCATGGAGCCGCAGCAGTAGAGTCTCGAGCTATGATGTATGTTTCTATTGGAGTAACTTCATCTTCATATTGTATCTATGTTTAGGATGTCAATTATTTCAGCGTTGTATCATGAAGGTTGGCATCTCACGACGGCAACATATGTTTCAAAAAGACAACAAGATAATGATTCATTGATTTTCTGTCTCGATGTTCCTCCACCATTAACATCATTTTTTGCTGTTTCATTCAATGAACGAGATAAATTACGTTTGATTGGTGCTCCATATGATCTAATATCTGTTGTTCGCGAAACTATCGGCACAAAAGATATTGAGCGTGAAGAGTGGATTTATTCAGAGGCAGCTTATCAATTTAAATTGTATATGATATTATTTTCTTTTGATTTGCTAATTCAGATAAGTTGTGATTTGCAGGCGTAATCATCCATGGACAGCCATTGGTTACGAAATGATCGCTATTCGAATGAAGCTTCTCGATTTACTCGATTGTTTTGCATCGTTTGGTTGGGCATTACATGCAAGCATTAATTTGAGTACAGATCATGATGGTTGTCATATTGATACTTGGTTTTTTCGTCAAAGTAGTCAATGAGTATTTATATTATATGTCAAAATGCAAAACATTCAGACATAAATCTTAAATAGACGATGTTTTCTTAAGACTTTGTCTTCTTGCAATAAAACTTCTTTGACATGTAAGATGATTTATTCTTATATTCAGATAACTGTTGGCGGTTGAATAAGAGAATCTTCGGCAGGTTTCTGCTCATAGAAGGAATTCAATGATCCGATACGATGGATGCAGTTTTCCAGTTGAGGCCGTAACTAGGCTGTGACAGCCATTGAATTCATCCTTCGAAGTTCTTACCACCTTGCCGAGTTCTTGACAAACAACAGTCAATTTTTTTAGATCTGGGTAAGTTCTCGTTTAGTGATGAAGGCAAAATTCAGGTCTTTGAATTCATTTTGATATCTGTGCGATTTCTAAAGTTAAACTATGAAAGAAACTAGTATATAATAGAAGACTCTAGAATATATTGCAAAGAAGAAAATTTCCTAGATCTTGCTGAGTTCTATATTAACGCCATTAAGTAAAGACTGTTCTTTAAGTTTTTAAGGGAGTTTGATGAGCGATGACTGACTGTTTTATTCTTCAAAATCTATTGAAAAGGATTCGAAAAGTTTATCAAATTGATCAAACAAGTGATTCAACGTGAACTTCTACATTGGACTAAACTATATTCAAATAAATTCATCCAAACATAATTAGTACGAAGTCATCTCCATAAAGACTCAAGCAATCAAGAGTTCCTTTTTTTATATGCAGGAAAAATATTTTCCATGATTATTATTCTGCTGTTCACATCTCATGATTTTCATCATGTTAAACCTACAATTTTATGTCCCATTATATGAATAAAAGATTAATACTATACATAAATTAAAGATGTACGGTAACACACAATTTTTATTGAGATATGTGATATAAAACATCATGCAACATAAAAAAAAAAACCTTGTTTATGGTAATAAATTACTTTTAAAAACAATTTGAAGAACAATAATAGAAAAAACCAAGACTAGTGAATTGAAGATAATAGGCGGTAGTGGCCAATACGAGTTTGATTTCGAGATTCGATTTGACCGCGTTGATCGATTTTTTGACTCGACCCTAGCTAGCGCGCGCTGAACTCTGGTATCGACTAAATTTCTCTTTCTCTTGAGAAAATCAATTTCTGAATCTTATTCTTTTCTACTTTTCATTTCATAGTTGGAGATAGAGGATATGTTCTTGGCATCTTTTCGTCATTGATAGTTCGTCGATACTCTATAATTAGGTAACACGATTATGAGATAGATTTTTTCTGGTTTATCAACCTTTTCTTACGTACACATCTGTTATTTTTATATCACCATTGAACAGATAGTGTGTTCGTTGTGCATCGTTGTCTGATGTCAATAAAGAAAATCTGATGAAGCGGGAGAAAAGATTGTGTGATACATAACTTCTGCTCTTTAGAAAGTTTGAATTATTTATCCTCTTATACAACAATTGTAAATCATCTATGAAGCGTTTTATATCTATTTTTTCTACATGACAATAGGTTTAATTTTTTGATGAAGCCAAAAATATAACTTGACAGTAGTACTTGTTTGCATTATCTGTATGAAAAAAAAATCTGAAATAAACTTTTATCACTAACGAAAGACATCAGCTCACTGGAGTGATCCGAAACTGAGATATTTCAATGTTTTATTGTGGTGATACTTATAGCTCTCTCTAAATATATTGTAAACTTCCTGGTTCTATTTTTTACACTTTTTCTTTGTTGAAACAACTTTTAAAATAATTTATTACTATAAACAAAGTTTTTACGTTATGTGATATATTATATAAAATATGCTAAAAAAAGCAAGAAAATTTTTTGTTATTACTAAAAACTACATATAACTATCGACCTTGCATTTGTGTAAGTATGTCATTTAATGGATAATTATTCTAATTATATGAATCCATATAAAGGCCATGTCAGAAAAATGTAATATTCTCAAGTTTCATTTTACTTTAACTCTTTCCACTTTTTCTTTCTGAATAAGTTCTGTTAGCATGAATACCTGAGAAAATGTTTGTACGTTCCGCTGACTATTAATTAAAAACTAATTAGCGAGTATCTCTTTAATCGTACAAAAAAAAATGCGAAAATTTCAGGATAGACTTTGCGGTACGAATCACATCTACGATGAAATTTTTGACAAGAATAGGCTGTAACAATGTTCTTTCGAATACCGACGTTCTAGAGACTCTATTAAGTCTCGAAACAAAAATTTTCACCCTACCATCCTTTTCTCATCGAATCATAAAAGCATTTTTTGGTTTGTTTATTCGTAATCGATTACGTCACTTAGAAGTAGTCTAGAGAATGGAATATTTAGTTTTCAAAACTTCTACTTCGATTAGGAATTTTTAAATTTTTATTGCATTAAGTAAAAGTAGATATTCTTTTTCGCAAAGACATTTATTGAAATGACTAAAAAGCATTAAAAAAAACACAACATTTTTTTAACATTTGTATATGGATGTTTGAATTTTGACAATTGATATAATCAATTATTGATTAGTTCGACGAAAAAACCAAGTGTCAGTATCACGACCTTCAAAACCTATACTCATATCAATACTTGCATACAATTGCCAACCGAACGATGTAAAACAATCAAGTAAAGCCAGAAGTTTTATTCGACTAGTCACTGCTTCGTCACCATCAGCTTCCCATGGATAACCGACTCTAAAAGTAAAAAATTGTAGGAACTAGATATTTGAAAAATAATATTATATACAATTTGAATTGATAAGCTGCTTCTGAATAAATCCATTCTTCTCGTTGTATTGTATCTTTATCAATAGTTTGCTGAACTGCACGTATTAGTTCATGTGAAGCACCAATCAAACGTAATTTATCTCGTTCATTGAATGAAACAGCAAAAAATGATGTTGATGGTGGAGGAATACCAAGTTGAAAAATCAATGAATCTTTATCACTTTTTTTCTTGGAAACATCAGTTGACGCCACAAGATACCAACCTTGGTGATACAAAGCTGAAAGAACTGACATCCTAAGCATATATACAAGATAAAGATGAAGCTAACTCAATAAAAAACATACATCATAGCTCGAGCTTCTACTGCTTCACTTCCTTGACCGTGCCAAGGATATCCTTTTAATTTAAATTCGTATGCACTTGCATATTCTTTCTCGTTTTGTAAACCCCATGGCCAACTAGTTTGAATAGCCTGTCGAACAACACTGATAATTGCTGCTGGAAATCGAATGAGTCGTAGACGATCAGACCGATTAAGGGTGATACAAGCATGTTGATGAAATGAATAATCTCGTGGTAAATTATTAGCCAAGCTCGTACTTATTTTATTCAGCGTATTTCTCGACATATTGTTAAGTTAATAATATGGGCAATGAAAGTTTGATAAAAAAAAATATTTTATTCAATGTAATAGTGTTAGCTCGCTTCGACGAACTTAACTTTGTTTATTTATTTCATATGTTAAATCTCTTCAAAAATGTCCTTAAATCACTAGGTATATATACATCCATAGAGAGAAGGAGAAGAACGAGAGAGAAAGAAGGAGAAACAACAATAACAATACAGTAGAACGAAGAAGGGAGAGAGAAAGAGATAGAGAATCGAGGGTAGGCAGAATGTGAGTCACCGTTAACAAATAGATAACGAAAAAAGAAAATATTCTGCCCATCAAGATTCATCATGTGCTCTTCTCAGCATTTTTTTGTTTGTATGGTAATACGTGAAATATATCTGAGAAAGACAAATACTAACGATTAGTTTATACTGTTTTTTTTACATTGTATTCATAAGTAGTCAGTGGAGTTTTCACTATCAAGGAAAGTCCTTAAAGTGATAAACCGCTTTGGAATTGAAACTATACGCATTCTGTAGACCAAATGAGTTATGAATATCTTGAAAAGCACTCATGCTCTTAGATTATTACTTCTGCAATAGTACACTTTGAGAGTATTTTTTAAATGAATGTTGTGATTCTTCTCACGAACATCAGACAACCTGGTTTTTGAATTT
Source organism: Rotaria sp. Silwood1 (assembly GCA_905250075.1). Classification (NCBI taxonomy): domain Eukaryota; kingdom Metazoa; phylum Rotifera; class Eurotatoria; order Philodinida; family Philodinidae; genus Rotaria; species Rotaria sp. Silwood1. The sequence continues at coordinate 1,596,556 of CAJNOP010000024.1, forward strand.
CGAGTCGAAACTTCTCATATGTAGAAATATTCGTAAATGAGGTTAGTTTATTGTGAAAATGTCAGATCTTTTGATTTGCTTCTATCCTGGATTAAAAGAATAAAATTTGTCAACTCATATGAGCGATGTGAAAGATATGCTATGACCATAGTTGTATCTCAGGATAGGAACATCAACAAGACTTGAAATATTTACTAAAAGCTCTTCTCGTCAAGGCCTGTTTCAATGAAAAATTTGAATTTGCAATTTGCTAATTACTTTGTTCTAGTTATTCTGAAGGAAGTCTTGACATTCATTCAAAAAAATACCACAAATATACACTGTCACAGCAGTACACTTGGTATTGGTCAGGTTTTTTCTCTGCTAGAACGACCGAACAATTGAAATTCTTGACTTAACTTGTAAGAAACCGATGAAAACCGATCGATGTAGTTTCAAGTGTGCGTCACAGCAATAAGCTAAGAGTAAAAATTCTTTTTTTTTAGCGTACCTTATTAAGCTGACTCGGACGCAAAGAAATTTTAGCCAAAATATGAACAACTCATTAATTTTTTAACGATGACAGTTATAATAGACCTTTTAGAACCTTCATGAAGTCGTATAAGTCTACTTTTTCAAACAGAATATATAGTGGATGTGTATAAATCAAAAAAAAAGAAATAAATAAACAATTAATCGAGAATAGATGATATATCACTAATACAATCGTCCCCGTTTCTCTTCTAAAACATAAGATATCATTGACACCTCATTCACACAAAACAGAAAACAAAATGTTTAAGTCCTACTGCTTCTCATTCATGCGATAATTTTTTTGACTGTTTTCATGAAAGGAATTGATATTTCTAAGCTTTTTTTCGGTGCATTTTAAAATTCGTATGATTTATGTCTAATTTTTTAATGTTGACTCTTGAAAAATAATAATTTTCAGAACAAAATCTTCTGTATCAATAATTTTGTTTAATGACCATTTTCTGGAATTTCTGTAATCGTAAGAGATAACATAACAGAGATCATCACAGGGCATTTTTTTGCCCTATTCTGTTCTCAGGACATGTAAACTGAAGTCAACTATGCAATTCATTGGTAACATACTGAATAAATTTTATCATGCTTATATTCAGTGCTCATATCTTTTTTATATCATTTTAAAAGAATGTTACTCATGTATCTATTCTTGATGAAGAAATAATTCTTTTTTAATGCAATATCTTACCTTTTGTACCATGAGTGCATGGCACTAGTAGTATATACATACAAAAATAAGACATTCCTCAATGAAACTAGGACCTTTTGTGAGTGAGTATCGTCCTTGAATTGAGTCAATATCTTTCATCACCATTCAGCAACAGATCGGTACTCATTTTATTATTCTTTGCTTCACGTACTTATAAGAATGTGTGAGGGTGTAATGTGAATGTCACCGTAAAGAAGAAAACATTCAAACCCGCTCGCATACACACCCACATTCACATCAGCACCAATACCCACACTCTTTCATTCAATAGTAAGAATTTTAAAAAAAACATGTTTATTAACATGTCTCATGGATGATTGCATACTGGCAAATAATATGAATAATCATTGATTACTTTGGCGAAATCAAGTGTCAGTATCATGACCTTCGTAACCTATACTCATATCAATACTTGCATGTAATTGCCAACCGAACGACGTAAAACAATCAAGTAAAGCGAGAAGTTTCATTCGACAAGTGCCTGCTTCGTCGCCATTGTTAACCCATGGATAACCACGCCTACAAATAAAACTTTGCATCGACTATGATCTATTTCAAAATAAAAGAATAGTGAGTAGTTTTGGAATCATTTTTGATAAGAACTAAATAGAAATCTGCAGATATCAATAAGTAAAAGATCAAATGAAACTGCATCGAATCATGTAGACTAGACATTTTTTATTAGCAAGTTTTCTCAGAATCTGCCATCAAGTTTCTTAACAACGAAACATTAGGTAATGTAAAATTTTGAGGATTTGAATTTTCAGAAGTTTACTAGTCTCATAAAATAAAGGTCTATAAATTAGTTAGATTCGATGTTGTCAAGTTTAATCAATCATGATTTTTAAATATTGTACTACTTGCTATTGGCAGATTTTTAACAAAAAATTGACTTTTTTCTAATTTTTTGATGAAAAATTCACCTTATAAATCTACTTACAGAGGTCGATTTTTAAAAAAACTTTGCGCAAGACCCTAAGAAAACTTCTCATATAAAACTGGTTAATACAATTCGATACAGTTTAATTCACTCTTTCAAACGGTGAGAACTTCAGATCTCTCTTTTGTTCCTATCAAAAATGATTCCAAAACTACTCACACTTTTTTTTTCTAAAACGCATAATAGATCATAGCAAATAATACGATGTACAGTTTAAATTGATAAGCTATTACCAAATAAATCCATTCTTCGCGTTGTATTTCATCTGCTCCAATAGTTTGCTTTACTGCATGTACTAGTTCATATGGAGCACCAATCAAACGTAACTTATCCACTTCATTAAATAACACAACAAAAAATGATGTTGATGTCGGAGAAATACCGAGTTGAAAAATCAATGAATCCTTATCTTGTTGTTTCTTAGAAACATCAGCTGACATCAATAGATATCAACTTTGATGATATAAAGCTGAAAGAACCGATAACCTATGCATAGATACAAGATGAACATAAAGTTAATTCGACTAAAAAACATACATCATAACTCGCGACTCTACTACTTCAGCTCCTTGACTGTGCCATAGGTTTCCATTAAGTTTAAACTCATATGCACTTCCATATTTGCTCTCTCTCTGTATGCCATGAGGCCAACTAGCTTGAATAACCTGTCGAACAACACTGATAATCGTTGCTGGAAATCGAATAAGTCGTAGATGAATTAGTCAAATTAAGTATGAGGCATGCATGCTAATGAAGTGAATAAGCCGGTGGCAAGCCATTAGAAATACCGGCACGGTTTATATTTCGTTCATTGTGCCACATTTCATTAAGATAACGATATACGCAATGAAGGTTTGGTAAAAAAAAAAGAATACTTTAGCGATTGAAATAGAAAACGAAAATGACAATCTTCATGTAATATGAAATCTTCTGTCATTCTGATTTTATCTTCAATTCTATGGTAAAAATTGGAATAAATTTAAGTTAAATAAACCTTACAGATTGGTCTATACTTTTTTGCGCTCCATTTATAAGGAATAGGTAGAGTATTGAGTAAAGCATATTCGAAACCCATGTCAATATGCGCTGATAGAAAAAGTAGTGCTCTATATGTCTTCATTCTTCAATTGACATTATATCGGTAACAGCTGTCTGTCATAATATATGACGATAAGAGTAAAGTCATTTTTTAAGGAAAAAAATGTGACTGTACATGTTTTGGATAGCTTCTGATAGAATCAAGATAAAGAATAGTGAGTTTCACTTGTAGAAAGCAGAGATGAAAACACATCGAATTGTATATTACAGGTTTTTCATCTGGTTATTTTTTGAAGTTTTTAGCTGATCTTTTTAAAAACAAACCTACTCGTCGAGGTGTTTGCCGTGGAATTTTCAATAATCAGGTTTGCATTCAAAATCCCAATTAATGATGAGTATCGATCAGAAAAATTCGCTCAAATAAAGTGCTTTATAACAAAAATTATTAAATATCAATAAAAGATCTATAAAATTGCACAAAGCTCACAGATTTCATCATTTAGTACTTATATAAGTATTGTACCGCAAATTTCAAGTCGTTTTTTCTACGAATTTGTGTTTTAAAGGAAGCACTTTGTGACCTTTTTGTCTTTGATAAAAAATACCATATTCAGACACGATTTTAAAAAATCGATTGAAAAAGCATTCGGAAAACATATTGAAGACTAAAAACGCCCAAGTTCTAATGTATTGATCTAATATCCTTAGAATACTTACGAAAAATAATAGTTAAATGAAAAAGAAACCTAGCCGATGAACAGATTATAAACGCTGAAAAAGCAAGAAATCGTTTGGCAAATTCGAAATAAAATAATAAAAGCCTCAACTCAGACGACTAAGCTAAACCAATAGAAACAAAAGATAAAAGGTGCTACTAATAAATAACAAATTAATACAAACAATACTTGTCTTTCTAATAGTTATATGCATCATAACAACTGGAATTTCTTTTTCCAAATAAAAATTATTCGATTTGCAGATTTTCATGAAGTTATATCGAAAATGATTTTTACTATCCATTTCAAAATTTATAGTGCTCCTATGTTTTTTGAGTAACTTTTGATAGAAAAACGATAGAAAGCTGCGCTTTCAGTATTTAAAAGAGAAGACCTAGGTCATCGAATTATATCGAAATTTGATTGATCGGTATTTAATTAATTAGATAATTTCTTGATGTAGATCGTCAAAATCAATATTTTCAATCCTTTTTTTCCTCTGGTTTAGGCTTTTAATAGGATTAGTCAGTGGAAAATAACTTTTCTACTAAAACAGTCATAAAAAACTCGAACGCGGAGCTAGTTAGAAATGTTAGTCTCCCACGAACGGAAAGAAAAGAATTTTTCCTATAAATTAGCGTTATTGAAAGTCTAAATCGAAATGAAAACAACTTATGAATATAGTTTTTGAACATTTTCTGTATAAGCTCCTCTGATGACTTAACTATTGGTCAATAAAATTCTGATATATTAAATCGACGGTGTCAAATTTTCTCTCTCGAATGATGAATATCGTTAACCTTCATGATGTTTCTATCGAAATTTGGGATGTGTTCGTGATGCACAAGGATGATGTACCACAATCCACACTAACAATGTGATTTATTTTTACTCTTACATGATTCGTCCTGTTATTGGAATAATAATAAGTCTTAAAAAAACAACGTTCATCTCGGATGTGTGTTCGAATGTTTGTATTGATCGTAAATAATATAAATAATTATTGATTAGTTCGACGAAAAAACCAAGTGTCAATATCACAACCTTCATAACCTATACTCATATCAATACTTGCATACAGTTGCCAACCGAACGATGTAAAACAGTCCAGTAAAGCCAGAAGTTTTATTCGACTAGTCACTGCTTCATCACCATTGCCTACCCATGGATAACCACGCCTGCAAGTGAAACTTTACATAGATTAAGTTATAGAAAATGATATTATATACAATTTGAATTGATAAGCTGTGTTTGAATAAACCCATTCTTCTCTTTGTATTTCATCTGTACCAATTGTTTGCTGAACTGCACGTATTAGATCCTGTGGAGCATCAATCAAACGTAATTTATCTCGTTCATTGAATGAAACAGCGAAAAATGATGTTGATGGTGGAGGAATACCAAGTTGAAAAATCAATGAATCTTTATCTTGTTGTTTCTTCGAAATATCAGTTGCCGTTAAAAGATACCAACCATGATGATGTAAAGCTGAAAGAATCGATAACCTACACATAAATACACGATGAACATGAAGTGAATTTGATAAAAAGCATACATCAAAACTCGAGACTCTACTGCTTCACTTCCTTGACCGTGCCAAGGATACCCATGAAGCTTGAATTCATATGCACCTGCATATTCTTTCTCTCTCTGTATGCCATGAGACCAACTAGCTTGAATGGCCTGTCGAACAACACTGATAATCGTTGCTGGAAATCGAATAAGTCGTAGGCGATCATTCCAATTAAGTGTGAGACATGCATGTTGATGCAATGCATAACCTGGTGGTAACTCATTGGCAATTGTGATACCGATTTCATTAAATTCCTTTTTTGACATTTTGTTGTGTTAATTATATACGCAATGAAGGCTTGGCAGAAAGTATTTTGTTGAATGTAATGGAAGACAAAAAAAAGAAAATGTTTTGGATATTAAATTTGATCTTTCACTATTCTCGGTAAATTTTGAGTTGCATGGTAAAACTTGGAATACATCTGGGTAAGATAGACACCTCCGATTGGTGTACCGTCTTTTAAAATTACACTTATCAAAAGTGAGTAGAGTACTGAGTATTAAGAGATATTCGTGAAGTGATAAATCGCTGTTGAGTCAAGACTATGTATATTATGTAGACCAAATGAGTTATGAATATTTTGAAAAAGTTCGTACTGTTATCATATTGCTGCGGCGATAATATATTTTGACGGTATTTTTTAAACCAATACTGTAGTACATCACTGTGACATCAGACAATCTAATTTTTCAAATTTTTATTTGAAGCTTTTCATAGAGACAAACTTTTAAATTGAAAATTTCAAAATCAGTTTTTTCTGGTGACCCTGAGGACTATGATGATATTTATTAAAAAGGTACCACAAATATGCAGTACTGCTACAACATGCTTGATATCGATCGGATTTTTTCTCAACCGAAACGACCGATCATATAAATTTCTTCACTTAACCTGTGAGAACCGACCTATCTAGTTCCATGCATATGCCTTAGCAATGACTTACAAACCCAAACTCTTTTCAGGATATCCAAGATGTGGATGTATATGTGGATATCAGTGTACAGAAGAAAGCACCCACACTTTTTATGGCCTATCCATCGGTATATAATTCATTAAGTTTGCGACAAGTAACAAGTACATGCATCAAGAAACATGTGTAAAATGTAGTAATCATGATCTTAAGCCTGTAAATCTCTACTAAAATCACTTATAACATACCGGGTGTTGCAAAAGTTTTGCAACATTGTTTATTTTGCATATATCTCGGCTTGAGAAAATGATAAAAGCTTGATTTTTTTTTGGAAAAAATGCGCTATGAAAAGCTCAACAAAAACTGTGTAAAGAGATTCTTATTCACTTGTTCTGATGGTTTTCCCATACTCAATATGAACAACCTACATAATAGTGCTACTTCCCAGCGTATTGAGCATAACAAAAATGTTTGGAAGACGTTTTTTGTTTTGCAATAGGGATTTGTTCATACAGCTTGTGTAGAGCTTTCTACGGTGCATCTTTCAAAAGAAAAATCAAGATGTTATCATTTTCGCAATCCGAGATATATGCAAAACAAAAAAGTCTTCCAAACATTTATATTATGCTGGAAAGTAGCACTATCATGTAGGTTGTTCATTTTGAATTTAGGAAAAATCATTAGAACAAGTCAATAGGGGACTTATTTACACAGGTTTTGTAGAGCTTTTCACGGCGCATCTTTTCAAAACAAAATCAACATTTTATAATTTTCTCAAATCGAGATATATGCGAAATAAAAAAATGTCGCAAACATTTTAGAGCACCCCGTAACAACATCACGCAGATATTCACTCTAGAAAAATCACCAAAACAAGTCAATAGGGATCTTTTCATACATCTTGTGTAGAGCTTTCGACGGCGCATCTTTCAAAAAAATAGTCAAGATGTTATCATTTTCTCAATCCGAGATATATGCAAAACAAAAAATGTCTTTCAAACATTTTTATTACGCTGGGAAGTAGCACTATCATATAGGTTGTTCATATTGAGTGTGGGAAAACCATCAGAACAAGTGAATAGGAGTCTCTTTATAGAGTTTTTGTAGAGCTTTTCAGGGCGCATCTTTTCAAAACAAAATCAAGACTTTATCATTTTCTCAAGTCGAGATATATGCCAAATAAAAAATGTCGCAAAACTTTTGCAACACCCGGTATAAGGCATAGTTTATATCTGCATCAACTTCATTTCTATACGAAAAAATCATGTAGATTCGATTAGACTGATTTATCAAGAAATCGTCACGCTTTCTTTTTACCATATGCTGGCGAAAGAAATTATCCCGTGTTAACCTTTTCATATATCTTTTGCATTATCAGACCAATGTTTAAATATTAGTGATATATTTAATCAAACAATTTTATATGAATAAACATATTTAAAACGTTTGAAATGCTATTATTCACCTTGTTCAATGAATAGAAAATTCGAATACTTCTATCATGGATGTCAAACATGTTTTCGTACTGAAGATAGTCATAGTAATTGGTTTAATTTTGATCACGAATATAGTAATTGTGACTAATATAAAATTGTTGTTTGTGTATAAAACGAGCATCATCTCTAGATCATTATAATTCTGTTTGTTTATGTTCATTATGTCCATTTTGTTCTCTTTGTCGATGACCTACGAATAACATTTGATATGTTAGTGTGAATAGAAATGAAACAAAGAAATATTAATTTTATTTATTCACGATCTATGTTTCAGATAACTATAACATTTCTTATTATAATAGTTTTTTTATGGTTCTATTTCAAATATAGTTGATATAGTTATATTTTCGAATAAAAAACTTCAAGAAGTTAGTTGTGAATTATATTTTATTATTCTTATCAAGTGTCAGCTAATGTAGTCTTATTTTATAATTATATATATGATCATTATTCAAATGTATATTAGTGAAAATATTTTATTTCATTTTATTTGATTGGTTAATAGTTTGTATTTTCTTTGGATGAAAATATACAATTATTAAAGCTGTTCATCGCACAAAACAAATTTTATTAAAACGTTTAAAAATTGCTTATTAGTCTATTTTCATAATGATATTGTACAACATTACATCGTCCATTTTATTTAATCTTGATTGATAAATCAACTATAGATGATGGTACACTTCCATATCTACTTATATATGATATTTTTGTTTTCTAAACTTTAATATGAAGTTATCTATTTGCATGATTGTAATAAGTTTTTAGTATTATTAAGAGTAAAAAAGAATTGATAAAGAACAGATGATAACAAAGAATACTTTAGATCACAAAATATTTCTATATTTATTTTGATAGTTATAGTCAATGAAAAATAAACTTATAGTTTATAGTTACATGAAAAAAGTACTCAGTGGATTTGTAATGTAATTGATTTCTAGTTGAACGAAACAATATTTTCATCAATCCATTCATCTAACATATGTTCTATATCTTGATTAGACTTTTGATGAGAAAGCATTTTTTTAATCAATGATGTAGCGAAGTTTTTTTGTTTATTATCCACAACAGCATATACGATAATAACGATTAATTGATCTTGAAAAATTTTTGATTTTATCTTAGTAATTATATCAACAGATTGATTGTTGTTGAAATCATTTCGATTTATTTCTAAACTGGAATCAGAAATAGACGAAGTACCTTGAGCTAAAATATGCAAATTTTTTGTGATGAGTTCTTGAACTGGAATTGGCATATCATTTTTTATCAAATGTGATTTTAAATAAGTAATTCCATCATTCGATGATATTTCTGATATGTAGAATTTTGTTGAAATTACTTTCGCATCAAAATGTTGTTCTATTTTTAACCATTTTTTACGTTTATGATCAAGATTTCCATTCTTTATTGTACTTGTATGTTGTACAACTGGTAACGAAACAGAAACATCTAGAAACAGAGATTAAAAATATACTTATTATATTATATGAAAAGTAATTTTGGAATAAATAAACGACGTACTTAAGTTAATTATTCCAACACCACTATCATCTCGTTGAGACGTCTATAAGGAATCAATTAATGTTATTAAAAAAAAAAAAGATAAATATAATATGTGAAAAATATTTCCTTACTTCATTTGGTTCTAACTCCTCTAGGAATAGATTCAATCTTTTGGAGTTTAATAGTAATTGAGGAAGAATATCTTCGATTAGAATTTGCTTTGTATTCTCGTCATTTGTTTTGTACATTATGACGTATTTAGTTAGATCAATGGGTAAGTATTTTTGAATAGTTTGACGAACATTGACTAGACTATCAGTTGTTTTCAAGGGTACGACAAGTGTCATATTATCTTTGAACACATTGGCAATAACTTCCATTATGCTGTCAACTTTTGTGTCTAAAAAATGCTTCTATTTCTTATTCGAAAACTAAAAAAGAAACCAGATTTCTTCTTGATCATTCTTTTTTGTCTAATTCTCACATAAAGCTTCAAAACAAAAAAAAATAAACGTTACTCACCAGTTCGATTGCTTATTAAAATATGCAAAAAACCGTTTATTGATTAGTTCAATATTTGGTTTAATCTGTGACTGATGATATAAACAGAAATTATTTTACATATTTATGAGACTGATATATATAGAGCAAAAATTTTAAACTGAGTCAAATAGCACATGGATTGTGTAACTAATTTGATGAATATTGCCGTATTTTTTTAAAGCAAAGTATATGCAATATAAATAAGTGAATAATCAAGGTTAAAACAACGATGAATTGTCGTATATTATTTTTTCTCGAAGTGAATCACGCCAAAAACATCAGATGAATGATTGATGTTGAAAAAAAGTGTCGTGTACAGTTTTTCGTCTTTCCTCTACTTTTATATACAAATATTTATTATAACATAAAATAAACAATGTTTTGTTGACGTACCACAATGACATTTTCATACCGAGCAAGTTTGAGTGAAATGACAACTATCTGATCTGATTATAGAGAAAATTCTCTGATTATTGTCAGATCTTTGTCTAAGTATCGATGAAAGAAAACAATTTCGACAAGTTTCTCATCAACAAATGTTAGAATAGAAATCGGCCTAAGGATGAATATAATTTGACGATTCTGGCATTGTATAATATGTTGAGCAAGTAAATCATGACCAAGAAGAATTAAGACATACGGAATGAGACTTTCCTTGTTATCGAAAGAAAAATTTAACCATTATCACTAGAGCAATTTGCATTCACATTTCATTATACAGATGCACAACTATGCATCTATTTATAAATTACTCTTGAAAAATATATGCACAACTATCTTATCTTTTCAATCTATACAATAAGAATAAAAGGTTTTAGTTTGCTGTCCATGAATAGTTTTGACTTTGTAGTTTGACTTCTACGAAAATCAGCAATCATTATTTCGAACATTGAGATACATTCATTGTGGTAGCGTAATCAAAGGAGAGGGAGCCTACGCTTTGATATAAATAAAATCCTGACTACACCACTAGTTCGTTCAATGCCCACATAAGTTGCACCGGTGACACAGTTGCCATCACAAGCCGCAATATCTAGTGATCATATGTTGAACTATTTCTGAGTTTTTATTTTCAAATTCTTTGTTTTTTCATGCTTTGTTCTACGAGTTTGAAAATTTATGACGAATTAGCAGATGAGATTACAATTATTTATCTGTGGATTTTAAATGAAAAAATCTCCATGTGCATCATACTCAAATGTCAAGTTCGCATTGACTTTGACACATAGACTAGGTGTTGTTGATGTCTACCTGAAGTGGCAAACTTAAAAGTTCAATCGAATTATTATATCTACAAATCGGTGTTTCGTAGTTTCTTAGTCAATGCGATGTTATTTGATCAATCAAAAGAATATCAGAGATTTTGAATATTTGCATACTAGAATAGTTGAAGATCTGTTTTGTAAGGTTGTTAGGTTCAAGTTCGACATGTACGATGAAATGAGAATGATAAAACGATGCTGGAATTCGTTGAGATATATCGTTTCGCAAATAAGATGCTGAAAGCAAAGATGGACTATGCCTTTTCTCTATTTAGTCATTTCAGGAGTTCAATGTTCATAAATACTAGAGATTGAATTAAAAGCTTTAAATCGTACACAGTCTAATAATCTCAAAGATGAACGTAAATAATAATGACGATTTCTAAAGTAATTTTCTCTAGTAACCCCTCTTTTTGAAAATCATTTTATTACTTTTGATCTTTGATTAGTCGCAATCAGGCATTGTTTTAGACAATCGATTAAAAAACAATTCAGACAACATATCGTTCTCAATAATATCCAGCAGGAATGGACCTGATTGCTCAATTGCTGACGAACCAACTTTTGATATGCTTCGATAGCTTCAAGTCATCTCTCTTGAATGAAGATGAGCTACAGATTTCTATGACATTTCTATTCAAAGTTATTCAATAAACAGTGGAGCACATTCTCTTTTGAAATCAATGGTAACATAAAAGTGGAACTAACAGAGATAATGGCAAAATGCAAGAAGATCTACACCAACACTATCTCTTTGTTTTTACTTTTAAATAGTTCATTCTTTTATTGGAATAGTAAAAAGTCATATAGAAACAATGCTCAGTTAAGATGTGTGTGTTATTGCTTGCATTTTCACAAGTAATATGAATAATCATTGATTACTTCGACGAAAAAACCAAGTGTCAGTATCACGACCTTCATGACCTATACTCATATCAATACTTGCATGTAATTGCCAACCGAACGATGTAAAACAATCAAGTAAAGCCAGAAGTTTTATTCGACTAGTCACTGCTTCGTCACCATCAGCTTCCCATGGATAACCGATCCTAAAAGTAAAAAATTATAGGAACTAGATCATTGAAAAATAATATTAAATACAATTTGAATTGATAAGCTGTTTCTGAATAAATCCATTCTTCTCGTTGTATTTCATCTTTACCAATAGTTTGTTGAGCTGCACGTATTAGTTCATTTGGAGCACCAATCAAACGTAACTTGTCCCATTCATTCAATGACACAGCGAAAAATGATGTTGATGGTGGAGGAATACCAAGTTGAAAAATCAATGAATCTTTATCACTTTTTTTCTTGGAAACATCAGTTGACATTAGAAGATACCAACCTTGATGATGCAAAGCTGAAAGAACTGCCATCCTAAGCATATATACAAGATAAAGATGAAGCTAACTCAATAAAAAACATACATCATAGCTCGAGCTTCTACTGCTTCACTTCCTTGACCATGCCATGGATTTCCATTTAACTTGAATTCATATGCACCTGCATATTCTTTCTCTTTTTGTAAACCAGGATACCAACTAGTTTGAATAGCCTGTCGAATAACAGAGATAATGTTTGTTGGAAATCGAATGAGTCGTAGACGATCAGTCCAATTAAGTGTGAGACATGCATGTTGATGAAGTGAATAAGCTGGAGGTAAGTCATCAGAGTTAGTGGCACTGGTTTTATTTTGTTCATTTTTCCACATTTTGTTTAGTTTATAATTTGAGCAATGAACGTTTGGTAATAAAAGGTTTTATTGAATGTAATAGGAAAAAGAAAAGAACAATCTGCATTTAATATGGCATCTTCTGCCATTCTAATCTTATCGTGAGTTGTGTGGTAAAACTTGGAATATATCTCTGTAAAACAAAGATCAGGGATTGGTTTACTCTTTGCTTGTTCCGCTCGACTCATAAGGATTCGATAGAGTATTGAGGAAAACACACTCGGAAGACATCTCAATATGCGTTGATAGTCAAAATAATGCTTTATATTTCTTCATTCTTCACCTGATATCATATCAATAAGAGCTGTACGTTATGATATAAGATGATAATACCAAAGCCTTTTTCAAAGAAAAAACAATCATTCTATTCCTTTTTTGCCGTTGATAAAAAGAGTTATATTCAGATATTGTTTTAGAAAACCAATTAAACTCTGATTCGAAAAACATATTATAAAAGTCAATCATATACAATTCGATATGATTTCGTTTTGTTTTTTCTGAAGTTGAAATTGATCATTTTTATCTTAATTCTATCGAAAATTATTCAAAATACTTAAAAGTATTATTGGCACTTATCATGACAAATAGGACTCATCGATATGATATTTGTTAAAGAATAATGATATGTTGAAAAAAAAATAAATTACTTTTTGTATGCTTTAAGTGAGCTATTGAATTATTTTGTAACGGTGACTGTTAGATTATCCTTTTAAGAATGTTGATAAAGTTTATTAGTCCACCTTTTCAAACGGTATGTTTACCAGATGCGTCTAATTTAAGCAAAAAAAAACAGCTAATGTTGACTAGACGATATATGACTTACGCTTTTGTCCTAGTTTTTCTTCTACACTACAAAGGGCACTTAACAAGTTTTTTTCTCTTCAGCAATGTATGGTAGTATTCTGTTAAAATACGTCATGAAGATAAAGTTTGAGGTCTATTTTTTGCAAGAGCTGTAAATGGCTAAATAAAGCATGTGTAAACTTGAATTGCTATTTTTGAATCTAATATTGTATAGTTGATATTTCAAGTTTAGCCATAGGAAGAAGTTATATTCAGTTAAATTTGTGAAATATCATTTTGTACGCCCAATCACTCCAGAGTTCGGAATACCCAAAGTTTCGTATTCTCATATTAAAGACTGATCTTTTATAGGCTATGTTAGCCTAGACTCTTTAGAATACTGGCTTGATGTATTTTTCTGAACTTTTATTTCTATGAATTTTAACTAATGATGAACTGTTTTATAACAATCGAATTTCCAACTACGCTTCTTATTTTAAGAAGTCTTGAAGTATATAATGGCATAGAAAACAAACTCAACTTAGAAAAAAAACATGACATTGATTTTATGTATGGCTCTTCCATAATCTCAAACATAGCAATGATATATTTATAATCTATTTAAACATACATTGTTTCAGTATCAACATCGGAGATCTATGAATGACTTTCTGTTGTCTCACTTAAACGTTAAATATCATTGTAATATTATATTGATTAATATGTACAAATTTATATCAATTGATTTTTCTTTTCATTTGTTCCTCTCCGTTAAAAATAAACATCGTATTAGTAGCAAAAAAAATTGCAACTTATAATAACGGACTACGAAATATTCATCATCTATCTTTTTCTCAAAAAAAAAACAATATTTTAAATATTATGAATAATAGAAAAATATGTTTTAAACAATCTATTTATTGTTTCTTCAAGTAAAACATAATCAACTGATTATAAAATGACCATATTCAAAAAATAGTTGAGTTTGAACTAATGAAAATTTGATTTAACAGATCAATTTTTATATTTGAAAGATTGATAATAATATACAAACATACGACTTAAATAGGTATATAAAGTCAAGAAAATTTATTCGTTTTCTCATAAGGGATTAAAAGAAAAGCTCGAGTGATAGGCAATTCCTTATGCTCATATATTTACATTCGCCAATTTATTTTTTGACTGGTCACAATTTGGTCATTGTCACCAGTGGGTATTACATGATTCTAAAGAATAAAAAAAAAGTCATTGTCTATTTTTATTTGGTGCAGACAAACATTGCAACATACGTAAGATTGAATCAATTATTCAATATAATTTTTTTCGAATACAATAAAAAAAAGAACAACAAAAGAAATTTGATTAGCTAAAGTATTTGTGATGAACTAGTAATGAGAGTAGTCAATCAACGACAGCTGTAACACATAAAATTCACATGTACTCTATAATAATATAAAAGTAAACAATTTTTGGATTATATTCGCCTATTTATAAAGTAATAATGTCTAATAATGATGAGCTCTCGTAAAATTGTATGAAGACAAGAGGACAGCTTGACTCTTTCCGTTGAGGAAGGTCAATGTTCTTTCAATTTTTTTTTCGAGCATCATCATCCGTCGATGGTCAATATTGAAATTAGACTGTATAAGAGAAAGAGAGAGAAAGCGAATGATGGCAGTCGTGGTAGTCTTCTGATTGAAACAAAGACATATTCGTATACAAACACATATTTAGAATATAGATTATATGCAAATAGTCAATATAACAATGACATACACATACAATTTCTATCAAGCTGTTTTTGATTTCCAGAAAAAGAGAAAAAAAAATTCAGAAGAGAATGAATTCAATTTTCATCGACATCATCATCATCATCGTCATAATCACAAATTCTCATTACAGTACTGTTATTTATCAAGTATAATCATCACGACTTAAACACGTATATCTATCTATCTATCTATGAAATGCATTGAATCAATAGAAGTGTGTGTGTGTGTGTGTGAATTCAAGAATTTCAATTTACCGTCTTAATAGATATATATATATATACAAACATTCGTGTTTATTGAAAAAGAAAGAAAATTACTCTTTTGAAGACAAGCGGGTAGATATAGATGGAGGCGACGAAAGAGATCAAACAATCTACACATACAAATCTCAAGTCATTTCATCATATATACATATATTAATATATGCACTCGATCAGTCACAGTTGCTTGAACAATATAAAACAAAAGAGATCTTGTTAAATTCTCATCATCGTCTATCTCTACATACATATGAGTAATTGCTTGTCTCTCTCTCTCACTCTCATTCTCATTCTCTACAAATAAGTATATTTGGTGGTGAAAGTATGTCCTAAGTTTATCATCCTATCAAAATATTTAAAAATGATAAATGAACGACGATAAATCGGTTTTCAATGACATGCCAATGAAGCCTCGTACATGTAATCATAAATATATTTATATGCATTCTTCTTTTTTTTTATTTTATGCTTTATATAAAATAAATAATCGGACATCTGCTATTCTGTTTTTGTCTTTCGACATATAATAAATATATTCTCTAAACATAATCTAGTCCTTCTTTTGTCTTCTTCCAATTAAGAATGGCAGCAACAGCTTTGTCATTTGGAGAATTACTAATTAGGATGGTTCTGATGGAAAAAGAAATGGTCAACTTGTTTTTTCTGATCGTCTCGCGTCTGTAACAATAATAGAGTAACACACGCAATATGGATTATGATCATTGCGGCGCACAATAGAGATAATCGGATTGTGAGTATCAAGCACGTATACAATATATGCATGCAAGCATACATATTCAATGTCGTAGACTGACCTTTTGAAGACTCACAAGCTTAATTCTTTTTATCGGGAAAAAATATTGACATCCCACAGTTAGTAGTCGCCGTCGGACGCTCTAAGCATAAATATTGGCTACCTGAAAGAATAAAAATTGATGATCCGAATCGATCGACTGTTCCTTTTTTCTTTTTTTGAAGATGTAGATATATATATATACATGCAGACACACACGAGAAAAAAAAATGAGATTAACAGATCAAACATAAGAAGCACAATGGTCTGATGTTGTTCGTGTTCCATAAAGATTTTCAAAACGTTTTAAAGCTCCATCTGTATTCATATTATTTTCTATAAATCGTACATGTTTTGATGATAATTTTGGATTTGTTGTTGAAAGTGATGATGGATTAAGTAAAAGAAGATTATTCGATTGTTCAGATGACATATCACTCGAACAATAACATCCATCATCTGAACCAGTTTTTGTATCAATTGCATTCGTTGATATTGGACTACTTGTTGTTGATGATGATGATTGTGGTATATGCAATGATGTATCATTATTATTTGAATTATTAACATTTTCAATTAATTCCGATTGTCTTTTAAGTGGTAAATAATATGTATTTGGAAAGACATTCATTGTATCATAAAGAATCTAAAATATTGTCGCAATATGTTGCCTATATCATTTAACAAAAAAAAATTGTTTTTTTTCTTTTTTGTTTGACTTACTGCTGCACGTTCAAAATGTAAATCATCTGTAATACGTGTAAATTCTCCATTAGCTGTATGTTGTTGAAGATCATTCGATGATGTTGTTGATGATGTTGAACTAAAAGTTTTTTTTTCATTTAATATTGTATCAATATTATTATAATTTGTTGTTGTCATTGTTGTTGTTAAACTATTATCTTCTTTACATCGTTTAATTTTATATTTTATACAACATATTAAACATATAAATAATGATATAAATACAAATAAAATAGCTAGAATACCAGCAAGTATAAGAATATTTTGAGGATTTTGTTCAACATGTAACCATGATGATGTTGATGATAAAGAATTTTTTTTATGAATTGATGATATTAATTGTATTTGAACTAATATTGTTGATGATAATGATGGTTTACCATGATCACGTGCAACAACAATTATTTCATAATTTTCATATGTATTTGTATTTTTAATACATTCAATTAAACCAGTTGTTTCATTAATATGAAATAAATCTTGATAATTTGATAAAGAATATGTTATTCGACTATTTTCACTATTTAATTCATCACAATCATATGCATTTATTAGAAAATTAGTTATATTAGGTATCATAGTTGTTTGATAAATTGTTTGATTAAATGATGGTATACAATCATTTATATCAAGTATATGAATACGTATTAATTTTGATATTTTTTCATAAGGTGGAATAAGATGTTGAGCATTAATAAAAAATTCATAGAAATTTTTACGTTCACGATCAAGTACTTTTGTTGTTATTAATGAATATGATAAACCATTTGATTGAATTTTAAAATCTAGATCAGTTACATTTAATAACCATTCATTTGGAATAATATTTGTATCATTAACAATATTAATAAATGCAATAAAACTTCCAGGACTTTTACCTTCAGTTATTTCTATTGATGAATCATTTAATGATTGATGAAAAAATTGTGGATAACGAATATCAATTGCAATAGAATTAACAGAGGAAATTAAAATAAAAATGTATATTATTATCATCATTATCTATAATATACGAAGAAAAACGACAATATATACATGTATATATGTGCTTTTGTTTCTTCTTTTGAACATGTATAGAAATGAGAGATGTGTATATAATATGTTCAGCGGTTTGCTCTATTCTTTCTCTCTCACTCTCGTTTTTTTTCTTTCTCTTTAACGAGAAATTCTCTCTTCTCTCTCTCTCTCTCTCTCGCTCTCTCTTTGACTTCTTATAGATGATCATCATCATCATCATCGATCAATCTTTCAGTTGAAAAAAAAAAAAAAAAAAAGAAATTTGTTCTTGTCCCAACCAATATTTGTTTTCTTCGTACAGAATCTCAAATATTGAAACATTCAAAAAAAAACAAAACAAAAGAAAATGAGAAAAAAATTGTTTAAATTTTTTTTCCTTCTTCTTTGTCGCCTTCTTATCAACACTTGGCTAATTCGCACGATAAAAATATTGATGTAGGGAAACATCTTGAGACACGACACACAACCAGACATCGTGCAGATGTGTGTTCATGTGTGTGTATCTAAAGATATCATGATCTTTTAATTCATCTAAGACCTTGCTTGACTAATCTAACGACTTTGAAATTGATAGATGGGTGGAGAAAAGTAAGATCTTATTGTTAACGGAGTAATACCCGGGTATATTTTCGACATTAGGCTCTTGTTAATCATATAATTGCTTTTCTCCTCATCTAACAAAAGCTTTAGGGAAAGAAGAAGACGAAAAAGGAAGACGATGATGGCGGCAGCTGGAACAATGCACAAGCTCATATATTTATATACATAAGAGAGGCTTCTGAGAATGTATGTATGAATATATGAGCATTTTATTGGGCACTTACTCGTATTCGATTCACATAGTATGTGTTGTAGAACTGATGACAACTTGAAATGATCGACATTCGATCCATCTTTCTCCTATTCAGTTTTATTCTCTTATCGCACGCATGTAATGAGCTGTTCGATTGTATAGATGAGTATGAAAAGGTCTCACGCCAGGTTATCATCCGTGAATAATTCACTCGGCAATGTGTATAAGTGGATCGATATCATCCTGTGTGTCAACCTCATTAGACATTAACGGGTAGGAAAGAGAAAACAAACTTAACAACGAACATTCATTCGAATGATAATTCCATTTGCACGCTGCTAAACTAAGATGAAACATATATATACATACATTATTTTTTAGCAGCTTTATTTAGAACATGAATAAGAAAATAGAAAAGAGTGATGCAATTTAATTTTTTTTCTCCTATTCGTAATGTTTTTTTTCTTCGGGTATAAGAGATGAGCTCATTACATTATGTTTTCACTAGAGAGTTTCTTTTTTTTTTTCTTGCTACATATATATGTTACAAATAAGATTAGATATTCATTCTGAACAATCTCTTTAAAAATAGAAAATGATTGACTTAAGGCGGTTGTCTCCGCCCATAGGATCTATTTCGTTTTTCTTACTTTATTTGCTTCATAATTTTGTGAGATTGATATGAGATGAAGCAAGTATAAGAGAGTAGTTTGAACAGCGATTAACATTGATGATAATAATAAACTCTGTCTTTACCTACTTTACTGATCCCATATATACACTAGAATATAGTGCACTTGACAATTGCCTTGCAATGTTGTTAACGATGTATAAAAAAAAAAAAGAAAACGAATTGTTTACATTCGATCTCAATCAACTTGAATATGATGTCGGCGCCTCAAGGTCATCGAATAGATAAACCAGTCTCGATTCGTCATATTAAATGACAAAACATCATCTTATGTTTTGAATGATCCTTTTTTTTGTCCACCCCATTTCTCTCGCTCACTCTCACTCTCTCTCTCTCTCTTTTATTCTTTGTCTCATACTCAATCATTCACATCCATATACTCCCTTTCAAGTGAGTGTGAAAATGAATCAAAAAAGGAAATCCTGAATCGATCGATCGATCTATCGTTTCATTGTATTGTCATCAATTTTTACTTTACATATATATATGTATGCTTGGAGCAACAAAATAAATTAACAAAGCACAGCTTGGGTACAAGGCGGCAAACATTAACAATAGAACAAGTTGTGAAATCGCAGAATTTTTTGGACACGCGTCAATAGACTTGCGTAGAATTAAAAAATAAAAAAAGAAAAGAATAAGTGACCAGACGGTTCTTCTTATCGATGATCATTTCTCATGGGTACATTTTCTTTGTATTATGTGTTCACACACACGTTAGATTGACAGACTATTTGGCACAGTCTCATTCCTTTTGTGTTTCATCTTTATTCAAGAGTTAATTGTTCTTTCTGAAGTCTAGTCACCGTCACGAGCATGATTGTATACATATTGTGATGTGTGTTCATTGATGGTCAACACACCTTTCATTAAATGTATCGGAAGAACGAACGGCACGTCCTCACATAACTTAACTGGTGTTGCATACTAAAATTTTTATTTGATTGTCTAACTGTCACTAGTAACGCATTTGACCAGCAGCCTGAAGGTGTGATGTAATGATGGATGCCCGCCTGCTAAGATAATGTTACTCGATTAGTCGAACCCTATGTAACTATTATAAAAAGGCAAATGACATTTGAACAGTCACTTTTTCTTCTTCCTTTTTTTTTCTTATACTGTCTGGCTCTAATTTTTTTTTCTTTATTACGAACGCTGATTATCTTTCAAATTTATAACCAGGAAATGCATTGACCCGAACATGACAAGACGGTGCTAGTTTCTTTTCTCTTTTTTTTTTTTGTTTCAATCTTATGGTATACATAGAGCAATATAAAACTATTCACGTCATTGTGAATGACCATTGCAATTAATTAATCATTTTCTCTATGTAATCATCAACGTCATATGTGCGTGCTTATTCTTGTGAGTTATTCCTTTGGATATAGTATGTCATCAGGCCAAAACTGAATGGATATGATCTCACAATATGATATATATGTATATATGTGTGTTCATATCATTCAAAATTAGTTATCAGCAAACAACATATAAGCAGTCAACCCTCACGAACATATCTCATTAGTAATAACACGAAATAGTCGACAGGTGAATGTCTAAAGGTTTATTATCATCGTCATCATAAAACATTAAAAAAATTACTTTAAAAATATTCTTAACCGACATAAGCATCTTAAAAGACCTCTCGGATGAATAATACGGAAATGAAAGAAGAGAAGAAGTATGCAATATAGAACAAAAAAAAAAAGTAGGAAAAGGTGATGAAATGTCCAGACTATCTAACACAAGAAGCAGACAGAATGAAAAGCAATTAGGCGAAAAGAAATTATATGCATGACGTAAAAGTTGAATACATAAAAAAAGAAAAATTGACAAAGAGAGTGAGAGAAAGAAAGTACTTGAACTAAAAAAAAGAACGGATTAAAATATTGCACAAGATAGATCCTAGTTTCATCTCTTCTAATCTTTCAAGAATTGAACATGTAAAAGAAAATTTAATGACATATGATCAAATGTTTTGATTAAGGATAAAACCAAAAAGAAAAAGAAAAAGATGCAAAAGCATAATCTTCTTTTCTCTTATTTACGGTATACTTAAAAAAAAATGAACGAAAATCAAATCTTTTCACACATTAAAATATTTATTTATCTGTGTAATAAAATTTCTATAATTATCAAAATATTGATTTATTTAGCATATACATGCGAATATAATTTGTGATCTAGTTAATCGGTCCGTTTTGTGTCTCTATTGACTTTTTACTATGCCAATCACGTTTTGATGACCTTCGTTTAATCTTTAGAAGAATAAAAACATCGACAAATTATAACAATTGACATTTTTTTGCTCATTTGCACGAGTCTAAATGTCAACATAACGACTATTTACTAAGTGCTAATAAATGATAAATTCCTTTTTTTTTTTTATGAACTCATCTGATTTCTTACACTTATATCTAATAAAATTATGTAGATTTTCATCCCGCCCGAATTTCTATCTATATATGCATTCATTATCTTCAAACGAGCAATACCAATTGAGACAAGAGAGGTGCGACACGCTTACATATATATATACACTTACAGAAAATTGGTGGAACATGTTTCCGCACATTTGAAGCTATATCAAACGATAGCGGCGACAACAGCGGATAGCTAAGAGAGTAATTTCCATATGGAGATTAACTCTACTGTATGAATGTCGCTTCCAAGCTGGTGTGCACAGAGCAATTGGTAGTGATTACGAAACTACTAGTAGTAGGACTAACATATTGTGTTGTTCTTTTATTAATATATTATGTATTACAGTCGTACAATTCACATTACTAATTATATCTATATCGTTATCACACAATGATGTGCAACAACAAAAAAAAAAAAAAGAAAACAAAGAAAAATCATTTGTCAATCATGAAAAAAAAAAGAATGATTTCTTTCTTTTGTATTGCATAAGACAATACATTAAAGAAGAAAGAAATCGACCTCGTACACAACAGGTGGTCAGCATTTTTTTTTTTGATGAAATCATTTACATTTTAAATTGATTTTCTTTTTTTCTTTTTTTTATAAACGAAACAGCTGGGTTCAAAAATGATTATGATGTCATGTGTTGTTTTTTGTCTTTCGAAGCTTTTATAAAGCTACTTGTCAGAGATTTTGTCAAGCTCAGTATATCAATTGGTAAAATATGAAACATAACATTTCATAGTGTTACGATAACAATAGAAGGACGTGTGTCTGCCTTTCAATACATGTATCAAGTTCTATGTCTCTACAGACAATAATTGTCACTTATGAGGTGTGTATATATGTATGTGATACAGACCGATTACGCTTATGAACGCGTCTCGCCATGCTGTTCCTTGGTATATATATAAGCATCAAGTTGTCGAATGTAAAACAACAATAGGAACATTTGTACCTCTTCACTTTTGATAAGAGAAAAGTGCGGCATAGTACCGATCGATTTTCGATAGGGATGAAATGCATCACTTGAGTATAAGTAAACTAAAGGCGTGAATAAAAAAAATGCGAGCACTCACTCAATCGCCATCATCACGAATAGATATTCAATTTCTATTCTCACATTATATATGATGAATAATAACACTTGCATGGCTTTTAGACTGTTCTTTATTTTGTTCGAATAATATTCTCAAGATTGATGATCACTAAATAAAATTTCATGATTATAAAGAACTAAAATCATAAGACATGTTTTTTTCTTCTTCTTTATTTATAAATTTAAATGTACTAATAACAATAACAGAAAAAAAATAATTTAACAATTATACAAAAACGACTGAAAAACAACACAGAAAATGATTGTCAACAAATAAATTCCAATTCTAGGGCCTATAGCATAATAAGGACAATATGGACATTGATATGAACCACATACATCACAAATATCAAGACCAAAAAGTGTACGTAAAGTGTACATTGATCGATTAGCACTCCCTATACAAGAAATAAAATGAAAATCGTATAAAATTTAACTGATCAATAAGAATTTTACATGGTTCATGCCATTCATATGCTTTCATTTCATAATAACGTGTCATATTAGCAACAGGTATAAAACGTTTAAGTTCAAATTGCCAACAAATCGGAGTTGTATCAAACTAAATGAAATATGAATTTTATTCTATAGAGAAATAAATTTCTGATGAATTTTACAAATTCAAAAAGAAAATTAAGTGAATTTGGATAATTTTCAGCATCACGAAGATTTCTTACAATACCAAATCCAACTAGATCTTTAAGAAAACGTTCTTCAATTCGATAACCTGTTGGAATTTCAATAGTAAATATTGACCAACCAGATCGATGAGCTTTTATAGGACCTGGTAACCATCTATTTTTAATTAAAAATTCTAGTAAAAATATATTGTTTCTCATTTCAAATAATTGATTACATACGTAACACATGGTTCATATAATAAATAACTAAAATTATATTTTTGTGATAGATGAACATTTAATGATAAATGAAATGCTTGATATGGAATTGGACGAATAAGTTCAGGAAATTCAACATTGGCCGAAACTGTCATCTATAAAAACATAAATATTTAATTGTTTTTCATATGAACATTTTAAGAATTCGTTAACTATGTAGGATTATTAATTATATCAATCTAAGTATTTTATTTTTATTTATCTTACTTGAATAAGTGTATGTCCTATTCCATATGTATCAATAAAGAGTCTTCCATAAACTGAATTTATGTCATATTTTTGTAGATCAATAATATTTTCATCATTAATTACAAAAGGTTCACCTTTTTGAGCTATATCATTTGTTGGTCGTAAATTTATATGTAAATTATATTGTTGAATTGTAAATCCATGTCGAATAGCATAATAAACAAGAGATTTCAAAGCAAAAAATGAATCATAACTTGAACACCAACCAGCAACAAAATTTCTTCGTGTTTGTAACCAATTTACAATTGTTCTTCCTAATAATGTTTGTGCACGATAGATATATGTTAATAATGCAAAAGATGTTGATGAAATAGCATGTGCTTCTAATTCTGATTCCGATTTTGGTAACAAATGTTCAGTTACAGTTCCATATCCAATTCTATTCGATGGTAAATCAACATTTGACCAATACATACCATCAGCATCTTAGAAGAATAACAAAATTAAAAATTTTCGATAATAAAAATTATAATTTTACTTTTTCGATATCGTTTAATTAACATATTAAAAGCATTATCTTTTTCAGGACTATTGACAATATGTAATGCATATGTTGTTATTGCTAATTCAAATGAATCTTCAATCATCTAAAAAAAAAAAATGTTTTGAAAAAAGAAACAGACTAAATAGATTTTTTTAATAGAAGAAGAAAAAAAAATACTTTTCACATACACGATAATATTTTTCAAGCCAAATTCGACCACGATCAATAGCATCAGTCATATCCTCTTTAATTAATCCATTTATATCTGTATTCATTTTTAATGCAATTAATGCTTGAGCTGTTAATGATAAGTTTAATGGTATATTTGTATCAATCGAATGTAATAGAGACTAAATTTAGAAATATATAAATAAACAAAATCGAAATCATTTTTTTATGAAATTTTTTACTTGAAATTTTTCTCGATCAAGGATATTACTATGTTCTCCCCATGAACCTTCAGGGGTTTGATGTGTTATAATCCATTTGGATGATTTCGCACGTACACGTGGATCTATAAAAAGATTATATTCTTCCCATTCCGCTTGTGCTGCATCTTTTAACGCAATCAATACCCATGATGTTAACCTTAAACAATTGAATTATGATATTAAAAAAATGCACATATTATATTTGTTATTCTTATTTACCATACACTAGTTTCATTTTTCCAACCAAAATTACTAAATGCACCATCATGTATACCCATATCTGATCCATCATCAAAATAAAATGCCATTAAACGATTATATTCTAATAAATAATTCATTTTTTTTGTTCCTCTTCTATAGAATAACTAATGAGTATTACCTATATTAGCAAGATCAAGTAATTGATAAAGTTTATCGTAATCGAAACTTTTTGCACCATGACCTTGTCTCAAATAAATTATATCATAAACCATAGATGAAAAACCGATTAATGCACCTTCAGCAGGTGCAACTGTTTTATAGATAAGATTATCTGATGTAAGTGGTGCATCTTGTCCTGCCCAAAAATATGGTCCAGCAACATCACCTATTAATTCAATAATTACGGAAAGGAAAATTTTTATTTTTATTTTATTGATTTACCTGACATATAAACAGTAGCTGTTGCTGAACCAGGTACATAAATAAAATAATTTTTTAATGGTAATATATAATTTTCTGGTATAATAATATCAAATTCAAGCATTTGTCGAGGTGTATGTTCAAGTGAAAATAATGTTGATGTCGAATAATAATTTATTATTCCTTCGTACTTAATAGAAGCAAAAACAAAAAAATAATTTAATATTCAATTTATATTCAATATAATAAATCATACCACAACAGTGATTGATTGTGTAGAAATATCTCGTTTAACTCCTGTTATACCTTCAATAGTAACATCAATTTTTCCAGCTCTTAATGGTAATATTGGAATATAGATACGTCTTGAACTACTTGGATAAAGCTGAAAATATTGAAAAGTCTTTTGTTTTTTTAAGAATTCAATAAATAAGATTTTTTTTTTTACAATAAGAAGTACATGATGTTGTCCTTGAGATGTTCGTGGTGCAAACGAAGACACTTGTCCATGTTGATCAAGATTAACAAAACGATAATCTGGTGAAGCATGTAATATAATCAAAGCCTAGATAAAGAAAATGTTTATTGAAAATTTTTTTATTTATTTCAAAAGTCGATTGATTAATAACTTCAATACGATGTCTTTGAAAATTAAATACATCAACACGAACACCTATTTGTTCACCAAGTCGAACTGTTGGCGGAATTTCAACAACAATAAAAAATTGTCTTGTACCTTCAAACTAGAAAAATAAAATGAATATTTCAAAAAAAAACAAAAACAAAATAAAATCATTTTACTATAACAACATTAGACAAAACTGAAAGACCGTTTTGTTGACTAATTGAAAATGCTGAAACAATCCAAGTACCAATGACATGAGGAACATCAACAGTTAATTGAGCTCGACCATCTGGATAAGATGAAACAGATTCCCAAGCAAATGACAATGCAAAAAAACGTTCCCAATATGGCCATAAGCGTTTATTAATTGGTGTAAATAATGGTCCGGGTTTTTCAGGACCTACCATAAAAAAAAATTTTGTTTTTTCTTTTTCATTTTAAATACATACAATCAAGTTCATCAGCTCCATCTAAACAATTAAAAACTCCATCACATTTTTCACTAATTGTATAACATGATCCATCATTACAAGTAAATCGATTTCCTAATTCCATACAAAATTTTTCTTCTTCTTCTTCATTAATAACGATTTCTATATCAGTTAATAGAAAAAGACCAGCTGAACGAAATGCTCGATATGCATTAGCGGCAATCGATTGTCCTACACGATAAACTTTTTCTGATGGTGTTAAAAAATTCGAATACCATGTTATATTTGGACTTGGATGAGCAGCTATATCATATTCATATAATTCATTATAAATCTATTGATGATCGAATAAAGTTTTATTAGATTTATTTCAATGTATTTAGATAAGAATTGACAAACAATAAGACTTGTAACTGTTTAATCTAATCATATCTTCGAAAAAATTTATGCATGACATTGAGTTATAGTTTTCCTTTGATCATACTTTAACCATTCATCAGTATTAACTCAATTTGGGATGAAAAGAAACAAGGACAAGATATATTCATTGTCTTTTTCTCTATAAAAAATCATTCAATTTCAACTAAGAATTTAGAAACCTATCTAAATAGCGGTAAGATCGTTCCGTTATCATTTCTGTCAGCATCGGGAACAACTTTTTGTTTTGACCGAGACCCACTATCTTTCTTGGTTGAAATCGGAGGAAAATCCAAGTTTTTAGCTAGAACCAGGATCAGATCCAACACTTTCATGAGGAACAATACTTTTTATAGTCTTGTAAAACTTGCGTCGAATATCACGTTGTCATGACAAATATTTTTTATACAATCATGAGAAGGTGATCCCGATTCTAGTCGAGTCGAAACCAAAAAACGATTAGTCTCGGTTATTTCTAAGAATAGTTGTTAATATAATAAAATTTTGATTACATACATCCATTTCAAGTAGATCATTTCCACCATATAATTGATATTGAGCATATTCAGTTCCGGCAAATGCAACTCTTGCTTGTGCAGGTCCATAAGCAAGTAATTCAACTGTTTCACCAGTTAAATCTTTTCTTTGATTTATTGTTAAATTAAGTACAACAGTATCCGATGTAATAATAACATGAAAATGATTAACATCAGCTACAAGTTCACCTGTAACATCGATAAAGTAGGCAAGAATATGTGCTGATGGAGCCATACGACGTGTTACAGCAACATAAAATGTTTGTTGACGTAATCCACGCATTTGAATTGTATCTGTATAAACAATACGACTTGCTGAAATGATCTAATCAAAGACGAAAAAAAAAAAAACTAGATTTTAAAAATTTCAGTACGAAAATTTACATGATAATGAACTTGTTCACAATAACGACTAACATTAACTGTAAAAATCATATAATTATCTATCTAAAAACAAAAATCATTAAATATGAATATTTTTTATTAAGAAAATAAATTGAATTTATATTATACTCGAGGTTCTAATGTACTTGTTGTAATTTGAATGTATGATTGACTTGGTGATCGATAACGAACAGAACGTTGTTCAATAAATGCTGTTTGAATAAATTCATTATTAACAAATAATTCAGCCTAAATAACAAAAAAAGATAATTTATAAATAATCGAAATCCAAAAACGAAAAAAACAAAAGAACATAATAGATTTTACTCGAATAGACATATACATTGTTTGATTTTGATTTGGAATAATAAACTCATGTCGTACAATAGAATCATCAGGTATTGGATAATCAATTGAAGCAGGTGATAAACCAGTATCAAAATTAGTTTGTATACGTACATAAGTCGTATTACGATCAAAATTAGCAGCTTGAAATCGACTTTGATCACCATTAAGTACAGCAATCTTCAAAACAAAAACAATATAAAAAATAATTTAATTCATTGAAGTTATCTTACATTAGCAGTATACGACATTGAAGGTTTAAATACACCTGATTGTCTATTAAGAAATTTAATACGATATTCTGTTTTATAAAATGATGTAAGAAAAGATGAATTTGTTGTTTCATTCCATATTGGATCATATATAGTTGCGGTAAATATTAGTTCACGATTTGTTAAATCACCAAATTCTTGACTTGCTTCTGACATTGGTATAATAAAATCCGCACGACCATCAAACTATTACACGATTCAAAATAAAAAAGGACACTGTCAGTTTTTGAATAACTTTTAATGAGAATAAAATAGAGATCTGCTGTTTTCACTATTTAAGAAAGACGATACAAGGAGCTAACGACATACATCGAAATTCGATCGGTTAGAAATTGACACATAAGGTGAGTTTTTTTGATAGAGATTCTCGAAAATAATATTCTGAAACTGTTTCCTTTTTGATTTAGACTTTTAATAAAACTAATCGATAAGAAATTTCTTTTCTTTCGATCCACATAAGATCAATATTTCTCGCATGTTCCGTTCGATAGCGATAAGGCTTTTCCTTGGACTTCGGCTATCAGTCATTTGACCTGTGACCATCAGAAAAAATGTCTAGGCTGCGGTAATTCATCATGTTGAGTCGAACGATGATATTTGTTTTTAGCTTCGAAATTATTTGACATTCTTATCTTAATATTTTCCGAAAAGCGACTCCTAGATAGTATCGAGTCTTATTGTGGAATTTCAAGAATATTGATATAATAGAGTCAGATCAATTTGACCCTAAGAGCAAATATTAGTATTCAATTCACCACAGTATATAGCTCTTATCTAGCTGCTTTTCTGACGATCACAGGTCAAACGGTGGAAATCAAAGCTTTCAGGTAAAGGTTCATAATTTTCTCGAACGAAACATCTTAGAAATGTTTGCTTTGTGCCAATAGAAAGGAAAGAATTTTTTCTATCGATTAGTTTTATTAATATTATAAATTAGTAGGAAAATAGTTTCAGAATAGTGTTTTTAAAAGTTTCCATCAAGAACTCACTTAATGGATCGATTACTGAGTAATCAAATTTCGATATACTTTTATGACGTCGAGTTTTCTTCCTTGAATAGTGAACATCGTAGATCTTTATCTTGTTTCTATCAAAATTTGTTCAAAATATCCATTTTTACTTATCTGTCATAACTTACTGGTTTATAATCATAATCCAGTTTTGGTCCTGGTGCATCCGGTACTGGAATAATATTTACTGCTGGTTCAAAACTGTCATCCATATTTTTTAAACGTACTGTTAATCTCATTAAACCTTGAACGCCACGTCCAGTTGTATAACTAAATCAAACAGCACATAATATCTTTTTTTTTAAGAGGCATTGTCAATATATACCAACAGAAGAAAATTATTTAACACAGCAGAAATGATTTCCCATCCCCCCCCCTCACAAAATCAAGCAGAAATGTCTTCTTAATGTTATCATAGTTTATCTATCAAATCTTACTCTATAATTTATTAGATAGAAAATAAAAACATCTAATATTGACTACATAATCAACACTCTAAACTGAAAATTCAGCTTTGCTTGGACAAATTTTGAATTCAACTGCAGATAACTTCATACAATAAAACAATTAAAATCTGAATACAATACCTATACCTTTTATTCAACAACATCTTTTTATTTCACTTAACCATTTAAAATACAAAAAATTTTAACCTATTCACCTAGATTTGTATAATCACCTCGCTTTGA
Source organism: Rotaria sp. Silwood1 (assembly GCA_905250075.1). Classification (NCBI taxonomy): domain Eukaryota; kingdom Metazoa; phylum Rotifera; class Eurotatoria; order Philodinida; family Philodinidae; genus Rotaria; species Rotaria sp. Silwood1. The sequence goes on from CAJNOP010000024.1 coordinate 1,627,278, forward strand.
ATGACATTTTGTCAAATAACTAAACTTTTATTGGTTTTTACACGAACATTGTTTTGTAGCACATTTGGCTATAAAAATTTCGTGCGTGATCATTTGCAATGATGAGCACGGCAAAGGTTTTTATAGTTCAAATCAGATCAAAAGTTACTATTTATTCTCTTTTAGCCACTTCTAAGTAGAACTTTTTTTGTCATGTACTTCACATGTATCAACTTCAAAATATGCCCATGTCACATAGATTTCTGTCCCAAGATTATCAAATATTTCATGAAAATGAAAAAGAAAGTTAGACTAGGTTCTTCTTATCTCCAATACATGAAAGTATTTCTATTTCTTTGTTTCTATTCTAATAATTAGTTCTAATTTCGTGACTTAATCTTGCCCATCTCTGATCAATTGTTGAATTTGATTCAAATATCTTTTACATTAGACTCTTATGCATATATCTATATTTAAACCACTCATTGACAGGTTCGCTACGATTACAGTTTTCTCTCTTCCAGTTCGAACTAACGATTATCTAGTCAATATTAGAATTCTAGGTTTGCTTATGACATGTTTAAAGTCTTTTGTTTTATTTCTTTTTGTTATGTATAAATTTATGTACAGTGAAGCATTTTCTTCATCAACGAATACTATTTTCTACATTAAATTGTTCTATTGTATATTACAATATTTGAAATAAAAAATTAACATACTTTGCTGTAACAATTCCATTAATAGCTGGTGATTCCATATTAATAAAAAATGGTAATGATACATTAACTTCAATTTTTTTCTGTACTATATAGAATAGAGAAAAAGAAAATATTAAATAATAATAATAAAAATAATTATTCTTACAAAAAAAATCAACTAAAAATGTTTTTTCTGCTGCTGATTGTTGAGCTTCACAACGAATTTTATATGTACCAAAAGCAATAAATGACGCAAATTTATATTCTAATTCAACATATCCTTCAAAGAAAAAAAAAATAAATAAATAAATAATTAATAAATTATTTTTTGATCTTAAAAAAAATAAAATAAAATAAACCCCATGTTGTTTGTAAATTAAGCCAACGTCTTAAAATATTATTCATTGGACCCTAAAATTAAATCTTATACATAAGTATTTAATCTTTTTCATCTTTTACTTACTATAACATAAACATTAACTGTACTAAAATAGCCACGTAAATCTGAATAAACTGGAATACATCGAAATCTAACTATAAATACATAGAATTTTATTTTTATTAATAGTTTTCTTTTATATTTTACCTAGTTGATCATGTCTATACATTGGTTTTTCTAATTGAATAAATATTGATAGAGATTTTGCATGAAAAATTACATTTGTTTCATTATAAAATACAACATCACCATCTGGTAATGTTCCTCGAACATAGATTGTATAAGAACCATTCGGTGCATTTTGTGGTACTTGAAATATAATTGCCGTTGGAATTTGTGGTATTAAACGTTCTTCATTTGATGCTATTTCATCATTTTGATTGAATAATGAAACAGCAACATTTGTTGATGTCCATTGATCATTTAAAATTGTTACCCAAACAGAAACAATATCTGAAGGACGAACTAATTTAGGACCAACAATCATATAATTTCTGAATAAACAAAAATGATCGATTTAAAAATAAAAATAAAAAACAAAGTAAATGATACATACGATTCAAGTTTACGATGAGCATTTGTTGAAAGTATTCGTCGTGGTTCATATTTATGTAATGATGGTTGAATACCATCAGCAAAAGGAGATTGTCGACGTAAACGATTAATTTGATTTGAATTTATCGAGACTATACGAAGACTTATACATAATAAAAGATATTTGAGCATCTAAATGTTTAAAAAAATAAATTAATAATTCGATTAGTAGTTTTTTTTCTTTTCAGCATGATCTAGATTTTTATTATATATATAATATTTGGATTACTAGTCACTTAACTTTGATGAAAGATGGTCAGGTACACAATAACTATATTGAAGTATGTAAAATCTCTTATCTCAATAGCCATTGTATTCCACATAAGAACAGCAAAAAAAAGAAATTGTCGATTATGCGAATTGATTTATGTTCGAGAAGATAAAAAGCTTTCTTTATATGATCTGTATGACTAACAGTCAGTTTAGAAGAAAAATCAATGAGCATTAGTTATCAGAAAATTTTATTGTTGATTATTCTTTCTTTCATATGAAAGACAAAAGAAATAAAAGCGCAAGTTTTTGTTTATGATTGACTTTGTAATTGAAAAAAAAAAAATCTTTATCAGTCTTAAACGTACGTTGTATTAAAGCTAGACAATAAAAAAAAACAAGAATACTGTTTGAATGATATTTTTTAAGAAAACAAAACGATAGAAAAGTTAGTACATATCTATTGTGACTTTCACTATAAAGAATGCTTATTTTCAAGTAAATAATCATTTCGCATATCTTTTATTTTCTTTATACTTATAACAAAAATGTATAAATATGTTCGTGCAAAGAGAGAGAGAGTATATAAGGATTAGAATATTGTCAAGAATGACGAACAACATATCACGTACACTATAGTATTGTCTATTAGAAGGCTATAGGAATCAATTTGTTATTTAATTTTGTTATTCATCTAATATGAATTATTGTTCATAAATCACAATTTTTTCTTTTAAAACATAGTGCATCGATTATCTGACATGATAAAACAGAATTAATAAAAAACAGATGTACAGATATCTATAGAAGTATTCAATGTGTTTTATTCAACATCTTTTGTTCAATTCTTATATTCGGTGCAAAATCATTTATTGTGTCCGTGAATGACTTTACATTGATATGTTTACATAAGAATAATGAGTAATTCTTTTTCTTTCGCCATATCCATTAGCTTGATGTGCTCAAAATACATTAATCAGCATCATTAAAATTAGTGATTTTAAATATTTTGATTTAAAACTCGTGTGATAGACTTTTTTTATTTGTTGGACATGATGTTTTTTTCCGAAAATTTCCAATGATTTTTCGTCATGATTGTCCTCTTAACAAATGTGCTTATCTTAGAATTAATGGAGCAATTTTTTAATGCACTTCTATAAATAGATGACCATTTTTTTAGAGAGTTTTTCGAGGTACTTAATTTGTTATCTTTTTCCTTCAAATAAAAGGTAAGAATTAAAAAAACGAGTGCTGCAGTCTGACATGTTCTTTCAAAAAAAATCAAATAAAATTGAATGAGGAGCCACAGAGAATTTCAAATTCTCCAATAAAATGTTTTGGAGAATTGCTTGATGAATGCCACCCGAAAACATCATGGTATAAGGCTGAAAATCTCATGCAATTGTAAGAAGATAAGCCTTCCGAAGATTCGCTTTTTGAGATTTCTACTGAAGAAAGGCTTATCGCAAATATGTAAGAATCTCAGAATAGATAGATCTCGATGAGCACAGCAAAAATTGTCATAGGCTTTCAATTTCCAAATGGTCTCTTCTAGAAAATATCTCAATTGCAAAGGCTAAAACTTCTTCTACTTTGTTATCCACAATGAATTCAATAGAGTTCGAGTTTTTTGTACAGATCATAAACAGTGTTAGAGATGCCTACGTGTTTTTGATTCTTTTGATCTCCTTGCATTTGAATAGAAAGATCAAAATACGGAGCACATTTCCAAAAATCAACGATGTAATGTTTTTCAAAAAAGCAAATGTAAAAAATAGTTTTAGCTTGATAGAACGTACTAGTTCGAAGGAAATGGGACGATTCTGCATTTTTTATATAAAAGACTAATTTCGAGAAAAACGAAAAATAAATTTCTCTATCCGTTTCAGAACTTTTTTTCAACTAAAACAATCGACAACTAGACATGTTCAGCAGTGCTAGAGATCTATGACCCATGCTCTCAGAACCTTTAGAACTTATTATTAGGAAAAGTCTGCATACAACGAATAATTGTAGAACAAGGTTTTCTGCTAAGAAGAATTATATTGAATAAATGTACTAACTAAAAACAGAGAACTGTCATTTTATATAGCATTTTACATAGAACATTTGGAAGTTATATTGGCGATGAAAAACGAAAAATCGAAAAAATTTTGATTTTAATTTCCAGAAACGAAAGAAAAGATCTTCTTAATTTATTTGCCGTATTCAGGTCACAGATGTATCCTAGATGAATAATGAGAAGGAACAAATAAAAAGAAAAAATTGGTCTTGTATATTCTCTTATGACATATACCAATCAACGAAGAATAATAGATTCCTTCTTTTATCCATATTGTCGTTCTCATAATATTGTGCAATAAATAGAGAAAGAACACAAGAAAGAAGAAGAATAGAAGATAATAGTTATCCAAGGCTTCAATACATGTAGAATATCATCATTTGTCGTTTACTGTCATAACATGAAACTACCAATATTTCTTCTTATTATTTTTCTTCGCTATGTATTTGGTATTGTAAATATGATTATCGGTATTCAACAGCCATGTGAATCTATTATCGATTGCCTTTCATATAATGATTCAAATACTGTTTGTTATGAAGGTTATTGTGCTCCATGTCGTAATTCAAGTGAATCATGTTCAAGTTCATCTCATTGTTGTAGTGCTTCACGTTGTTATCGTCGTCGATGTACAGCACTTTATAAAACTGGACACTCATGTCGTCTTAATCGACATTGTTTTGATCCTAATGATTTTTGTATAAACCGAATATGTACAAAATGTATACGACTTTGGGCGCCATGTTCATCAGATCCTTTGGCAACACCTTGTTGTGTAGGTGAGAGTGTATGTCGATCTGGTACATGTCAACCAGCACGTACTCATTCACAAACTTGTTTAAGTACATTTGATTGTGCTAATGAACTTGTTTGTCTTTCTGGTACATGTCAAAATCCTTTAGGATATTGTTAAAAACAAAACATATAAAAATGACATCTTATTTTTGGTAGTGTATTTTTTTTTTTCATTTCTATTATTGTAAAACAAGTAATGAATAAATATAAAACTATGCAGATAGAATTTATATTTTTATTTTTATTTTTTGAGAATTATAGAAAAGAAATAATATGTAATTAATAACAAAGAAACAATGTTCTTATTGTTAAAATAATTGAAAATTTTGTACGATGTTAGTAAAAGAAATATAAATACTTTAAAATTAATATTTTAAAAGTTATTTAACAATAGTAAATTTTAAGCAAAATTAAACACATGTAGAATTTTGAAGGATTATATAATCAATGTTCTTGACCTAGATTCTGGCTTTTTTTTGATCGATTAATTAAGATTCTGTTAACTCAATAGAAAATAAACAAGACTTATGAAGTTCAATGGAAAAAAAGATTCTTGTCTGATTGATTAAGAAAATCAAAATCGGGAAAAACATCAAGATATCGTAATGTTCAAAGAAGCACTTTTTAGCAAGAAAGAAAATATATTCTTGCTTGTTCTTCAAGACTAATATCACGTGATGTTTATGTATATTTGTACATATATCACAAATCAACACAATATTCTTGCTTCTGTTCTTTCCAGATTCTGTGTTTGTTTGATGTCTTGAAAAGGATTCTTCTTCATTATGAAGTCTAACTAAGATTCTTTATATTGATAATAGAGCATGAGAAAGAATCTTGCCAATATTGAAAGATAAATAGTCAGTCATCTCTTGCTTCTTATGCGTCTAAATAAATTGCTTGCACGTGCTTTTTCATTCTTCATTTCAACATTATTTCTTAAGTTTTTTATGATCTATTCGATGAGCATTCGATTATGATGGCTGTAAACTTTGGCTTCTCTTTTTTTTCTTATCATTTTTATAGATGATTCAATTTTTTCATTGTATTATTATTCTGTTCATTTTTATTAATCCTTGTCATTCCTGAATAAAAAAAAAAAACTTCAATAAAATAGTAGTCAACACAAAATTATAACAGATCCGTACTAATCATGAGAATAAAGTGTAAGAATCTTGTTAGAGTATTCAAGACATTGTTCTATTCTGTTATTAAAATAAAGTTACACTTGATTTCTAAGAGCTGATCAGATAAGAATCTTAACGGAGCTAATAGTTATTATTATGTTCAGGTTCATGAACAAATGATATTTTTTTCTGAAAATGCATGAATTATATGTCAAGATAAACGTATTTATTCATTTATCAATGAGTTGAAGTATAATTGATTATAACATTTTTAAAAACAATGTTATCAAAACAGAGAATTTAACAACAGATCAATCATGATCAATTTCAGATGATGATGATTATTAGAAAAACAAATTGGAATAAAATATATGTATTTTTCATAAAAATATATGAGAAAGTGTATGCAATTTTCTTATAGTTATTGTATTTAAATGTTTTCTTTTTTACTGTCAGTTACAAATAATCTTGTTCATGTATGACAAGGACTGCACATAAATCACAAAAGTCATACATGTATGTACGAAAACAAAACAGAATCTCCTAGGACGATTGTTCCGATCATCTGAAGCAACGTCTTAGAAGTTTATAAATGGGCGTATTACGGCATTGATTTTTACGGTATTTAGTCGTAATTCATAATAACGTTTCTTTTGCTAGCAAATAATCATCGTTTCTCCTACTACTTTCAGTGTTTTACTAGCTTACGAAAAATAGCGGCGTAATAACCTTGACTTTTAATATTGTATATCGTTCATGGCACCGTCTTCTTGAATCTAGGCTGGAAAGAATACGTCGAAGAACGCTTATCAATGTAAATTTGTCTTGTTTATTACCAAAAAGACATTTTTCAATTAAGATTACTGAATGAATTAATAGGTGAACGTCAATTACTTAGAGTGTACCAAAAAAAATGGACAAAAATAAGGTATTCTAGATTTCATTTCATCAAATGTTCAAAATCGTTGCTCTGATTATTATATGCAGCTGCATTCGTGTTAATGATTTATAGAAAGTTTTTACATATGTCATCTTTATTGATGAAATTCATGATCTCTGTTACGTCATACTAGCAGATCTGAAGAATTCGGTGGTTGTCGAATAATTTTGATATATATCGATTTGAAATAGTTTGAAACATTTTTATACATATGTTGTCCTGAATTGTTGTGATGCAATTTTATGGCATATGCATCGGATACTGGTCTTTTCTTCTGAGTTTTCTCGATACGAAGTTACAAGTCATTAGCAATATAATAGGTATGATTGATGATCTCTGTTTGATGAATTAACAAAGAACTAATCATTTAAAAAAAAATACAAAATAGGGTTATTAGAGCAAAACGATTGCATCGAATTGTACCAAGTGAAACTTCTCTAAATGGTGTCGAACCGAGCATTCAACGATTTCGACCAAGTTATTCGGGATAGAACCATGACTTGTCATTATATCACAAAACCGTTATGTGTCTTGCTGGAATGCCATGCAATTTTCTTGAAAAAGCTAAACACGTTCCTCTTGTTCAATATCCATCAGTTAGTGTGACACATAGCCAGCAATCATCTTTTTAGTCTAGAATGATTATCAATAATTCGTTCAACGATAATACGATTCGGATCAGTTTTCACTTGTATTTCATCAATTGCAACATAAGAATTATTACCAATAAGGTAAAGAACTCCTTCCATATTTTCACGTCTTTTATCGGTTACACGTCCACAGAGTCGTAATTGATCTTCAATCTGTCCTTTTCAAAACCATTTTCATCATTTGATACTAGATTCTATCTCCATCGAAGTCATCAAAAGAGTATTTTCTGGATTCAGAGTTACATTAGCAAAACACTCAAGTATTTTTTTCTCTTACAAAATAACAAGTTTATTCTGTAAATGTTAAGTAATCAATAAAAATAACTTTCCGTTCTCCTTCAGATTATACACATTGACTAGCATAGTACTATCTGAACATGAAGGAGTTTGTGTAATCTAAAGAAATACGACAAAAAAAAAACATTTCCGGAAATTTTGATTCCGTTAGACTATAGTCAACATATTTTTCAGCAAAAATATAAGTTATTTCAAATATAATAAATATTATCTATGCGTTATGAAATAAAACTCGTTGATTCATTTTATTAGTTTCGATTAATTATTCATACAAAAGTGTTGATTTTTTTCAGTTTAGATTTGAAATAAGAAATTTATTTCTTAAAGTTGAAATATGAAATAAAAATATTATTTACACAATGTTTTATCATTATTTGTCAATTATTTTACGAGTTAATAATGCACATTGTTAAGACTGTAGCGACACTCGTTTGAATGAATATTTAGCATAAATAAATCGAAGGAAGAACTTGTACGTTCACAATGTCTGATGTCCAACACAAACGCGTGCAATGAATCATTGAATGAGAAATTCGAAATTTCATTGATTAGTCTTTGTTTTTTCTTTCAGATACAGTTCATAAACGAATTTAATTCACTATTTAAATAATGTTTGCCGTTGTACAACGTATACTCGATTGGTTTAAAAGTTTATTTTGGAAAGAAGAAATGGAACTAACACTTGTTGGTTTACAAAATTCGGGAAAAACAACTTTTGTTAATTTAATTGCTTCAGGTCAATATTCGGAAGATATGATACCTACCGTAGGTTTTAATATGAGAAAAATTACAAAAGGAAATGTTACTATTAAAGTAAACAAATTCAAAATTTTCATTAACAATCGATTAATTTGTTTTTTTTTTATTTTGGATTTTTTAGATTTGGGATATTGGTATGTAACAAAGAAGTGAATTGTTTTTATGTTTTAAAATAAATAATTTTCGTTGAATAGGTGGTCAACCTCGTTTTCGTAGTATGTGGGAACGTTATTGCCGTGGTGTAAATGCAATTGTGTATGTATATTAAACATCTATGATTCATACGGATTGTTTTTCTTTTGGTGAGTAGGTTTATGGTTGATGCAGCTGATCACGAAAAATTTGATGCAGCTAAACAAGAATTTAGTAATTTACTTGAAAAACCTCAACTTCAAGGTATTCCTGTACTTGTACTTGGCAATAAACGCGATTTACCAAATGCACTCGAAGTTCAAGAACTTATTCAAAGATTGTAAGTTATTAATTTCTAGATCTAAAATGAATTATTGAGTTATTTAATTATAGAGATCTTTCGCCAATAAAAGATCGTGAAATTTGTTGCTATTCTATATCATGTAAAGAAAAAGAAAATATTGGTAAATAGATAAAAAAAAAAAAAAGAAAAAAAATGATATGAAGATTCATTGTTTTTTTCTTATATAGATATAACACTTCAATGGCTTATTCAACATTCAAAATCAAATAGTCGCTCATAAAATATTCGCAGTCAATAATTTTTTCTTAGAACTTTATCTTTACAATGATAATAGCTTCTATTATTGAAATAATATTTTTTTTTCTTCGTTCCACAAAGCAAACCCAGAAATTAACAATTCATTTCTAATTTGTATAAAATAAACTTTGCGCTGCTGGCCTGCATTGTCGTTTTTTTTTCTTTCATTGTCGTCTGTGTTGTTATTTATATATCTTATTTTATTTTTTGATTATTATTGATTAAGAAGAAACATAACAGAGAATCATATATATATACATATACATATAATTGTATTTAGTTCACATCCATTTTTGTTTAAGATGAGTACTCAACAGAATCAAAATGGTAATAAAAAAACTGATGAGAATAAAGATAAGACGACAACAACAACAACAACAACAACTGGAAAAGATGAAACAACAACGAAAGATAAAAAATTAGATATAACAAGTTTAGAAGAAGATGATGAATTTGAAGAATTTCCAGTTGAAGAATGGTCACATGAAGATTTAGATACTGAAGATAAACGTTTATGGGAAGAACATTGGGATGATGATGTAGCTGAAACACCATTAATTGAACAACTTAAACAAGAACTTAATAAACATGGTTTACTTAAAACATCAGCAACAGCTACTAAATAATTCTCAATGAACTAGGACTTTTCATTTGGTTGTTGACTGTTTTTTTTTTTCTTACAAAGTAAAAAATAAAAAAAAAAAAAAACTTCTTTTATTCAAGAATTTAACCAAAATTGATCTGATTAATTTCTAAACAAGTTAGAAGAAATATTTTACTCCTTTTTTAGATCACGAACTTTATTTTTTTTCTTCTGATAGAATTTGCATGAATTTCTAAAAACTAAAAAAAAAAAAACATAACATAGCTTATCAAATCATTCATGGTATATTGATTATGAACTAATATTGCTTGCTAAGAATAAAACTCATGCGTAATAATGTAATAGAATAAGTTTGATAGCCTACGCTTAGACTATTATGGATATGAAAGAATTATTCAGAAGAGGAATCATGAGGATACTTGACAAAACAAGAAATTCCTTTGTATACATTCAGCATATCAATCTTCGAAATCAACAACTCCAAATTTCTAGCGATCAATACCCTTTTTTATTAAAATCTAGTCGATCTCGACATTTTACTCCTATTATATAAAAAATTTTCTATAAAAGTTATCCTAATTTTCATTTCAACAAATCTCTTTGATTTTTTTTATAAAATATAGAGAATTAAAAATTAAAAAAAAATGACCTATTTAAATATAATGCGGTGTTGATCAACTTAAGTTTTATCAAATCAACATCAATGAAAAAAATGAATTTTTCAAAGTCTAAAGTAATCATTTGATAACAATCTATCTCCTATCAACACTCATAATCAAAGAGTTCCGAACGGAGTTTTATGTATCTTATGCAAGTTTTTATTCTCTACAAAATACTAGAAAAATATTCAAAAATAAATAGTACTTTCAGAACGAAACAGGGTTCACATATCTCTTTTACATAATTGCTTTGATACAAGTATGAAGCGAAATAAATATGGTATTTGAAATTAACATCAAAGACTACATTCAATTCCATACATTTTAGAAATGTTTCTTACTGCACCAATATTCACTCTTATAAGACTACAGATGAATTTTTTACTGTTTTTTTTTCATAAGGGTATGGTAGTGGTAAAAAGTCAGTTTTGTCTAGATTTTAAGAGAAAGGATATTGAACGCTAAAATTTTGGAGTTAGTAGTTTCAAATATCAATGCACTGAATGAATGAAACAAAGAAAACTTCTTTTTTTTTCAAGTGGTTCATGTACTTGATTGTGTCATGATTGCTCTCTTAAGTATGTGAGATATACAATCGTAATACGGACGTATATGGTGTGTCCGTATTTATCGATGTGGGAGTCCTTTATACTGATATGGTGTTTCTAGATATTCTAGTATAGATAAAGGGATGTGATGATGAAATAGATATATTTGAGATCGAACTCAACTCGACGAGTTACTTTTGTTTTATTTTTTTAGATAAATATGACCATACGTTTTAATATTCTCGCTGGTTGTGAAAGTGGTATTGTAAAAGGTATTGATACAACAAACAATGGTATATATGTAATTCATAAACCAGCTGAAACTTATGCTGATGCTATTACTCTTCTTGAATGGTCATTAGCAAATAATGAGACTGATTACATGCAGGTAAAAATGAAAATAATAATTAAGAATTATTTTTCTTTTTTCTAATCATTTGATATCTTTACTAGGCATTTATTACAACAAAGAAAAATAATATTTTACGTTTAAAATTTGCTGATGAATCAATCCAACAGATTGGTACTATTGCTCGTTCAAGTCCACTTAGAGGTCTAGCTTATCTAGATGAAGATAGGTTTGTATTATGATCTTATCATTTTTGTAATATACTTTTCTTTTAATTTAGATTTCTTACATGTTCTGAAAATGGCGTCCTATCAATTGATCGTATAAAAGAAGAATCTCTTGTGTCTGAAGTTAGATAGAAGAAATTTTCTTTATTTATTTTTTTTTCATGAATCTTTTTTTAAATTAGATTGAAGCAAATGCTGGTCCAGATATATGTCGATTACGTATTAATCCATTTAATCGAACATATTTTGGTACGGGTGGTAAAGAAAATGATTTAAAAATATGGTCCATAGAAGAATTAATGAAAAATGAAAAAACAAAAAATAAATCAGTTATCTTTCAAGCAAAAAATGTAAAAAATTATTATTAGATGAATAAATTTTTTTAATTTTATCAAAATTTATTTATTTCTAGATACGACCAAATGCTGTTCGATTACGAATGCCAGTTTGGATAACAGATTTTCAATTTATTGATGAACGAAATCGATGTCTGGTAGTAACTGGACATCATCAAGTTAGATGTTTTTTTTTCGAATTTAAAACAATTCAATTCATTTCATTCTGCTAGATTCGTCTGTATGATCCACAATCAAACGCACGTCGACCTGTTAATGAAATTGAATTTGAACAATATCCAATTATGTCTATTGCATTACTTCATTCGTCTAATAATGAGTTCGTATACTCAACATTCATTTAATATAAACACCATCTAAAAGGATTGTTGAAACATAGCGATAAAAATTTAAATCTTACTCCCCTCATGCCAAAAACCTTATATTAATAGCATCTCGTTTTAATAGATGAACTATTTCTTTATTGCATAAGTTAAAGTAGAATGAAAAAATTTTTTCCAAAATAGATAGAATAAAACAATCTCTTGATGATTAACAATAGTAATTACATCGTATTTCACATTTTAATTCTTCAAAAAAAACAAACTTTGTTTGATGAACTTAATTTTTGTTTTTCTTAGACATTTTATTGTTGGTAATACTCAAGGTGAAATGGCTCAATTTGATATTAAACGTTTATCATCATCAGCTATCGTACATAAATATAAAGGTGTTATTGGTAGTATACGTTCGATTGATACACATCCAACATTACCATTAATAGCATCAGCTTCTATTGATCAATATGTTCGTATTCATAATGCAGATACATATCGACAAATATCAAAAGTAATTTCTAGCATTTTTACATTTTTTTTGAGAAAAAAATTGATTTTTAAGTTTTATTTAAAATCTCGTCTTACATCTGTACTTTTTTCACCACATTCAATATCAAATCGAGAAGAACAACAAGAAAAAAACGTTGAAACAATCAATGAAGAAATCGAAAATGATGAAGTATGGTCACAATTTAAAAGAAAATTAACAAAAGAATCATCTGATAAGTTCGTATTTATTTAAAATATGAATATAATTATTATTGTGTTGATATCGTTTTAGATCTTCATCAAAAGTGAATTCAAAGAAAAAAAGAAAAAATAACTGTTTTGAATGAATTAATAAAAATAAAAATAAATAAAAACCATTGTTAAACTTGTTGTGTATTCTTTTTCTTATTTTAAGATAAAGATGTTTTCATTATTCAGGAAATTTTCTTTTGTTTTTAATCGAATTTCTAGTCAATATGCGTGTTCTTCTACATTTTCACATATTACATCTGATGGAAATATTACTATGGTTGATATTGGTCATAAAGCCAGTAGTCAACGCCGAGCAATTGCTGAAGCTATTGTTAAGTTTCCTGATTCTCATACATATCAATCCTATTTTAATGTAACAAATAAAAAAGGTGATGCACGATTATGTTCTAAAATAGCTGGAATTCTTGCAGCTAAAGTTAGTTATTGTGTTTTTTTCAATAGCAGATTTCTAATAAAAAATATAACTTTTTTTAGCGTACATCAGATTTAATTCCCCTTTGTCATCCACTTCCACTTTCACATATTGATATTGAATATGAACATCGACATGAAGAAAATGAAGTTCTTATTCGTTGTATTTGTTCAACACATTATCAAACTGGTGTTGAAATGGAAGCTATGGTTGGTGCTACAATTGCTGCTGTTACTATTTATGATATGTAAGTATTAAAGATTTAAAAAAGAAAATAATAAATCATTAGTTTATCTTTTTTTATACTCAGGTGCAAAGCTCTAAGTAAATCCATTGAAATTCGAAATATTCGTCTTATTGAAAAAATTGGCGGAAAATCATCTATTACTTTACAATAAAACTATAATTAATTTATTTTCTAGATTATTTTAAATATGTCTAACGATATTGATTATCGTTCAGTAACATGTCAAGCTTCACCAAATATTGCACTTATTAAATATTGGGGTAAACGTAATGAAGAACTTATATTACCTGATAATGATTCACTAAGTATAACACTTGATCTTAGTGATATGCATTCATATACAACTGTTTCAACATCATCATCTATGACATGTGATATATTTTATTTTAATGGTATTCAACAAACAAAACTTTCAGAACGAATGAAAAAAGTTCTTCAAGAAGTTCGTCGTAGATCAAAAGATAATCAAATAAAATTTGTTGAAATTCGTTCACATAATACATTTCCAGAATCGAGTGGTCTTGCTTCGAGTGCATCAGCATATGCAAGTTTAGCTATTGCTTTAACGAATTTATTTCAACTTGATGGTTCTCAATCAACAGCTGCTTATTTAGCACGTATTGGTAGTGGTTCAGCTATACGAAGTGTTTATGGTGGTTTTGTACGATGGTCAAGTGAAGGTGAATGTCTTTCATCATGTGTTTATCCAGCTGAACATTGGCCAGAACTTCGAATTATAATTTTAATATTTAATTCAAGTAAAAAACCTGTTTCATCAACAGATGCTATGCAACGTACAAGAGAAACATCAACATTATTTCAAGCACGTCTTTCAACAATAAATGATAAAATAAATAAATTAATCGAAGCAATTAAAACTAAAGATTTTAATACATTTGCAAAGATTACTATGATGGATAGTAGTCAATTTCATGCTGTATGTATGGATACTTATCCACCAGTTATTTATCTTAATGAACAATCAAAACATTTAATTGATCTTGTTCATGCTTATAATCATATGGATGGAAATCAAACAATGAAAGTTGCTTATACGTTTGATGCTGGACCAAATCCATTTTGTTTCATTCGACAAGAACATGTTGATGAATTTTTGAGCCTATTGAAATATTTTTATCCAACTATGAATGATGATGTTCATAAACAAGTATCAAATGTTGATAAAAAATTTCCTTCAATTAATTTATCAATTATGCCTAATGTTCTTGAAAGAATTGTTCTAACAAAAATTGGTACTGGTCCAAAAATTATTTTATAATTGTTTCTTTTTTTTTTATTAGAACAAATTGTTTTCGTTAATTAAGTGATAATTTTCGGTTGATGATTTTGCTCGCAAATGTTTTATTGTTAATTTTGTTGCGTTTTTTTTTCTTCTAGATATTGACTTCCATCAACATTATGATCTGTAATAATCATTTATTTCTTATTTATAGTTCTTTATTCTTTGTATCATTGTATAATGTTAATACATTAAACTTGGAAGTAAATATGTTTATTGTTCGATTCATAGATAATTTGATTATCTCTGTCTCGAAATAGATATCATCCGATTTTGATTTATCATGGGACAATTGTGGACCTAGTGATGATCCAATTCAATTGAAAAGTCTTGATATTAGTCCCGATCCAATTAGAGTGCCGGGTAAATTTATAAATACTATACTAATTGTCAAAAATCCTGCTATTTGATGAAGAGTATATCAAGATGAATGCTTTGGTCACAAAAACAGCAAGAAAAACTTGATTGTCTTTTGTTGGAAAGAACTAGAAGAGCAATCTAGATCTTTTATTTTTACACAAAAATGCTGCAACATTACTCATTAAAGATTACCGATAAAAACTTCATGTCAAATATTTGTAGTTTGCCCAGTTGTTGAAGTTATCTATCGGTAGTTTTTGAATGAAAATCACCGCGATTCGCCAATAAGAAATCTTTCATATCGTCTATTTCCCTAGAAATTTTCGAACGGAGACTAATTCGGAACCAATTGGACGAGATCTATGCTTCGGATCACAACAGATTGAATTTCATGTTTATGACAGAGTAAAAAATAGTTGTTTCAAGGTATTCGAAAAAAAAAAACAGTGTTTTTATTAGAAATCCAATCGAAATTTATTGAACTCTATTTTTAGTAAAAATACTACGCAAAAAAAATTAATTTTAAGTAATCTTAATCTGATAGCGTGACTTTTGACAATTACTGTATTATGATCTATGTCATTTATAAGATTTAATTTTACAGGAAATATTACTATTACCGGTTCTGTTGATGTAGCATCTCAAATTCCAACAGATGTTCATGTATTTTCAATTTAACTATATTTATTTATAGAATATATTTATTTTTGTTTTTGAATTTTTTATTCTAGGCAGTAGTTTTACTTCAACGTAAAGTTGGCCCATTTTTTGTCAAAGTTCCATGTGTTGATAATTTTGGTTCATGCAATTATGATAATGTTTGTGAGTTATGGGCTGAATTTTGTCCAAAGTATGCATCACAATATGGTTTACCATGTGACTGTCCTATTCCAGCAGATACATATTCTGTATCGAAAGCAAATATATTTCTAAAAAAAAATGTACCACCAGAATTATTAGGTGAATATCGAGCAACAGTTGATATTGGTTCAAGTGAAAGTCATCTTGCCTGTATTAATATTGAATTAACTATTAAGAAATAATCAAATATATGCTCAAATATGTTTCATTCCAGCTTTTATTGACCTCTATTTTGTTATTTTAATCTTTTTATTATAATATTTTATTCAACATAAAAAAAAAAAAAACGAAAAAAGTTTTCTTTAATTTTTATTTTATTTAATAAGAAAAAAGAAAAGCACGTATAGATTATTATCGAGTTGATAATCTAAGTATTTTATCTTCAAATAATGCTAAAAGAAACATAATTGCTATACCAAATAAAAAACCAATATTAACAACAAGAAAATGTTTTAGTTCAAGTTCTCCATCAGTTAATAATGTTGGTAGCTGAAAGAAAAAATATCAAAATAATATTTTGTTTTACACTAAAATCATACCAAATCAGCTAATGCAATATATAAAAACATGCCAATAGTTGCTGCAAATATCCATTGACGAGCATTTTCATTATTTGACATAATTGAACCAATAAAAAATCCAATAATAGCAGTTGTTGCCGAAAGAAAATTCCATAATAATGCTCGAGAATGTGAAAAACCAGATTGTAGTAAAACAGCATAATCTCCTAAATAAAAAGATTCTTTATAATTTCTTAGGTTTAATCCAACAGCACTTAAATCATTTTTCATACAAACAATCAATATCTAAGAAACAAACCTTTCGTCACCATAGAAGCCTACGAGAGTTTTTAAAATTTTCAAATATTCAAAGTTTTTTAACGATGATTGGAGCTACTCATATGACTTGGACGAAATGATTGACAAAGAGAAGACTCATTAGAATCTGTTGGGCTTGTCTCAGCTCTGGACCTAAGTTCGAAAGTCTTGAATTCGATGGAATCTAGACTTCGCACATACACATTTACATAATGTACAGAAGAAAAAGCATTTTTTATATGCAGATAGCATCTGAACAAAAATAGTTTAATAGTATTCGGAGAGTGATTTATTTTAATATAAAAACTAGACTCGAAATTATTGTTTTATTTGTTCTATTATTGAACTTTTCAAAAAATCATAACAATTCTCAATTACTTACCAAGTTCATGTGGTAATTCATGACAAGCAACAGCAATTGTTGTGGTAATACCTAACATTAAATCTTCACTAAATGCAGCACCAATAGCTAGACCATCAGCAAAATTATGTATACTATCACCAAATAATATCATCCAACCAGTAGATTTAATTACTAAATAAAATAAAACAATAGATTATTAGTATTCTAATAATAAAACTTTACTAAAGTCGAAAAACACAAGTTTACAGTAAAATATTCTATAATTCTAAACAAACTATTTTGTAACTCATCAGAAAATAATTTAAGAGAAACAACTCAAAACGAGTAAACTTGGTTCTGCATATCTCTATTTTTGATTCATCATTCTAATTTACTTTTTAATTGTTGTATTATTGGATGAATATGATCAATTTCATCACTAATTTGTGAAGTATACATTTTTTGTGATAGTGATACTTGTTCATTTAATGATTTTTCTTTTACATTACATTCAATATATGAATTTGTTGTAAGATGATGTTCATTTGAATAACTACATGGTATACAAGGTGAACTTGTATTATTAAAAAAACTTCTTGCATTCGAATATATTGATGGTGAATTTAAATGTTGATGTAAATTATGATGTGTAGGATTATGATGAAGATGACTATGTTCTATATCAGCATCAATATCAACTTGTGTATAATGAATAAGTTCATTAGTTTTATTCGAATGATTATGTATATGTGAATGTATTGAAATCTACATAAATTTATTTTATAAATTAATATTCGAAATAAAATCTTACATGATCATGTTTATAATGAACAAACCAATGAAGAAAGATTTCTAATAGATAAAATATATAAAGAACTAAAAAGAAAACATGTGTTCAATACATAAGAACATAGCATTCCTTTTTTGCAAAACATACTTAATACAGCTAATAAAATTTTCCATTGATGACTTGGAATTAGAAATGATGAATGATCATGATTATAATCATTCATATTATGATTATGACAATCAAAGATCTATGATATCAAATACATAAAGAATTTTCTATTGTCTTATTCCAAAAAAAAAAAAAAGAAACATTTTAAAAACATACAAATGGAATTAAATGAAACATTGCATCACCTAAAAGTGTTCCAATAGCAACAGCAGTAAATAAATTAAGTACATATTTAAAAGACACTTTATAAAGAATTGGAAGAGTTAATATACCAACTAATGACAGAGCTGATACAATAAATATAGCAATAAAACCATAAACATATTCTTAAAAAACAAAAGATGATATTTTAAAAGTTCAATTGAATATCGAAATAAAATGCTTTGAATAACATACTTTCAACAATAGTTGGTATTTTATGTTTCATTGGAGAGTTCGTTGTTTGATAACCACATGATTTTCCCAGAAGTTTTTTAACAAAATGTTCATGACAATGTTTTGCTAATTCAACTTCATGAAATAATTTTGAATAATTACTTATATTTGTATGATTCAATGAACAAAGTGTATAGGTAGTATTAGATAGAAAACACTATTCATATCAATGAATAAAACAATGGTACGTATATATGAAACAATTCAAACTTACCGATGCATTACTATTGTTGACAAATAATACCAAGAGTAAAATGATAAAACACATCACAAGCAAAAACTGCATATCTGTAATACAGAAAGAAAAAAATAAATATCGATCGTAATATTTGTTGTAAAGGTAATACATATAGTTGATATAAGGTGGATTCCCGTTTCGTCGAAAAATTAAACTGTCATGAAAAATAGTATAATCAGAGTGATAAGCTAGATTTCTTTGATTGACTTAAACTATTTCCTTAAAAAAAACCTAATAGATATCCCTATACTAGTAATCTGTATTTTTGAAAAAGTATAAATATGAGGAGGAAAAGGGAAAATTCAATTTTTTTTCTATATTCATTCATTATTACACAAAATAATGCTATCTATTGTTGAAAGTAAACGTAATATACCAAATTTAATACTTGATACTTTTCGCTACACATAAAATCAAATTTTAAATACAACTGTTTATTGGAAATGTGAAAATCGTTCATGGATGTTGTGGGTGCATGTGAATGTTTTCTTCTTACACTTACATTCACTCTCATCATGTCTTTTAACAACTGGTATATTACCATCACGAAAAAAGTTATTTGTAAATCGAAATGTACGATTACATAAATTAAATGAACGTTATAAACAACGAACATTAACGTTGAATAAATTTCTTGAAAAATTTCTGAGACTAATTGGAATAAAAAAGTGTTGGTTTATTTCTTTTCTATGTTCATATTTTCTCTTAATAATTTATTATTTATGTATCTAAATCTGCTCGATAATAAAGTTTTTTTTTTGACAAACTGATCTACAAGTACTTAGACACTATTCCTGATTAGTATGACGAAAAATCTCATCAAATGATATAATCTATTCTTCGTTGATTAAACAGAATTTATTTTTTCGACGAAACAGGACCTAATCTGATATAAATTCCCACTTACATTGAAAGTATATCAACTATAGAAATTCTTTCACATCGCTCACATATGAAATAACGTTTTTCTCCGCTTATTGACGATAAATATCTTTATAAAGAAAAGGTCTTACATTCTTTCAAGAGAAAAGACTAAAGTCTGATAATAGATAAAAACAAAATACTTTTTTTATATTAATACGTGCTTCTTATTAAATATTTCTGTTAATATATATATATTCTTCGTAGGATATTTTTTCCTATACTCTTTACAGAAGTCGAGCTTTGAAAACAAAACAAAAAAAAGTACTGATAAAATTTTATCAAGTACTTATACTGAAGATTGCTTATTTCTCGGCTAAAGTAAAAAACAATAGAAGTACTACAACAAAACAATAGAACAAAGAGTACTAATAAATGCTCGAAAACATTACTGATTACATCTTTTTTTAGACTTTCGTTTAATTACAGTGAGCAGTTGTTTGAGTTTGTCATTATTGATAGGTTAAATTTTATTATAAAAAGAATATAGTTTCAATCAATAAATGCAGCTGTAAACACTAGAATCTATAATTTGACACTATCAATGATAGAATGTAGCATTTTATATGTGTACAGTTCGATAAAACACTACTGTTGTGCAGGAATACCTACATTGTTATCTGTTACAAATACAACAATAAATAAAAAAAAGGTTTTGTTTTGAGTGTGTAGGTATGGGTATCGATGTTAGTAAGAGACTTCTCTCTAAATGCAATTACATCCACACCCATAATCAACATGTCTATAGAAATAGTAATTTAAATAAGTGAAAACCTAAATAATATTGATAAATTCATATTTACAGAAAAGTATATACGAGCAAAAATCCCGTACCCAATCTTGTAAAGTTATAATCCGACATTAATAAAGCTTTCGTCTTCATCTTTTATGTCTTCAATAAAATATCACATCATTTCTACGCGACAACTATCTTCAATGCACTCTCCTTATATCGGAGTGATATACAATATACTGTTTCAGGTCATTTACGATAGTCAGAATTGTCGTCTTGGGAAATGAATCGTACTCTTTCAATTACTATATAGGTTGAACGGCAAATAGAAGGAAACTTGTTGCGAGTATGCTAAAAACGTTATTTTGTCAAATGTATACTCAATTGTATAGTGAGGATAAACTCTGTTTTACATTTTTAGATTTTTGATGAGCTATGTGTTACTGGAGAAGTCACAGATGCCATCAACAAAATTAGTAGTTAAAGAGTGAGTGAAAATTATTATCTATTGTGTAGAATATTACTATAGCGTTTTTTGGATTTCTCTCGAGTTTTTTTTCTTGGCCATAATATCACTTTTCTGTTTCAAAGTCACTACCCATATTTGGTCTCACACGTGCTGTTTTAATATTTATTGAGCAAACTACCATATATAACAGAGTTGTTACAAATAAAGTTTAAAAAAAACAGTTAACGTTGTTCCCTTTGATAAAATCTATACTCACTTGGAACTTCCAAGAATTTTCTTCATTTATTCTTTGCAATATTTACTGAATGTTTTACAGCAAGCTCCAATACAGTGTTTTACACATATTATCATATATTCGATGGTGTTGATTTATTGAAATTCGTTATGAAAACGATCTCAAGACTTCTCGATCGGATTTAGATTAGATGAACTTGCTAGCCATTTTAAAATACTAATATAATTACCTTTCATCCATTTTATTGAATTCTTTTTGTGTATAAGGTATTGCATTAGGCGGCACCTAAGTCCGATTCTTATTTTATGTCTCACATGCATTCTGAATAAACATAGAGACGGCATCTTTGACTGTTTTTACCTATGCAAGATTATTCAATCTTCCATTATCGATGGTTATTGAACGGCGAACGCCTTTTGATATCCACACTCACATGTTAACAGTGTCACAGGCAGCGTGCCTGCATTGGAAAAAAACTGAATAGCTCACTACTAGCAGATTTCAAACCACAAAAGAAGGACTGTTTTTTCAATTGAACACTGCAAACGATACTTCACCACCCCAGGCAATATTATTCCATGCATTCATTGAATATTGATGGGGTTTTACAAATATTACAAGTTGTTTAACTTAAATAGACTTTCTAACAACATTCTTGTTTACATGTATTGTTTTGATTCGTTACACTTATTAAACCACGATGTTCAATAGTAGTACAGCATTTTCTACAGTTCGATAGATTCCAGTTAGTTGATAATATTTGATTAGATTTTGTTCAATCTTTCTTCAACATTCACAATGATTCATGACTATTAGCTGATTTGATTGCTTTTCTTGTTATCATGTCGAATGAATTTAATAAGACTCAATTCTATCTAGTTTAACTTTTCTCAGCAGCTATAAACAGAATTTTTGTGACACATCTGATAAACGCGGATGTGAGCTGGACGTGGGTGAGAA
The DNA here is from genome assembly GCA_905250075.1 of Rotaria sp. Silwood1. Taxonomy (NCBI): domain Eukaryota; kingdom Metazoa; phylum Rotifera; class Eurotatoria; order Philodinida; family Philodinidae; genus Rotaria; species Rotaria sp. Silwood1. Next base: position 1,649,673 of record CAJNOP010000024.1, read on the forward strand.
TGAAGAGAAGGTCAGCATACCCACACCCAGAGACTCAATTTATGTTTTTGGGACGGAACCATTCGACGAGATCAAAGAGAAATTTCTATCTAAAGAACGACCACTAAAACGTGTTGTAATGAGTGCTGAAATACTACATTCTGTAAAAAATTCTTTTTAGCATCTTCTGACAGATTCTCCCACGTAAAGCAATGAGCAGCAATAGGCAAAACCTTCAAGTACCATTGGTACGAGAAAAGCCTTTTATAAAATTTTTATGGTCGAGTGTGATGTGCGGCATTTCTCGGAATAACGTCAGAAAAATGTGATATTATGGATTTATAAGTTTTTGAATATAATCTTCGATTAAAGCTATAAAAAAAGCAAGCGACGCCCTACGCTGTGTGAGACTGATCTGTTTTCTGACGGATCATTCTTTAAATAATTTCTCTGATTAAAGTGGATAAAAATCCATTAACTCATTGAAAGCAAATAAAATACGTTTTTTTGTTTCGATATTTTTATAAGTTTTATCTTGGAAGTTTTTGTGAAACCAAGAACGTGAAGAAAATCTTCAAAGATCAATATCACTCAGGATTTCGAACCCACCGCCAAATGAAAATAAACATTCTTTTCTTAGTTCTCGTGAGTTATAATCATTCAATTTAATAATAACACAGATGAAATACTACAAACAATAAAGTTACCTTCTTGAGGGTGTGAGTGGGTGTAGGTGTAGACGTGCTGTTCATCCACACCCACATCCAGAATTGGAATGAAAAAAAATACAATCTTTAAACATCTTTCTAATATATTGTAAATAAATAAAAAAATGTCGATTCCTAATGAACTAAGGGACCAGCATTGGCAAAGCGATTAGCTAACTGCATGGGTTTCATCAATTTTGATGATAAAAAACACGGAAAAATGGCGTTATTTGAACAAGAACATCGAGGAAAAAGTAATGATACCAAGGAAGATAATAGTTCCAAAGATCTTCAAAACGATTATAGCTAAGGTCGTGGACATTGTTGATTTATCTGAAGCTGAGATAGTTCAGACATTATTTGAACAAAAAAAACTGCTTTTACTATTAATTATATTAAACATATAGAAATATGTATTTCCTTTTTGTTATAACATCTATTAAACTTTAATCACGAATTTTAGCAACCTGTAGAACTCTAGTGGCAAAATCAAGGTAGGACCACGACGAGTTCAGTCCTACTACCAGAGGTTTAAGTCTTAACATCTAAGAACTTGTGAAATTTTTTTTCTCAATGTTTTCTTTGACTCCAATTTACACTGATCGAACTTTTGACTGAAAAAAAATATTAGAGAAGTTTTAGTCACATGATATCAATTACAATTTAACGTTATCAGCATTGACCAACAATTGTCTAATATGAGATGTATCAGAATGGTTCTTTTTGATTGAGTAGAAGTTTGTAATAGAATTTTTCCAAAATGTACTACATCATGATAACAATGCTTATTCAAATCGATATATTACATAACATAAGTGTTCATAAAGTCTAATATGACAAGAAACAAGAAAAAATACAACCAAAAAGAAAATAAAATAAAATAATGAGATAAAGAAAAGTTTATTTGTAAGTATCCACAAGTTTACTTATTCAATTTGTTGATTTCATATTGAACATTTTCTTCGTGGACTAAAGACTTTTCATTAATATTGTTGTTTCGAATACTACAAGACAAATAAAAAAGAAACGAATGGTAACATTGTCTTGATCAATGAGTATGTCGAAGATACTATACATAGGTTGTGGAAGAAATCGAAAATATTTGATTCAAATCTTTTCTCTTTTGTTAATCTTTTGATAAAAAAATTTTTTCATATCCAAATTTATAATAAATGAGTTACTTTTCACTTGTTCTCTTAACTCTCGAAATACGCTACAATTAACAAAAAGAAATCGAACTATCAATAACGACAATGAATAAACTTAAAACTAGACATTCATCTCTACGGGAAATGTATCTTATCGTGTTAGATCGCATATCATAGATGAAGAACAAAATGAAAATATCAAAAATGCACGATGCCTACTCGTTCTATAATTGACATTTCATATGGTTAAAAAATGATTTATTCATCTACTACATCTAAATTACTTAGTCAATGTTTAGCTGAAACAAAAACAACTAATGTATTATCTAATTCCAGTAGTTAATTCAGACATTATCTCATCTATAATCAATAGAAAAAAAATATATCTATTTCTATCAAAACCATGAAGAGTCTTAGTAAATGTTTACTTTTCGAAAAGAAACATTTATTTATTAATTCATATTTTTTACATCATTGTACGTTCGTTGAAAACTAAGGGTGTGGGTGTGGGTGGAGTGTAAATCTGGGTGTTCAGAAAAGATTTAACCCACATTCGCAGGGTGCACGGAATATGACTAACCTGCTCAAGTATGAGTCTCAGAGAAGCGTGTAGAGATTCCTTCAATATCTTCTTCATTTACCATTTTTATGCCCGGTTCGACTAGAATAATTCGTTTTACAATTGATGTGACTCAAATCCAGCCATCAATTAAACTGTTTCGATTCTGGTATTTATAGATCGCTTGAACGCTTCAAGAGATGATCCGGTTTTTCGTTCAGAAGGACCCTTAAAATACCCTGTACACGGGCTTATCCTTCAGATCAAAGATCATTTCAATATCATAATAATAGGATTCAATGATTTATGATGTTCGACAATTTATAATAGAAAATTAGAAATGTCGTAGTACGGTAAACAATGTATTATTTGTGAATCTACTGATCAAACAACACATCATTTTTCTATATTGTCTCTCTTAAAGATAAGTAGTTTTTTCAAATTGTTTAATATAAAATTCTTTTATATCGTTACCAAATCTTTTCTTAATTGGCAAACAAAACATTTTCATTGAACAAAGTCGAAAGATTATTCTTTTAATCTGTCTGATGCTAGGCAAACTTTTATTTAAATAGAAAACTAATATAAAAACCTTCGTAAAGCAAAGTAAGAAAAGCCCACAGAACTATGTAACTACGAAAGAGAATCATTGATATGAGTAGATAAATAATAAGATCATCGATTCATTTGAAAAAATAAACGAGAATATTATCATCCTAATTGAACTATTTTATCTTCGAATACCGCCAATAAAAACATAATTGTAACACCAAATAAAAATCCAATATTTACACAAATAAAACGTTTGAATTCAATATTTCGATCAGATATTAACGTAGGTAACTAAAATAACATTAAATTCTCAATTGAATTTCTTTTAATACTTTTCTTTTATCGAAACTTACAAGATCGACTAATGCAATATAAAGAAACATGCCAATTGTTACAGCAAATATCCATTGACGAACACTTTCATTCGTCGATACAGCTGCACCAACCAAAAAACCAATCAAAGCAGTAGTTGCCGAAATAAAATTCCAAAATATTGCTCGATTATGAGAAAAACCTGATTGAATCAATACTGCATAATCTCCTAAAATAAAACGTTATCTTAGAAATAAATCTTTTACAATAACTGCTTTTTTTTCTCCAAAAATAGGTTATATTCATGTTAAATGAATTACCTTTAGAAATATTCATGTACAGTCATCTCTCTCCGAATAAGAAAAATCTACTGTTTGTACGTTTTCATTAAAATAGTAAAATATTCGAGATCGATGTTTATATAATTAAATTAATTCAAATGATTTCGAAATTTTCTGCAGAAGAATACAAATAAACATATTTTGCTCAAATATTTACAATAGAATGAGCTCTCACAGATTTTTCATATATATGAAATACTCACCAAATTCATGTGGTAATTCATGACAACCTATTGCAATTGTTGTTGTAAGACCTAACATAAGACGTTCACTGAAAGCAGCTCCAATGGCTAAACCATCGGCAAAATTATGAATACCATCACCGAGAATTATCATCCAACCAGTAACTCGTGTAACTAAAACCAAGATGAATCATGAAATAAATCTCATCAGTGAATGTACTGAGTTCAAAGTATCCTGCCATTTAAAGTCTATATTCAGGTGAGAGATCACACTAAATAATGTAAAATTCTAAGAGAGTTCTATTGTCGGAGTCTTTATTCTTGACATATCAAATTTTTAGAGTATTTTTTTAGCAGAAAGTTGTAATTCCTATCAGGTCATCATGAAAATTGACTTTCGACCTGAAACTTTCCATAAATGAAGATCTTAATGATATAGCTCAATATAAAAATCTCCTTATTTTTCTGTTCTTCTATTGTGTGATATGAATACTGAAAAATCTTCTGATAGAAAATGGCAATTATTCTTCGTATACTAATATCTCACGATACTAAATACTTAAGTTCATGAAATTTTTTCAACGATTTATTTTCTGTTAAAGAATAGAATAAACATTCGATATCTCAAGGTGAAAGAGTTAAACAAACAAACTCTCTTAGACTTTTACATTGATCATCATAGCCTTTCATCTGAATATAGTCTCGATCAAAAAGTAATCGGTCTAAGCGAAGTATCCAAAAAAGTATCCTGTTCATAATAGTTTCAGTACATGGATATATTGAACTCAGTACACTCATTAGAACTTTTCTCTAATATACAAATATACTTTTGCATGAATTTTGAGAATCTGACTTATTTTCATTAGTATTGACTTTTTCTTGTGATGCTGATACTTGTTGCATATCATCATGATGAGAACAATTTCTAGTAACACATGCCAATGTTGGATCTCTTTCATTATAGTTATGATGATGAATATGATTATGTGAATGGTGATCATGTGCTAAATTTTCATCGATATTTACTGTTGCATGAATATTTATTTGATCAGTTTTAGTCTTTTCTTGAAGTTGCATTGTATGACTATGACCATGAGCATGAGAATGAGCAGAATTCTACATATTCAATGAATTGAAGAAAACAAAAATAATTGATTTAATCAAATAACAAAATTTTACTTCATTCTGTCGAAAATGACTAATCCAATGAAGGATTACTTCGAGTAAATAAAATCCATATAGAACTAAAAAGAGAACAAGATGATCGAAGTTGAATTATTTTTCTATACGTACCAATCACAGTAATGAACATTCTCCATTGATAAACAGGAATAGAAACTAATGAATTATTTTCGGCTTCATGTACGTGTCCATGTCCATCCGATGCATGACTATGAAGACCCATTGTCTATAACAAAATAAAATTTCTGTTTTTTTTTTTTTTTGTTTTTCATCAAAATTTTTTCAACAAAGTTAATAAAACAAATAATGAATACATACAAATGGAATTAAATGAAACATCGTATCACCAAAGAGTGTTCCAACAGCTAGAGCAGTAAATGTTGCAAGTATATATTGAAAAGCAACTCGGTAAATAATTGGAAAAACTAATAAACCACCAAGTGACATAATAGATATGATAAATACAGCAAGAAATCCATAACCAAATCCTGAAAAAAAAAAAGATTTACCTATCATCTTTACTATATAACTTTGAACAAATACTTAAATGAGTATGAATATTATTCTATTACATAAAAAAAAAACAAAACAAACATACGCTGAACAGTAGATGGAATTTCTTTTTCAATAGTTGATTCTTCACATACTGGTTTTCCCAAAACTTCTTCCACAACATGTGAATTACATGAATGACTAAATTTATCTCCAGTAAACATTTGCGAAACAATTGTTACATTTGTATCACGAATAATACAAAGTGCATAGGTAATGTCAGCCGAAACACACTATTTATATGATTAAATAATACATATTGATACAGATATCAAATAATAGACTTACTGATTTATCTTCTTCTTCGATAGTTTTGGCAAATGATACCAAAAGCAAAAAGATCAAATAGGTAAGTATAGAAATTTTCATAACTGAAAAAATAAATTTATTATTATTGATTGATCATGTTGATGATGATTAAGACTTATAAACATAAACTATTTGACAAGAAAGAGAACTAGAATACGATATTATATTATTATTCATATTAAACAATTTTGATTGTTTTAAGTCATCATTTATTATCTTAAACAATTCATTATAGACAGCAAATATTAGTATTGACAAAAAAAAAACCTGACTAATGTGTAATGAAATACGACAAAATCTTTTTTATTGTGTGATTAGAGAGAAAAAAAATAATATGCATTTCTATAATATAAAATATTACAAGATACTTAGTCAATAAAGTATTCATTTTTAATAGATACGGTACAATAAACGAGCTTCTCAGTATTTAGACAAGCATTTTTAGAAACGTATTGACACATCCTAATCGTGACTTTCGTTTGAGCGTTTTCAGACATTGTTGTTTTTCTCAATATCTTTGATATTTCTTATCGTCTCCGATTGAATTTTTTTCAAAAGTTGCACCACGACTTTATTTTTGTTTCTCTTGGCTAATGAACATTTGATAAAAAGCTTTAAAGCACTATTTTAGGAACAATGAAACATGCTAGAACTCATGCCATATATGAAGACTAAGGTCATTCTGAGACCGACTTTCTCTTGTGCCTTTAACCTGATAAAAGGCAAAAATGTATTTATACACAAATCGGCAAAACTATTCTATACTCAATTATTAACTTATAAAATAAAAAGTTTCGCATCGGAAGAGTAACTTTTACTTCGATTAAATCGTTTGTTCAAGAACACAAAATCGAAGGATGTAAAGACATAAATTCTCTTGTGAATATGAAGACAAACTAGGAATGCGTATTTTGAACGAAAAATGTTTGCTGAGAAAATTGATAAAGTATGACAATAAAATAATGCTTCTCAAGCTCTGCAGAATGGATAATAAAACTCTTTCATATTTCAATACCATGTCACGAGAAATACAAAAAATACTCAATTTTATTCTTGAAACTTGTTAGTCATACACATTGTCATAGTACTGTTCGAATAAATTGTTTTAGTTCTACCTTTTCAACCAATATTTTCCAATGGGTTTAGAGAGAATTTCATGCTGTTTCTATTAGAAAAAAAGTTTATCTCAAAATAATAACAAATGGCAGAGATATTAAGAAAATACTACAACATTCATTTATTCTGCCTCATTCTTGGTTATAATATCAGTTTTTTTTCTTTGCTACACACATTCTTCCGCTAATCTCATCATTGGTTGTAGTAATTCAAAACCCTACGTACATACATTGATAGATTGTATCTGCTTATTCAGTATACTGTGTCCTAAATTGATAATATATTTTTGCATATCTTTCCTAGACAAAATAGAAGAACAACAAAAATATGATCATAATAATAAAGGTATATTGTTCCCTGTGGGAATATTCATTGTAAACTCTCTATAATTAATATGCAGAAAAAAAGTGTCTTTAACAGTAGGGTTTTTTTTTAGTTGGTTAAAAGCATATTTCTAATATAAAATGATGAATATAAGCACTCAAAGTTTGTTTTCGTTTTATATTTCTATTGATGCTTACGAAAGAAGAACAATAAAATTACTACTTATCTGTACAAGTGAAATGAAACGAATATACTCAAAAGTAAAAATAGAAAAATAAACACTATAAATACTTGAACGTGAGAGGGAGAGAAAGAAAGAGACACAGATGAGAGAGATGAGCAAGCCAAAAACAATAGATGTGAAAGAACTTCATAAAACTAAGAACATGATGAGGAGGAAGCAGGGAAAATGAGGGAGAGAGAAAACGAAAGATACGATAAAGCAAGTGATGGTGATAGAAGGTAAGCGAGAGGGAAACAGAGATAGATGAGAGCGGACGACGAAAAAAATGTAAGCGAGTAGAGGCCAAAGGAGAGAAGAAGACAAAGACAGAAAGAGGGACAAAAAACAAGACAGACGAGAAAAGATAGTAAGCAGAGTCAGTCTTGTTCGTATCTGTCTTTTTTTTAGTACATTTTTCTTGTTCATCACGCATCAATGGCCAGTACATTATAAAGAATAACTCATATGTATTTTTTTTTCTCTGTTTCTATTGTTTCTATTTTTATAAATAAAATTTATAATGCAAATAGTTTTTATACTATTTGGAACAGTCAAAATCTATGAAGACTACTTTTTTTCATGTAAAGTGATCATCTCAAAATATTTCAAATCGAATCATTAATAAAATATTTATTTACGTTCAGTATAACATCATCCAGTCAAATACCAGGACTTATATCATATTATTTTTTATAAACGAATCACATAAGAAAAGCGAACTGCATGGGATATATATATATATATTGATATAAGAAAAACAATAGGTCAAGTAACACAAAAAAAAAAGAAAACAATTATCAATAGTTTCTTTTGTGACGTATGCAAGTTTTTGCTCCAATCTACATCTATATATCATACCTTACTGATTTCTTACAAGTTATTCTTCTTAGCATATAATTACAATCTAAATTATATTGAATTTAATAAATTTCAATAGTAGAATATTTCTATTTGATAAATCGTCAGAGATTAAGTAAATTTAGTAAAAGCCGCTCTTTCATTTTGTAAATTGTGTAATATATTTTATACTTAACAATGTTAAAAAAAGTTGTCATAACAATAACAATCAATATTGCCAATATTGACCTACATTTTTTTCATATTCTTTTGACTTTATAAGCTCAAAATAAACAAAAGAAATTACATATATGTATCTAAATATTGAGTAATGAGTATGTCTATTTAAACATATTAGTATTGAATATATGTATGTAATAGTCAGTTTAAATTGTTTGCACAATGAAACATTGTTCTTTTTTTCTTCATATAACATAATTATGTATGAATTTGAAACATATGCTCTACTATCAGATATTTATTTAGTTAATATAGAATGCGAACTTAATGATCAAATAAATTGAAATATCATTTTCTTTAAACAAAAAACTAAATGATGAACATTATAATGTTGTTTGAATCTTAAGTACATTTTAATAATGTTATTTTTTACATAATATTCTTTTCTTTGTCAAAGTATAAGATAATATTTAGCGATCGAACCATGGTTAAAGATAGATAAGACGGTATTTTAAAAAGATGCATTTACTTTATAATGATAAAATTAAGCAAACTATTTTTTTCTTATCTATAACAATGGTTTTTTTTTTATCTATTTTAAAGATGTAGAAATCTTCGTATATAAAAAGCATAATTTTATTGTGTGTTCGTTTTAGATTTAACTTTCTCTCGTATTCAGACCATGGCATTTCGCATTCACTTATGTTTCATATACATTATCATATTTCTATTAACGTTTTATAACATTAATGCATTGAGAATTTATAAACAACCTAAATTAGTAAGTGTGTATGTGTGTTTATTTTTGTTCGTTACTTTAATTTTTCGATTTTTAAGATATCAAAAATGTTGAATTTTTCATGGGAAGATTGTGGTCCCAGTTCTGATCCAATTCAAGTAACATCATTGACTATTAGTCCAGACCCTGTTGAAATACCAGGTAAGATCGTTTCATAAACGAAATATAAATTCTTTGTTTTTTTTTACATATGTTTACATTTATTACAGGAGACCTGACTCTTGCTGTTTCTGCTGATATTACATCTGCATTACCAACAGATATTTATGTAAGTACATTAATACTGTAAAAAAAGATATTGATTTCATATTTTTTTTGGATTATAGATAGCACTTACTATGGAAAGAAAAGTTGACGGTCTTTATATAAAAGTACCATGTATTGATAATGTTGGTTCATGCAATTATGGTAATATTTGTGAAGCTTGGGCTCAAGTATGTCCACAATATTTCGCAAAATATGGTATTCCATGTGATTGTCCAATACCTGCTAACACCTATTCAATACCTGAAACAACTGTGACAATAACATCAACATTACCAGCTCTATTAACAGGTACATTTCGAATAACTGCTGATATTCGTTCTAGTGAAGGTCATCTTGGCTGTATTCAAGCTCAAATTAATCTTAAAACATAATTTCAAAAACCCGTTTCATCTTTATTCTGTAATTAACTTTTTTCGTTTGTTTATACACAACAATACATTACATTTAAAAAATTGAGATTTTTTATTTAATTATAAAATAATTAATTATAACTATATACAACTGTAGAACAAATCAAACATAAAAGATGCATTATTATTATCACCGGTTTTTACGGCAAAAACAAAAAAAAAAAAAGATAAAAAAAACAAAACAGAATACTATTTAGGGATTCAATGGTGACGGTTATCATCAGTGCCACCGACATCGCCACTTCATTCCTAATATTATTGAGAAATATAGACGATGAAAAAAAAGCACTAATTGTAAACAAAAATAATAATACTATGTTGATGTTCGAATAAGAGTGTCTTCAAATAAAGCTAATACAAACATAATTGCAATACCAGTTATAATTCCAATATTAACAATTACAAAACGTTTTAAATTAGTTCGATTGTGAGATAATAAAGCTGGTAACTAAAATAAAAAGAACACTATTATAAAAAAAAAAAAATTTTTTTTCGAAAAGAAAAAAACATACAAGATCAACGAGTGCAATATAAATAAACATGCCAATAGTCACTGCAAATATCCATTGACGAATATGATCATTACTTGATAATGTTACGCCAATAAAAAATCCTATAAAAGCAGTTAGTGCAGAAATAAAATTCCATAAAATAGCACGAGAATGTGAAAAACCAGATTGAATCAAAACAGCATAATCACCTAATGAATTTATCATAATTTAACTTCAAAAATGATTTTAACTCCTTTCAACAAAAAAATACTCACCAAATTCATGTGGTAATTCATGTAGAGCAATAGCACATGTTGTTGTCAAACCTAAAAGAAGATCTTGACTAAATGCTGCACCCATAGCAAGACCATCAGCAAAATTATGAATACCATCACCAATCAATACCATCCAACCAGTTGACTCAACTTCTGCAATGAGAAAAAGAAAATTTTAAAGAATTTATTAGAGTAATACAAAATAATTTATTTTACTTTGCAATTTTTGAATGAATGGATTGGTATTCTTCAAACCATTGTTATCTTTTAAACCAGTAACAACAACTGAAACTGGTGTATGTCGACTTGTTTTTGACGAATATTTTTTTAAATCATGTGAAAATAATGAAGTTGGTAAATGTCCATGTACATGGGCACATGGAAAACATACTGAATTATTGTTATTATTATTATTATCATTAGTATCATTTATTTGATTTGTTATTACTTTTGTATTGAGTTCTTTTGTATCATGTTGATCAGAATTGTGATTCATATGTGTATGTAATTGATGATCATGTACTAATTCAACATCAGTATTCATCGGTGTAGATTCACTAACTTCTACATTCATATGAATGTGTTCATGATGGGATATTGCATGATTGTCGCTTAATATATGCTAAAAGAAAGCATTTTATAAAATAAAAAATTTATTTTATCTTCTAGCATACAGCATGTTCGTGTTGAGAATGTGAACATGAATGAAGAAAAAATTCCAATAAATAAAAAACATAGAGCACTATAAATAAATTAATAAATCTATAGAAATATTGTTTTATTAGTACACATACCTGATACACTTACTAACATCTTCCATATATAATCAGGTACGGAAAAGATTGAATGTGGATGTTCATCATGTTGACGATGACTATGAATATCAAGTGCCTATTCATATTAATAAAAGTTTTCCTATTTCGAAAGAACACTTTTTCTTTTAAGATATACGCACGAAAGGAATTAAATGAAACATTGTATCACCAAAAAGTGTTCCAACAGCCAGAGCAGTAAATAAATTAAGCACATATTTAAAAGATACACTATATAGTACAGGAAAAGCAAGTAAACCACCAATTGATAAAACTGATATGATAAATACGGCTAAAAGTCCATAGCCATAACCTGCAATAAAAAAAGAATCGTTAAAACATAAGAAAATTTCGATTATCTGCTAGGCTTACTTTCAGCTGAAGTCAAAGTTGCACGTCTAGTAGATTGTAATGATGAATTGGAACAAGATTTATTAAGAATATTTTCAATGAAATCTTCATGACATTCATTAATCAAATCAGCGCTGGTAAATGATTTCGATTTAATTACAATATTTGTATCAGAAGATAAACAAATTGTATAGGAAACATTGGGTAGTAAACACTAAAAATCTTTTTAAATAAAATTTTTTTTTTATCAGCTTACATAGAAAACTTACAGATTTAGATTCACCAATAGTATTACATTGAGTCAAAATAAATAAGCAAGTCACAATATTGATAGAAAACATTAGACGATCGATGCATAAAAACGTCATATCTTTAAAAAAGAAACTAATATTTGTTGGCTACTGATCAACAGAACTCAATTATGCACGATAGTTTATTCAAGAAATAAATACAAAATAAAAAACATGTCAACGAAAAAAGAATCAGTAACTTTAAAATGAATTGATAATCAATAAAAACAAAGCAATAAAAATAAAAGTTTTAAATGACTTTAGATTTATCATCAACAAACATTTTTATAGATATTCATCCTATTGACAAACCTTTATATTTAATCAAGCTTTATGTCAAAATAATGTTACTGGTACATTGAAAAGAAATCAAAACTAAAATATCGTATAGTTATAACTTATCGGACAGAGGATTGTATTCAATATACATACCTACTAATTCAACTCAACATACAAAAACATATTTAAATAAAAAATGAAGACACAACGAATACCACAGTTGTATTATTTATATTGATTTTACTTTTAACAACGTAAAAGACGAACGAAAAAGGAAGTACAAATAAAATTTACATGCAATAGGCGAGAAAAAAAAAACTTACTGTTTGACTCAATTGATTATAAATATAGAAAATATACAGCGCAAATGGAAACTTTAGAAGAAAAAGTCACAAACATTAATGACACTACACAACAACAAGAAAAAAAAAGGGAGAGAAGAAAGAAAGCATCCACCTACAAATTTACGTATCAAAATCACCTGCAAGAAATGTTAAATTATTCATGGATATTGAATATTTTACTCATGTTGAAATGGATGATGCAGTATAAGAGAAAATATTCTGACCCTCTTCTTCCTTCAATCTTATACCTTCAGTATATTTTGAGATAATAATAATAATAATAATAATAAAAATATGCGTCGTAGAAAAAAAAAGTACTCGAACAGCAAAACAAAGAAAAAGTCATCTGATAGCATTACCATAGATTTCAATATGAGAGGTGATGAAGTACAGTAATTCTTTGTTCGACTTTTTATGTCAGATTTGCAAAAATGTCGAGATGTTGTCGACAAACAATCTATCGAGGTTCAGACGGAAAAATTTTTTCAGTGACTTCTTTCCAGGCATATTATCCGTCAATATTTAGCTTCTCCGAATTCGACAAACCAACGAAAACTCTAAATATTATTCATATATCACACAATATTGAACAAGTTATCTACAAGTTTTATTACAAGCTAAAAACTTTAATAATAAATACAACAATTTCTTTTGAATTCAATTGATTTTAATCCAAAAAACCACAATACAACAAATTTTATTCATATTTTAGATATAATGACCTTTTAAAACAATGCATATTTAATTTTTATTCTGTAAAATTTCAAAAAAAAAAAAAAAACAAGGATTTCTCACATATTTTTAAGAATAAATAGAGAAAATAAAAAGTTTTGTTATGTTCGTTGTTATCGAAATTTTTCTCTCCAATTTAACAGTTGTCGATATGCTTGTCTAATAAGATATACATATCAAAGATTCTTGTTATAAATTATTGTATGTTCCTTTATTCTACACCATTCACGGTCAGACACGTATTCATACTCTATTTATACCCACATTTACCATCCTCCATCTAAAATGCCATTATCAAATCTATATATTATGTCTTCTATATCTTTCTCCTCATTTTCAGCCGTAACAACAGTCAGCACAATAACAATAACAGCAATAGTAATAATTACGACCTACATTTTCTAATTATAAAGTTTGATTTGAATAAAACAAACAGAACGGTAAGAAATATTCGTATATAATTTTATGTTTTTTTTTTTATTCAGAACAAGAAAAAAATTTTGAAAGGTTGTAAATTTAGAAACATTACTTCATCTTGTGCTCGACATTTCATTAATGGTTTTATATAATATGCTTGTTCCATGAAGTAAAATTAAGCAATATCATCATTTAACCCTTTCTCTTACATAATTATTGTTGAAAGTAAAAGGAAAACTTCAAATATTTATATATAAAATAAATTGTTTATGTCATTATATTTTATATTTTTATTTGCTAATAGCTATTAACATCTATGTCATATCTTTGTCATTAACTATGTATATGAATCATCTATTATAAAATGACGTTAATTTGCAGTACTCTTCCTCCTCCTATCAAATAGATAATTAATCATTGAGTACTTTCATAACTATACTAAATTGATTAATTGATATAACTCATTTTATTTAAATTAAACTTTCGAAAATAAAATGAAATATTTTGTTTTATTTGTTTTTTTTTTGTTGCTAGTTATATAACTGATTCATTAATTATAAACAATATAGAATTTGAAAGCTTTCTTTTCGTTTTATACATTCGTTATATTTAATATTAAAATGATCTCATTTATTAAAGATGATCTACGATAGGTTTGCTTTTCTTGAGTATTGCAAGTGTTATGTTTCACATTAATATTTTAAAGCAGTATATATTGATATATTCTTTTGTAGTATATATCCTATCCGTTCGTAGCAAGTAACTGAATATGTATAAGCGAAGAGAGAGAGAAACAAAGAATGCCACTTCGGTATACGCGCGCTATATCAGTACATAATGAATCACCATTGGTCGATCGACTGGCCGCTTAAATGTATTATTAGCACAGTGGCATAGTGAGAAGAATGAAAAAGAGAGAGAGAACAAAATTCGAAACGTTCACTCTCTATATAGAACACCTCTCGTCTATTATAGTTTGAATGACAATGTGGAGAACGATTCATCGGTCACTTTTTCCTTCGTAGGTCTCCTTATAATGAAGAAGATTGGTTGATATATGTTTATGTATGTACATATACAACATTCATGTTGTTGCCCTATGAAGAAAAGATGTTCACATGGTAGACACGGCGCCGTCTATCTACTCTGCACATAGACAGAGAAAGGAAGAAGGAGGAAAATTAAAAAGAAAAAAACTCACACTGCTGACCTGTCTTGTCCATCAACTATTTTTCTTTCTATTTTAGATGACTCAATTAGTTCATTGTTCTCTTTTTTTTTTGTATATCACTGTTTAAAATTTGACCATTTTCCAATCAGTATACCTATTTGAAAATATTAATTGATATACATATTTTAATTTGATCTAATTTTTGTTTTTAGATGTCACTTTATTTAGTCACAGATGCATTTCGTAAACTCGGTTCACCAGATGTTAAAAATGATGATTTTTATGATCGATTAAGTCGTAAATATTCAATGATATTACTTGGTGTATCATTTTTAATTGTTAGTTCATCACAATTTGTTGGTCAACCAATAAATTGTTATACACATAATATACCAGGTAGTCATACTAGTTATGTTAATTGGGTCTGTTGGATAAGTTCTTCATATTATTTACCATTTGATCAACCTCTACCAACACGTTATGAAAAACCACCAGAAAAAATGTATATTATAAAAAAGAAATTCATAATTTAAGAAATCATTTGTTATTTTTGTTTTTAGTCCTTATTATCAATGGGTTCCATTTATTTTACTTAGTATGATGTTTCTTTTTTATTTACCCGGTTTTGTATGGCGTAATCTTAATAAATTATGTGGTATTAATACAAAACTCATTACAAAAATGGTTACTGATTTAGATCAATTAGATGGTGAAAAAAGAGAAAAAGCTGTACGAGCTTTAGCTAAACATATTGATGCAGCATTAGCTTATCATAGAGATTATGATCATGGTTTTCTGTATGTTTTAGTCTTTTGTTTTGTTTTTCTAAATATTAAAATATTCCCATTATTCTTAGATATAATATTCGTCGACGTGTAGGAATATTTCTTTGTTGTAAATTTGGTCAACATTCAGGCAATTATTTAGCTGTAACATATGTTTTTGTTAAATTACTATATATAGCTAATGCTATTGGTCAACTTTTTCTTTTAAATATATTTATGGGTAATGGATTTAATTTATTTGGTATTGAAATAATTAAACGTTGGATAAATGGTCAAGATATAGCTAGTGAGACACGTTTTCCACGTATAACTATATGTGACTTTCGAATTCGAGTACTTGGTGATAATATTCAACAATATAATGTTCAATGTCTTTTACCAATTAATATTTATAATGAAAAAGTAAACATTTTTATTTTCTTAATAATGAGAAATTTTTTTTTTTTTTTTATGTTAGATATTTTTAATAATTTGGTTTTGGCTTGCATTTATTACTATTGCATCAATTTATGGTCTTATTAAATGGTTATATTATTTTTCATCAAATGCACGAATAAATTTTATTCGTAGATTTTTAAAAGCAAATGAAATTCCATATTATAGATCATCAAAATTACCATCATCAACAATAGGTATTAATTCAAGTAATCATCAAGTACCTATTAAACGTCTTGAAGAATTTGTTAATAGTTATTGTCGACAAGATGGTCTATTACTTTTACGTATTGTTAAAAAAAATACTAATAATGTTATTGCTGGTGAAATTATTTGTGCATTATGGGATAATTGGAAAGTAATGCCACAAATTCGTTCGAATGTATCTTCAGAATCAGATAATGGTGGTCAATTAATTGGTTTAGGTGTTAAAGGTTCATTGAAACAAAATGGTGCTGGTGAAGGAAATGAAAAATTATTACCGCCTATGTCAGGCATATTATCATAAATATTTAAGAAACCAAAAAAAAAAAAGAAACTTTAATTATATTAGAGACCAAATGTATTCTTTGAAATAAAAAAGAAGATGATAATGTTGTTTTGGTTCTTTTTTTCTTCTAATTATTGAATGTTTTTTTTTTCTTCCTGTTTTTTGGCTTTGTTTGTATACGTTGAATTGCTCAGAACTTGATATTTACCTATTTGGATTACTATCATTATATGTTTCTTTTCTACTTATTCTTCTTCTTTTCTTTGCCTATGTAGTGGTAATAATAAAACTTCTGTGAAACTGATAATGAATGAATTATACGAAAAAAAAAAATTTTCTCTAGTAGATAAAGTCATTTGTAATCTTCTGTTAAATGTTCGAAGGAGACGTAAACAAAACAAATATACATGCTTTGCCCTAATAGAAAAGAAAGAGGAACCATGTGACTGAACAGTTAGTAGTGTTTTTCTTATCTTTTCATTACATCAAAATTAATTCAGCGATCGATACAAGATCGCACTCTTCAAAATGCTCTATCCTATTATTGAAGCATTTGGTAAACTTGGTTTACCCGGTGTAAGAAATGATGATTTTTTTGACCGACTTAGTCGAAAATATTCGATAATTATTTTTGGTATATGTTTTATTATTGTTACAACAACACAGTTTGTTAGTAATCCAATTCATTGTTTCACACAAATGGTCGATAGTAAATATAAAATCGATTATGTGAATTGGGTGTGTTGGATTAGTTCATCGTATTATTTACCATTTGATAAACCACTTCCAAATCGAAATCAATCACGACCTGAAAAAATGTTTGTAAAAATAAAAATGAACAAATAAAATTTTTTTTTTTTTTCATTTATTAATATGATTTTAGTCCTTATTACCAATGGGTACCATTTATTCTTTTTGGTATGATGATACTTTTCTATATACCTGGCTTTATTTGGCGAAAGATAAATCGAAATTGTGGTATTGATACAAAAGTTATTACAAGTATTATAGCAGATATGGATCCATTACATAGTGAAAATCGACAAGATGCTATGAATATGTTAGTTAAACAAATTGATAAAGCATTAACTTATCATCGTGATTATCATCATGGATTTATGTGAGTATATGGGTAAAATTATTCAATAGCGACGTGATTTTGACCAAATTTAAACATGTGTATGTTGAGATAAAAACCTTTCCCACAGTTAACTTTTATACGTCAGATGTATGTTAAATTACTAAAGATACTTTGAAAAAAATTAACCCTAGATATCTGTATTCAGAAGATTTATCAGCAAAAAAACAAACTAGCACTAGCAATGTGATAGAAGAGGATATCGACTCTCACGTTATGCGCTTAAGTTTAAAAAAATTTCGAATTGAGACAGTATTTATGAAAATTAAATAGTACTTCCTATAAATAACTCCTGAAGCCGCGGAATCACGCGATCATGGTAAAACAAAAAATTTTTCGTTGGAGACTTGACAGAATCTTCAGAAAATAAATTTTTAAGAGAAAGTTTTTAGAGTACAATCTTGCTGAACAGATCACTATAATTACGGTTTGTATCATAGACTTTATCGTAATTTTTGTCTTATGATTAGAGAAATATTTAATAATTCTTTGTTATTTAAAATTTACCTGAAAGAGCAAACATTTTTACATATAATGGGAACCAAAACTGTTCAACAGAGTTTGTTTGAAATTTTTTTTCACGGTGGTTGGCGCTAGAACAATTTCAAGTAAAGAAAACTCTTCCAAAAAAAAAAATAATTTAAAGAAATAAAAATTACTATTAGGTTTTCAAAGATAAGGTTTCAGAAAACTAAAACCCTAGTTTTTTTACATCTCGAACACATAAGTATAATTTTACTAATGTAATATAGAACGCTAGAATAAACCATTGTCTACAAAATGAGACGTCTTTGAGCTCTGTGCGGCGTTTTTCGGCTGAGATCCAGTAATTTGATTGAAGTCAAAAAAATGGCTATTCAGTCAAAATAGTAGAAAAATAAATTTAGGTGGTTCCGTAATATTGCTGTATCTTACTTACGAGGGAAGGTCACCAACTGTTCAATCGCTTTTTAGTCGGAACTATGTGCATGATGTAGGTCCTAATGAGCTATGAATACCCTGAAAAGAGTTCGGGCGGCTAGCTTATTATTGTCGAGATACTGCATTTTTATGGTATTTTTAACTAAGCACAATGCCGTAGTCCCCCTTAGGAACCAGAAAAACTGAGTTTCGAGTTTTGACTTGAAACTTTGTACAGAAACAGACCTCAGTGAGAGTAGTTTATTGTGAACGTTTCAGGCCTTTTGGTTGTTCCTATCCTAAGATACAGCTAAAAAGGGTGTTTTTACACTGCTCGTATACCCTCGACAGGTTCCGATGTGCTTATTTCAGAATAGGAGCAACCAAAAGATCTGAAACTTTCAAAATAAGCCACTCTCATTGAGGTCTGTTTCTGTGCCAAACTTCAAGTCAAAATTCAAAACTCAGTTTTTTTGGTGCTCCTGAGGAGGACCACGGCGTTCTGCTTAACAATATCGTAAAAATGCAGTATCTCGACAGTAATGGGCTAGCCGCCCGAACTCTTTTCAGGGTATTCATAGCCCATTAGGACCTACATGATGCACATAGTTTTGACTCAAAAGCGATTGAACAGTTGGTGACCTTCCCTCGTTAGAAAAATGTTTCAGAAAACTCAGAACGTCTTAATTTTGTAGAAAAATTGCTTATGCTATCATCGTATGCAGTCTATTATATTTACGAGTTCTAAATGTTGACCAAAGAAGGTTTGAGTTTTTCTGGATTCTGTATCTTTGAGAATTTGATAGTATAATTTTGTTTGTCTGTATTACCATCGCAAATAATTTTTTCTACTTGAATCACTATTCGAATTCTTTCTAGCCCTTACGATAACGGAAAAATTTGAAAATAAACCTTGTTGAATAATTTCGGCACTGATTATATGTCTATAATAAAGAAACTTATTCAGAAAAATTACCCTTATAATGAATCACAGTCAAATGGTAAGTATATGTGTCTCATTTCGCATGAAATGGTCTATATATATACATATATATTTTGTTTTAATCAAAAAAGCTTCTGTTGTTTTTATTGTTAGGTTTAGTACGTGGAAACGGTTTTCATGTTTATCATGCTGCAGTTTAAGTCAACATTCTGGAAATTATTTAGTTTGTGGTTATATTCTTGTTAAATTACTTTATATAGCTAATGCTATTGGTCAACTTTTTCTTCTCAATATTTTTATGGGTCAAAAATTTTATTTATATGGTTTTGAAGTTCTTCAAAAATGGTTTCATGGACAAGAAATAAAAGCTCTTGAAAGATTTCCACGTATAACTATGTGTCGATTTATTCTTCGAACATTTGGTGATAATATTCAACCATATGATGTTCAATGTCTTCTACCAATTAATATATATAATGAAAAAGTAGAAGATTCATTTTATTAGAATAAAGAAACAACTAAAAAAACAAAATAATTTGTATTAATATTTAGATTTTTTTAATGATTTGGTTTTGGCTTGCTTTTGTTTCTATTATGTCTATCTATGGTTTAATAAAATGGTTGCATTATTTTACTTTCAAATCACGTAAAAATTTTATTCATCATTTTCTAAAAGCAAATCAAATTGATTGTTATTCGGAAAATACAACACATCTTAATACTGAAATACTTCCAACTTTTGTTGATCGATATTGTCGACAAGATGGTATTTTATTGTAAGTTTAAATTTTATTTATTAATATTAATTCTTTTAGATTTAATTGTTTCATTTTTATTTTTAAGATTACGTATTGTTAATGCAAATGCAACGAAAGTTCTTGTTGGTGAACTTGTATGTGCTCTTTGGAATCATTGGCAAAAGCAACGACAAATTCGTATTGATAGTTTACCTCAACATACTAATAATCACAAGGGAAAATTACTCGAAGATCATGATAATAATCAATTGGGTTTAATACCTTTGACAATACCAATATCGATTATTAATGATGATCGTTATGTTACGTTACCACCACGTATATTGCAATATTAAAATGATATAAAAGATTTTGGATAATTGTTCTCGATCTTGTAATCTGTTTTGTTTTTCGTATAGAACTTAGAAATTAGATTCTTTTCATTTTTTTTTGGATTGATTTTTAGGTATTTTTGAAAAGTAGTATTATACGAAAATAAAATTTCTTTTCGTGATTTTCTGTTATTGATAAATCAATTGGCTAAAAGAAAAAATAGAATAATTTCAATATTGGACAGTTCCTTCTTTTTATGCCGCTGTCGAAATACTATTGATGTCTTGATTCAGTCAAAAAGCAAGAAAAACAGCTTACAATCATATGATGAATTATTGATCATAAACTGTCCATATCAAGAAACATATACCCGTGCTATGAAATAACGAAAATAGTTGATTAAATTCTGTTCTTGAAGGTTGTGATAAAACTCCTGTTTTCAATCATAAACATTGATAGGTGTTCCCGCGAGTTCTATCTGTTTTTATTACAATTCATACTTGTAGTAAGTGATGTTGTTGAAATAGTACTTATCGATTTGAAAAGACTTTATCAAGGGCCTAAGTATTTCGAACAGATTCCTAACGAGACTGACATTATCACCATATACTTTTGTTTGTTTTGATTTTCAACTATTTTATGATGGAAACTTTAAATATTGCTGAGATGTTCACATATCATATTCCTAGATAAATTGTTGTTCAGAATTTGAACGAAATTTCTGTGTACAGTGGTTCATTCAAGATACAAATAAGGTCTGAAAAACATTAAGATCGCAATTGACAGATGAGTAACTATTCATATACCTTATTTGATTACTAAATAATCATTCGTAGGTTGTTAAATGAGGTACGTCATGGAGCAGTCAAGAGTGACGATATATTAATCATATTCGAAACACTTGTCATCAAATTAATCGAAAGTAAAGATTGATAAAAATATAGGATGAGAATGAACTTCAAGCGCTTTCATCATACCTTGTTTTTATATTTAAATAAATTTGAAAAAAGAACATAAAATACATTTCCGGAGAATCTGACAATGAGAGTATCTACAATGTGTTAGAACTTCTATTTCAATGAATAAGTGCAATTCAAAACGTACACGTAATGAGCTTATGGAGTATTCCCCTTGCCATTAAAATATATAATTTTTTTTAGTGGAAATATTAGTTTATAGCGATGATATATTAAAAATATTAAATTTATCAGGGAACTATAAAATTACTGGTGAAATTATTATGACGTAGTAATTATATGTTGAATATCAGAAAGATTAGTAATTTGTATTATTTATATATTAGTGCCATCTATTTCCGTTATCGTTGCTATATCATAATTTGTATGTTTGATAAGATTTTTTTCAAATAATAATTTAAAAATTAAATAAATGATTTCATTGTATTTTTTTCATATTTCTAACTTATAATTGGTGAAATGATTATACACTCTGACCTGACGTGGTGGTGTATGCTGGCAAAGAATTGTGAGCAATCGACAGATTGAGTCAATTTCTTAATGTGTAATATTTAATTATTACTGGCATCGATGCAGAACATTCTTAGTTTCCTTATATTTTTCGTCATTTTCATTCAATATACATATTCACTCAGTTTTAATTTACCACTAAATACAAAAAAATGTTTAAAAGAAGAAATTCATAAAGTATGTTATTTATTTTGTATCAAAATTTATCATTGATATTTTTTTTTGTTACTTTTTAATTAAGGATACCTTGGTTACTGGTGATTATGATATAACTGACCGTCCTGGTTTACCTACACATCTTGAAGTAAAAGATACTAAAGGACATATATTATATAATAAAGAAGATGCAATTAAAGGAAAATTTGCATTTACAACAGAAGAATTTGATATATTTGATGTATGTTTTGAAACTAAATTATTACATGGTCAACAACAACATCATTTATCATCTCAACATACTACAAAACAAGTAACAATACATATAAAACATGGTGTTGAAACAAAAGATTATGATGCATTAGCTAAAGCTAATAAACTTAAACCATTAGAAATTGAATTAAATCGTTTAGAAGATTTATCAACTTCTATTGTATCTGATTTTGCTTTTATGAAAGAACGTGAAGAAGAAATGCGAAATACAAATGAATCAACAAATACTAAAGTTCTTTATTTTTCTATTTTTTCAATGTGTTGTCTTATGAGTTTAGCTATATGGCAAGTACTCTATTTACGACGATATTTTAAAGCTAAAAAACTTATTGACTAAATATATTCGTATCTCAGTATTCAAGTAGAAAAATCATTCTGTTTCACATTGTTTGTTTTTCTCTTTCTCTTGTTGTGTTTTTTGTCTTTCTTTCTAGTCTCTCTAATTAAAAACAGCATTTACAAAACTAGGCATTATTTTTTATTTATTGAGATTAATCTATCTTACTTATTTGATTTTATTCTAGAATGCGTTCGATTCTAATACTAGCTTGCACTTGTTTATTCGCATTTGCTTTTGATGAATTCGTAATGCCGGATGGAGATGGTACTGTATTGTCAGGTCCAAATGTTGTTTTTGATTTAAGCAAAGATAATTTTACACAATTTATTCAACAACATCCAGTAGTAGTTGCTGAATTTTATGCGCCATGGTAAATATCATCATTTGATCTTTTTAGCTGTTGTTGCTTGTTTTGTTTTTTTTTGGAAATCGTATTAAGAAAGTACAAGAACTCAAGTGGAAAGTCTCCTAATTGATGAATTAGAGCTATGAGTAACATGTAAACTTAAATAAACTATGAATGTTCTGAAAACAATTCGGACGTTTTTGGCTTATTGCTACGGAGATACTGTAGTTTTTAATTCAATGTCATGGTCCTTCTCAGAAACATAAGAAAAATGGTCTTTCAAATTTGAACTTAAAACAAGTGACGATTATAAGTTTAGAGGGGTTGTATTTTTAAGTTTTGTTAATAATAACAGTTAGTGAGAATTTGAAAAAAAAACAACTGTGTTGCTGAAAGAATTTTTAAGTAGAATTCGTAGACGTGAGGATCTCAATAAAATTGTTTAAGGGAAGTTCTATGAAAAATCAAAATTCATCAAAACTAGATTAATGGCATTCATTCGAAGTTTTAGGAGAAAGATTTAATTTAATAGGGCAAAATGATAGATCACCGATCTCGCAGTAATCTTCCTGCATTGAACTGCGTTTAATTTATACAAGATCCGAGAAACATTTTTCTCCTATTTTTGCTATGTTTGATGCTTTGGCGTTTTCTGTAAATTGAATACAGTTCAATGTAGAGAGATCATGGAACGATCTGAAACATGTCCTTAGTCTCTATCAAATAAAATGGTTTCACAAAGGCTCAGGATGGAAACCAGAAAGCTAGTTTTACAGTGTCTTAGTTTTCCAAAAATCGTCATCCAAACACTTTTGCTGAAGTCTTCGGACTTACCAATCCTAGTCGAGAATCCTTTCAGCGACGGAAATGTGTTCTTTTTTCAGATTCTTGCTAGTCATTACGATTGAAAAGAAAACTTAAAATTATAGCTACACTAAACTTTTGTCTCCTACTATACGATTTTAACGATGTAAAGAATCACGCTTTTATCGTAGACATTATTTTACAATAGAAAAATCATACAGATCTAAAACTTTCATAAGTTGTAAGGTGGACCATGACATTGAATTACAAATTGCAGTGTATCGGTATGAAAAAGTTAAGTATTCAAGTTCTTTTTTTCCAGAATATTCATAATTTATAAGAACCTACATGGTACACATAGTCTTGACTCAACAGTTTGCTTTTCACTGTAGTTTTTATTAATGCGGTGCGAAGCACAGCATTTATGTAGTCGTGCGCGAGTTTACTTTTTTTCTTTTTAATGCCCTGCGAAGCAGGAGCATTTATGTAGTCGCGCGCGAGTTTTTTTAATGCGGTGCGAAGCACAGCATTTATGTAGTCCTTCGCGAGTTTTTTTTTTTAATTTACTTTCTCGACGTACGCATCAAAGTCGTCATTTTCCGTTCGAATGATCTCGAGAACGGAAAGTCAGAAAATACTCGTTGAAACGTGAAGTACAAGTATCGAGATCGAACTCGTACCTTTTTTAGTCAGATCATCTACAGAACCTATAGTTCGTCTACAATCGGAGCTCTAAAATTACGATTTTGACAAAGTTCACTGTTGAGATAATTAAAACGAAAATTCGAAAGAAAAGTTAGGCGCCAATTTCTTTACTTATGTATTGGAAACAGCTGTCAATTACAGCTGATAGTAGCTAATGAATCATTGACATAATTAATTGATCAATAGAAAACAACTCATAGAAATCTGTTGAGAGACTGCCATAGAGTTTCTGTAGTGATGAATTTTATAATGGACACCTTTCGTTTCGAATCTAGATGAGATGAGCTGCTGGATAAAGGTAACGAAAAGTGTCTATCTTACAGAACATGTAGCTAATTGTAGTAAAAAACAGCGATCACTATAATTTAGTAAATCGAATTCTCGTTTTTTAAGAAATATCGTTTTTTCGAAAATTCGAGAGATTCGTGCTTCGCACCGCATTTCGTATTCGAGTCGAAACTCGAATACCATCTAGTTTTTCTTTTACTTTCTCGACGTACGCATAAAATTTCGTCAATTTGTGTCGCGATGATCTCGAAAACGGAAAGTCGGAAAACTTTCGTTGAAACGACAAGTGAAAGTATCGACACTGAACATGGAACATCTTTTTTCAAATCATGTTTGCGACGTTCGGTGCTCTCACAAATCGAGTTCCAAAAACACGATTTTGACAAAATTTTGCATTGAGATAATTAAAACGAAAACATAAACAATCGTTAGGCGCCATTCATGATGTTCAAATACAAGACAGCTGACAATACAGGTGATTATACATAATTAATCACGTATATTACGCATAAAATCTCGTCATTTTGTGTCGCGATGATCTCGAGAACGGAAAGTCAGAAAAGTTCAGTTGAAACGTGAAGTGAAAGAATCGACATCGAACTCGTGAAATCTTTGATCAAATTATCCAAAAGGCGCCGAATCTTCTCATAAACTGCCTTCAAAAACGACGATTTTGAATAATTTGAGCTCTGAGATAATTAAAACAAAAACTGAAAGACAAGTTAGGCGCCGTTTTTTTTCTCTTTGAATATAAGACAGCTGCAATACAGCTGATCATAGATAATGAATCATTGAGATAATTAATCGATGAATAAACAACGGTTTCTAGAAGTTTGTCAATACGCTTTGGCAGAGTTTCTGTAGTAACGAATTTCATAATGGATTACTTTCATGTCCGATCTAGGTTAGCGCAGCTGTTCGACAAAAATGTTTTTTATTGATTATCCCTAAGTCAGAAACATCTTCAATTATCTTTAAACTTTGACGTAGAATGTGAGAACGAATTTCGATGATACGGAGAGCGATTATCGAATTTCCATTCGAAATTCGTTTTTTCGAAGATTCGAGAGACTCGTGCTTCGCAGGGCATTTCGTATTCGAAGCGAAGCTCGAATACCATCTAGTTTTCTTTTTTTCTTTTTTTTTTTTTTCTTTTACTTTCTCGACGTACGCACATCAACTCGTTGTTTTGTGTCGCAATGATCTCGAGAACCACAATTCGTAAATTATTCGTTCAAACGCAAGCCTAAAGTATCGAGATTGAAATACTTCAATTCTTTTTACAATCTGCAATCGGACGTCTGCTTCGCACAAAAAAGGCCTTCCAAAAACACGATTTTGACAAAGTTCACTTTTGAGATAATTAAAATCGAAAATACAAAGCAATGTTAGGCGCCACATTGTTTAGATCTATATTGAACAGCTGTAAATTACAGCTGATAGAAGATAATGAATTTTTAATGCGCTGCGAAGCAGGAGCATTTATGTAGTCCGTCGCGAGTTTTTAATGCGGTGCGAAGCACTGCATTTATGTAGTCCGTCGCGAGTTTTTTTTTTTTTCTTTCTTTTTTACTATACGTACGCATCAAACTTGTCATTTTGTCACCGAATGATCTCGAAAATGGAAACTCACAAAACAGTCGTTGAAACGCAAACCCAAAGTATCGAGATCGAGCACGTAACTTTTGTATTGATATTGTTCTGAAAATGCTTAATTTCCTCATAATCGGTTTCCAAAAATGACAAATATGAAATTATTTATTTGCTTTTCGTTTTGAGATAATTAAAATTGAAAAAATAAAACAAAGTTAGGCGCTATTTACTTTTCTCATATGTCAAACAGCTGTAAATACAGCTGATAGTAGATAATGAATCATTGAGATAATGAATCGATCAATAAACAACAGTTTTTAGAAGTCTGTCGATACGCTTTAGTAGAGTTCCTCTAGTGATCAATTTCATAATGGATGCCTTTCAGGTCCGATCTACGTTAGATCAGCTGTTCGATAAAAATGTTTTTTTTCTTCAATTGTATCTAACTCAGAAAAATCTTCAATTATCTCTGAACCTTGACGTAGAATGTGAGAACAAATTGTGATGATATTCAGAGAGATTATTCGATTTCGATTCGAAATTCGTTTTTCGAATTCTCCGCACGTGTGCTTCGCACCGCATTTCGTATTCGAGTCGAAACTCGAATACCATCTAGTTTTTTTTGTTTTGTTTAGCAAAAAAAAAAATGTCTTTTTAATTAAATCTTGATAATGTGAATATTTTATTCATTTTGATTTCATATTAAGGTGTCATCATTGTAAACAATTAGTACCACATTATGAAGAAGCTGCACGTTTAATGAAAGATGCTGAAAATCCTGTTATGTTTGCTAAAATTGATGCTACAGTTGAACAAACATTAGCACAAGATTATTCTATTGAAGGTTATCCAACATTAAAAATCTTTCATAAAAATAGTCCAAAACCAATCGATTATGATGGTCCTCGTCAACCAGGTTCAGCTATAGCTGATTATATGAAAGATTTTGCTAATCCAAATTGGACACCACCACCATCAGATGTTGCTATTCTTACAAATGAAAATTTTACAAAATTTATTTTAAATGAAGAATTAACATTAGTTGAATTTTATGCTCCATGGTGTGGTCATTGTAAAAGACTTGAACCTAAATTTGAAAAAGCAGCTACATTATTAAAAAAAGATACAAACATTCGTTTAGCTAAAGTTGATGCTACAGTTGAAGGTGAATTAGCTGCTACACATAATATCACTGGGTATGATAGAAAACTATTTTTTTTTTTTTTCTAAATTTCATCTTTTTTAATCTAAAGATATCCATCATTATTTGTTTATCGTAAAGGTGGTAAACGAATAGTATATGAAGGTGAACAAACTGAACATGGTATTGTTTCATCTATGAAAGAATTTTTATCATTACCAAGTCGTGAAATACGAAATATAAATGATTATAAAAATTTATTTGTAAAAAATGATCAACCAATTATAATAGGTATTTTTAATAATGAACAAGATCATTTATATCAATTATTTATTGATTATGCATATAAAAAACGAAAAATTTTTCAATTTGGACATACATTTGAAAAATTATCAACATTAAATGATGTACAAACACCAGCTATAGTTCTTCAACATCATCCTGATGTTCGATCAAAATATGAAAATGAGAAATTTATTTTCAATAAGGTAATTCAAAAGAAAAAAGAAAGCAAACAAATCGATAACTAATGAAATCAGTCCTCTAGAGAAATATTGTTTTTGTCAAGTCAAATTTGTACTCAGAGTGTTCTAAAGTAATCCTCAGCAGAATTAAATCTATAACATTCGTTTGTGCTGTCATACTATACTTCGTTGTTGAGCATGACCAGAGGTGGGATCGGTTGGCATTTTTGCCAAACCGAACCGACCGTAACCGAAAAAATCTCTAACCGAACCGAACGTAACCGACCGAATTTTTTAAAATTTCTAACCGAACCGACCGTAACCGAAAAAATCTCTAACCGAACCGAATGTAACCGACCGAATATTTAAAAATTTCTAACCGAACCGACCGTAACCGACCGAATTTCAAAAATTTCGTAATCGAACCGAGTTTAGAGAAAGCGAAGTTTAGCTTATTTTAGTTAGGGTATTAGTGCTTTATAAATTAGCAACAACAAATCAAATAATAGCAACTAAAAATAATGAACACTTAGAGAAAGCAAAGAATAAAGATTATTTATTGGATCTTCTTACTGTATTATAACTTCCTTACCTCTCAGGGCAAATTTTAAAAATATGTGAGATAATCCGCGTTGCGAGCAACGGCTAGTTGTTGTACGATTATATTCTTTTTTCTTCTTATGTTTCACTGAAAAAGTCCATTGAACTCAAATGAAAGGATTATGTGGATTCTTTCTAACCGAACCGAACGTAACCGACCGAATTTTTTAAAATTTCTAACCGAACCGACCGTAACCGAAAAAGTCTCTAACCGAACCGAACGTAACCGACCGAATTCTCTAAAAATCTCCAACCGAACCGATTTCGGTTACGGTCGGTCGGTTCGGTTCGGTTAAAAACCGAACCGGTCCCATCTCTGAGCATGACCAGTTCTTTTTTATTTATCGATCTGAAAAAAAACACTATTCGATATGGCTTCTCATGAGTACATTGTCCTAATGTGTATCTCTAATATCGGTATTGCTCAATGAAAATCTGTATCAACCTCAAACAATTTTATTCTTATTCAGTCTAATTTTCATCTAGTTTAATAGTACTTTTCAAGCGCTTCAAAATGGTGTGAAAATATTAAGAGAGAAATGATTAACCACTGCAAGAATTCCTAAGGGCACTGTTCTCGAACACAAGATTCTAAGCCTTTTTTTTTTACTAGTATTCTGTAGATTTCGATAAGAAAATTAACATTCCGAAAACTAATATAATATTCTAAATCAGTATCTAAAATGGAGTAGGCTCATATATGTTTCAAAAATTTTAACAATCTTTTTTCTTCGCTCTAAGATTTACTTCTTGTTCTTCTCAGGTTTAGGTCAAAAAAATGAATTTTCAAATAGCTGCTATATAACTAATTCTACCAGGGCACATTCTCAGACGTGTTATCTAATAGTTTGACATAGAAGGAATCAAGTTTCTTAAGAGAACCATTTTCAATATTTCTGAATCTTCTTTCATTTATTATTTTATATACAATTTATTGTCTGTTTTAGGAGAATGCACTTGAAAATGATATTGAACAATTTATTGAACAACATAAAATACCATTAGTTGGTATACTAACACAAGAAAATCAACGTAATATTTATTTATCTCGACGTCCAATATGTATTGTTATATATGATCTTGATTTTTCATTTGATTATCGTGAACGAACACAATATTGGCGAAATAAAATACTTAAAGTTGCTAATAATTATAAAGATAAATATACATTTGCTATAGCTGATGAAGAAAAACTGTCATCATTATTAAAAGAATTTGGTCTTGAAGAATCAGGTGAAGATGTTAATGTTGGTTGTTATGATTTACAAGGTTTAAAATATCGTATGGAAGATAATGATGAATTTACATCTGAATCATTTGAAGATTTTGTTAATCGATTAGATAAAAAAAAAATTAAGCCCTATTTTAAATCTCAACCACTACCAAAACAATCAATTATCAATGGAATACATATTCTTGTTGGAAAAAATTTTGATAAAATTGTTAAAGATAATACAAAGAATGTTGTAGTCTTTTTTTATGCACCATGGTAAGATTTATTTTTCATTAGAGATGTGTAAGACAGCTTTTCTTTTATTCGTACCCTGTGTCTTAATTGAGAGATATTTTCCAGCTCTTACACTATTGTACTATAGTATGCATTCAGATAAACATTAAGTAAAAACAAATGAAAGTTATCCTTTCATCGATTTAAATAATGATAAATATACATTGAGGCATGCACTATTTAATAACTTAAAACTTTTTTGTTATGAGTTTTATAAGTACAATGGAACAACCGGAATTTAAAATTTAGTTTAAAAACACTGACAACGATGAGAAAATTAATTTTTAACATACTAAAACTAGTTGATTGACAAGGCCGGTAAATATTTGAATCTGTATATCGTCTGATATTAGTCATCGAAGAAGTGTATTTTCTGAGAGAAAGATACAATTATAGTTTTTTTTTAAAACTAACTTTCAGAATCACTAAGTTCCGTAAAATGAGCGTATACCAATCCAAATCTTCTCAAATTCTGACACAGTACATTCTATTCTGTGTCTTCTGTCATCATAATAAGCATAAACGTTCCTAAACCATACAGTATATATTTAGAATTAGCAAGTGAAACTACATTGAATGATATACAGCACAAGATATTATTTAATTAAAAAAAATGTGAGCAAGACATTTCCCTCAAGTGTATTTCGTCGAAAAGCTCTTTATTTTCTAAACCATATATAATCATTTCTGAGTAAAAGATATACAAAGTGTATTTGATTCTTTTTTTTTTCTAGGTGTGGACATTGTAATGAATTTAAACCAACGTATAGCAAACTTGCTGAACGTCTTGCCGGTCAATCGAATATTATTTTAACTCAAATGGATGCTACACTTAATGATATTCCACAAGGTTTTGATGTCACCGGTTTTCCAACAATATATATTGTACCAACAAATAATAAACCGGTGAAATATGATGGAAATCGTGATATAAATGATTTAGTTAATTTTATTGAGAAAAATATTGGATTAAAACGTGAACTTTAAAAAAAAAAATTTATTTCATGATTCATTCATTCCGTAGACCATTGTTGTTTTGCTTTTGTAATTTATTTATTCATATTGTTTTGTTTTTGTTATCACTGGTGCTTTTTATTTGCTTCAACATCGAGTAAACTTATTCAGTCGAGAAAAAAGAAAAGAGAAATGACATTTTTTTTTTTGTTTGTACCTTGTTATTCATTGTAAATGAATCGGGTGAAATTAGATTTATGAACTTATAACATCGATATTAAATTAAAATTCTTAGGCTATATAATTATCTTTTTCTTTTAAATTATTTAATGCAGAAGTTTCTCTTTATTTGTAGATGACTTTTTTTTTTTATATGTCATTAAATCTCTCGATTTCTACTTATTGATGATTTATGATAATGAACATCGTTATCAATTTTGGATGAAGATAAATTAATTTGATTTTTTTTTTCTATATTTCTAATTATTGACTTAAGTGAAGTTTAATATTATTTAAACTTTGAACCCTCTTTGACTCATCTATCCTGTCGAAAAAGAATTGAATAATTGATCAAATGAATACTCTCACTGTCAAACTAGCTTTTTTAAATATTAGTTGATAATAGTCTGAACAAATAGAAATCTTCAAATTTCAACATATTTACAGTCAATGTCTTGTGTCTAGACTTCGAAATAGTGGTAGCATTGATTTTTCTTTGTTCATCATGTTTGAAAAGAGTTCTGCAAGTTATATGAGAAAAAAAAAAAATATCAGACAAATTCAAAAGTAATTTTAAAACAGTCAGAATAATCTATCTATGATCGTGATTCAATCAGATTTGGATCTGAATTTTTTCCTCTAACTAGATCCATGTTCAAAAATGTTAAATTCGATAAAATTCTACTATTACTCTTATATGAAGCAATGATAGCATCTTGAAACTTTTCGTAAAGTTGATTTTGAATATATGTACTATTGATGGTTTTTTTCAAGGTAAATCGTATATTTTTGTATTCAACCATAACGAAAAAATAGCAAAATCAATGCTATTGTACTTTTGAAGTACAGACATATGACATTGACTGTAAATACCTTGAAATTTAAATATTTAGTTTAATAGTGAGAGAATATTCATTTAAACCATACATATTTATCAATTTCTTTAGCTTACAGTACATGACCTTCGATTGTAAGTTGACAATTGAATCAATTCTTTTTATAATCGATAGCTTTATTCTTTACATAATACTCTATAACGTCATCAATAGAATAAACAGCTATGTTTATTTTTTGTAAGAACATTTTTTCTGATAGTATCATTTTTACATTTTGTATACCTCATACATGTGTCATGATAATTGTTATCTTGAAAGATAATAGTATAACTTTTGTTACTGCTGTTTTCTCACACAATTCATATATATCAAAGGTTATTTCATGATACATTTTACATAAAATATTATTACTATGTGGATAAGTTTGTTTTTTTTCTTTTATTAATAATCAATTTATTATACATGATGAACATGTAGAATATAATTTATGGTAATATTTTTCATCAAATTCTGAATGCGTATTTGGTAGAAAAAAATTTTTTTTTTTGACGTCGAAAAGATTGATCAGTTATTTTACTATTTTTTATGCAAATGAAAACAATGAATTCTTTATTTGTTATATTCGAATACGGCTATTTTTTTTTCAATAATATTTAACATTTGATAACAGTAGAATATTTTTCGAAATATTCTCGATTGTTCTATTCGTTAGTATTCAGATTAGGTTAGTGATCGATCACGTGATCATAACAAGGATAGAAAACTAGTTTTTGTTTATACTATGAAAAAAAAAAAATCTTGTGTTTATGTCATAGAGCGGAAACTGTCGAGATAGAAATGAGTAAAAGTATTCAATGCTTGTGATTCGTCAAGATAAAAATGAGTCATACCTTATACGTTTTATTTTGTAGATATAAAAATATGTCGACAATTATTTATTTCATTTAAGTGAACAATTATGGCAAATAAGTCTTTTCATGTTGCTCTCGAAGCAGCAACAAACGAAAGTAATACTGAAGAGAATTGGGATCGAATATTGGGTAAAAGAAAAAAAAAATGAACCATAAATTTGTTATTTATTTATTTATTTATTTCAGAGGTTTGTGATTATGTTAAAAATGGTCAAATAAAACCTAATGAATTACTTGATCAAATATTAAAAAAACTTAAACAAACACGACGAACAAAATTACAAATGAATACATTAACATTATTCGATGCAGCTGTTAAAAATTGTGGTCAAATATTTCATCAATTGTTCACATCACGTGCAACAATGAATGTACTTGTTGAAATTATTGATGATTCACGGACAGAAAATACTGTACGTAATCGTATAGGTTCATTATTAAAACAATGGATGGACGATCCAGAATTTAAAGATAAAGCACAATATGCTATGCTTGGTGCCACTTATAAAAAATTAACAACAGAAAAAGGTTATATATTTATTGATGGTCCTAATAATCCATCAATATCAACAACTGTTGCATCAACATCATCTCCAGCTGTACGAAAAACTCAAGATGAACTATTAGCTAAACGTGAAGAAGAAGAATTTGCTAAAGCTAGTAAGTTTTCTAAAGAAAAACATTTCTTCGTCAATTAATTATTTTCTATGAAAACAATATTTTTTTTTTATTTGTTTAGTTGCTCTATCAATGCAAGAAGCCAATCAATCAAAATCTCAACAACCAATTACTAATTCTCTTTATCCATCAATGCAACAACCAGCATCAACAAATATGACAACAACAACAACAACAATAACAATGAATGGAAATGAAAAAAAAGTCAAAGCATTATATGATTTTGAAGCAGCTGAAGATAATGAAGTAACATTTAAAGCCGGTGATATTTTAAGTATTACCGATGATAGTGATCAACATTGGTGGAAAGGAATCAATAATGGTGTTGAAGGTTTATTTCCAGCAAATTTTGTTACTAAAAATCTTCAACAACAAATCGATTCACCTAGTCAATCAACTAGCACAATCAACAAAACCGCTAATGTAAGAATTATAACATGATTTTATTGATATACAACTTGTGATTGTGTATCAATAGCGTCTATCATAGTCTGTAATGTAGAGAGGCAACCTTCCTAAAGCGTTTGTGATGAAGAAGAGACGTCGCTAAAAATGTCTATGATGGGTTCGAGTTTCTAATTCTATATCTCAACATTCCTTTTACATTAGGCATGTATGTTTTGAGTGAAAAATTGTCATTCACTAGACTGACTGTTCCAACTTTGGTTGAAACTAAAAATATTGAAAACTGAGATGAAGACTTGTGAATATTTTTTTTTTGTTAAGAAAATTGAAAATCAAGCAGCTCAATTTGAATCATATGTTTATTATTTAAAAAGAAGAAGTAAAAGGCAAACAAAAATATTTTGAAATATTAATCGTTCGAACTCAAATAATATAATCATTGTACAATCATAAGATTTTTTTGTACAATAAAAGAGAAATCGTTGAGTATATCAGATGCTGTAATGAGATGATTATTATATCATATTATACAACGTGCTTATTCGATTTTTTAATGCTATTATTCGGTTTTTTTTCTGTTTCGATGCATGAGAAGACTATTGAAGTATAATTAATCTCGACATGTGTTTCTTTTGCTTCCATAAAATTGATTAAATTCCGTGTATTCCAGTGATTTTAATAATTACAACAATTTATTTTACTATGATAACATGCAATTAAAGTATAAGTGTGTTTACTCTTCAGTCACACGCACATCTTATGAGCTGATACTGATCGTACGATAATGTCATGTTTTTAAACATTTTTCAAAAGTCTTTTTTCAGAATTTTACTTTTTATTCTTATAAATGTTTTTTTCGATATTTCTTATTTTCGACCTAAGTTGAATTTATCATGTACTGAACACTGATCTACTCTAGTCAGTCGAAGTTTTCGACATACAGTCTTATTTCATATTGTGTTTCACAAAAAAGAAAACAAATAAATTGATGTCATATAATTATTTATTTTAGGATTTAAACCAAAAACAAGAACGTCAAAATGATATTGCTAAAGGTCAAGTTGTTATTGACGAACGTCTTATTGATCGTTGTTTAGCTATGTTACAAAATGCTGATCCAACCGGTGAAATTGAAGCTGATTCAAATGAAATGCTTATGCTTGAAGATACATGTTATGCCATGGGTCCACTTATTGATCATGAACTTGAAAAAGTTGATCGTAAACATGTACAATTAGAAGACTTAAATAAAAATTTACGTGAAGCAATGGAATTATATCATCGTCTTATGGAAGAAGGTCGTATTCGAGCAGTCCAAGCTAAAACAAATGCAGTTCAACTTGCCAATCAAATGTATCAACAACAACCTCAAATGCCACCTCAACCATATTATCAAGTTCATCCAGGTTTACAATCACAATCACCTATACCTTCACAACAACAACCTATTATGTATCAACCTCCACCACAACTATATAATCAATTACTACCACAAACCCAACAATCGATGCCGTATATTCCACAACAACCAACAGGTGCATATTATGTTGATCCTAATTTACAACAACAACAACAACATATGATGTATTCAATGCCACCTCCTATGATGAATCCTCTTCAGCAACCACAACAACAGCCAACTGCTCATAGTGAAACGCAATAATTTAATTCTGTTCGATCTGTAAATTTTTATTCTACGATTTATATATACACATCTGTGTCGATTTCATTTCTTCTTTTTCAATTGTATCGTTTCCTTTTTTTTTTAAATGAATTATACGATCATTGTGTACTAGAAAAAACAACATAAAAATATATATAAATATGTTCTTGTCGTTTGTCTAAATCCATTTATTTATTTGAGATAAATAAGAAAACTAACACTCGAAGTTATTCTCTATCATAAAAAAAAAGAAAAAGAAATAGTTGCATTCCATATTTCAATATCAACAAAAGTTTTGTCTTTTGCTATTTTTATTAAAAAGTAACCTTAAGATTTTCTTTTAGACTTCAGTTTCGTGAATCTCTTTTTTGTTTTTACCATGAAGAGTTCTTCACAAATGTGTTATAGACTTCGTGCAAGCACATCTAATTATTTTTTTTATAAATGAAAGCAGTTTTTATGAAAGATCGAAAAATGAAAAAGTTTGCAGTAACTTATTCGAATATTGTCCTAATGAAGGAATGTATCTCAGATAAAATTCGAATATTTAAACAATTTTTAAATAAAAAAAATAACTTATCGTTGATTAAATTATTTGCCATGGAATAAAAAAACCTTCTGCCACATATATCAGTATAGAAGCAAACAACATAAAACTAAAATAAAATTCTTAGCTGCTCATCGAATAGTTTTTAAGCAAGACATTTTTTCACTTTAATGCGCTAGAAAGTATTTCTGATGGATCAAAATTTATAATTTAGGATACTTTTTTCGAGCCTGAGCTTAGAAATTTTGTCTCATTTTTTTGAGAGTAATGAAAAAGTCTTGGAAAACCGTCAAAAATTTGTTTAGACAGAAAATTGTTGTATCTTCACTATTGCAATTCGAAACGAAAAATTGGAATTTTTATTTGTATCAATTTGTAGACTAAAGCTACTCTATAAAATACATCAGCTGAAAAGTTTTTTGTCTTTTGATAAGACATCTCATTTTTCGTTGTTTCTACATACTCATTTTTTGAAAAATCGATAATGGTCGTACGTTGAAATGAGCTGTTGAAAAAATTTCTTGTAGCCTGACTTGGGTAAGAGCGATAGCACAGTATTTATAATTCCATATTTATGTTTTGGTCATGGTCTGCCGTTTTCGATTCATCTGAAATGCTGTCAAACAGGCCATAATGAATAAACATTTTATCTAAAAACTTTCCAGTCACTCGTTATTATTGATATGAAGTTGTTTCAATTGTTGACCTAATGGACTTATTTTGATTGTTTGGATGTACTTAGCTCATATTGAAACAATCAAAATATTTAACTCTATGGCATGTCGACAATACAGATCTATAAACAAGAATATTCTTCTAAGAATTTCGATTTTCGTGAGACATCGTGGCCAATTTTCAAATTTTGTTCTCAATTGCTCAATACAATACGACTGAATATAAAAAAATTACACAACTGGTCATCGAACTAGGATGTGGATGCGTGTTTCGATGGTTGCAATTATGTCAGTCTGGTGGTTGTGTGTATTGGTATTTTTTTTCTCACATCTATATCTGATACCCTCGATTTTTTTCCAATAAGAAAGATTCACATAAGTTATAATTATTTGTTGATGTTGTCGTGAGAAGATCTCTTCTTTCTCATGGCGTGTATTGAGGTTGTCGTGATAAGAAAAGATTGAGCTGTGTCAAACACTGGCTTTCTTATGCAATGAAAATAGGTTGTAAAATAGAACCGTCCAGCTTTTTCTAAATATCGTTAGTCTTTTTTATTGCAAGAACATCACTAAAAGTCACAAGAAAGAAAATGCGTAGTGTGCTGGTGGAATTAACAAGTGAAAACGTATATTTTCTTTTAAAAATGTCGAAGAAAAACTTACCCACAAATAGAAACAGCTAACTTGAACGATACACATCTTGGATAAACGCTGAGTATACATCAAAAATATATGTCAGGTAGAATATCATTTAGAGTGTCAAGAATGATTTTGCATTTGAAAACATAGTCCACCTTCTAGAGTTCAAAAGTATGAATTCAATATATCATTCTAATCTAAAGTGCAAGAGCGCACGTTTGTTTTTTATTGAAAATAGTGGAAAGCTAGGACTATAAGAAAATTCCTGCAAATGGAGCAGAAGCCAATTTCACCGTTGGAATATTTTGTTTATTCACAAACAATCTCAGTGTTCCCATGTAAAAATGTATGCAAAATTTAACGATTTAACGAAATTTAATGTTACCTTTCTGTCCTTGAAAACGCGTTAAAATAATATTAACGTAGAGAAACGAGTGAAAATTCGTTAAATTCATATTTTAACGCGTTTTCAAGGACAGAAAGGTAACATTAAATTTCGTTAAATCGTTAAATTTTGAATACATTTTTACATGGGTTTATTGTGCGTGTAGTCATGCCAATATTCTTGAGGTTCACCAAAGATATAGTCCAAAGTACAAATAAATCTCGCTTACTACAGATTGTAACTTGAATTTATTGAAGATGCAAACCTTTATAGATTGCTGATAATAAAAATGCAAGAGCTGAAAACAGAACTTGTACTTGAAAATGTTTTAAGTCGTCGTTACATATTGAGTCAATGATTGACAATAACACAATGCTCATGTTTCGAATAATGACACTGCCTGTCTTCTATCAAGAACAGTTTTTTTCGAGAAAAATCAAGTACTTAACAAAGTGCTGGAACAATATCGAATTCTTGTTTAACGAAGGATCATGACATACGCTTCTTAACTTTAGACGAATGCAAGAAACATGACTTATTCATGACATATAAAAATGGAGTATCGCCACTATTCTGTCTCGTTTCAGCACAAGCAATAGTCTCAGCAGTAAATAATTGTTTCGTATTGGTTCTTTTCAGGTAATTTTAAAATCTATCATTTTTCTATTTATCTAACGTCGAACAATCTTTCTTTTCAGTCTCACAAGTTTGGTTCTTGTTTCGCTTTACAAATCTTGCTACTAATTTAGTATGCTGATAGTTCGAGTGAAATCTCAATACTGTTGTGGAATGTCTCAATGTGATCGATGTTTGCTAAATAGTGCGTTTGCCTATTTCTATATAGCGAGTGCTGTGTACATTAGCATCTGTAACAATAAATTCGTGGATTGCTCTGAGTTAGTTACTTGCGAACACCCAAACAACGTTTGTCGTGAATCTAACCATAGATATGTTCATCATCCTCGATGTCATAATCTTCCTGTTTTTTATCCAGTGCCAAGTTTCAATCGACAACTCTGTCCACCGATAGCAAGTAAGAGAACAGTCAGTGATCTATAGTTTTCAATGAAACTCGAATATGTCTCAAAGTTTTTTTTCATCGTTCGTATACCCTCACATATGTAATTTATGTTGGTGTAAGAATAGTGCGGAACGAGCCAAGGAGTCTTTGAGAAAAAAGGAGATAAAGCATTACAGAGACAAAAACATTACAATCATTGGAGAAAAGGTTTCATCTCTTCTCATGAATAATGTCCATTAATTTGAAATAAAAAGTCTGTTGCAGCTATATCTAGCAATATACGAAGACGTAGTGAACTTTTGAGTGCTGTAGAACGTATCCTATGCTTGAATATCTATAAGAGCACACAAATTCTATTGTGTCACACTTTTCTTTATTCACAGTTTTCATTCTATACTCGACGGCTTCTTGTGAATATTGGATTAACTTCGTGGTATTGTTTCAAAGCAACTACAATTGAAACCTAACTCGAAAGAAAACACATTTATAATTTTCTCTTTCATGTTTTCAATAACTAAACTTACGAAAGTGAAGACTGATCATTTAGCTGTGATGCAGTAATTGTAAGACCTCAAGAGAGCTTTAACGATTGAATTGGATAAATATGTCGCTTATGACCAGTAATGCAATTTTCTATATAAATTATGTTTTACAGATTGTAATACCACTCGATTAGTCGCCACAGTATGCATCTTCTCGGATCATCTTTGAAATACCTACTTCTTTTAGACGCTATGTCTCAATATATCGAAGTTTTGTGGGTCTTTTTGAGAGAAGAATGTATTAACCCATATGGCTTGATGGTAAAAGGGACGAGAGAGAGCTCTTAACAATTTATCTCTACACTATTATTTTGTTCTTTCAAATATTACTTTTCGTTCATTGCATTCACTCAGCTGATATGACGGTACAATATTCTACGGATCTGGGATGAACACTCTGGTAGATGAACAATTTTTGTGTGATTTTGAAATTACAAACTTCATATCTCGAATACCGATCTAGTACTGGAACGTAAGCCAATGCATTTAAGTCTTTGGTTGTATTCAGAATACAACAGAACCAATGAGTTTGAGCAAGAGAATCTTTCGTTTTACTTTCAAATCATTTGCATAGGCTGTTTGTCAATTGAGTTTTACTACGTTAAATTCTTTTTGATAGATTTTGTAAGGTTAATGATACGAATCAGACAAATAAGCTATGATGCTCTAGGTAAAATGAATTTTTCGTTCTGTCGTAGATTAGGCTCAATTCAATCCGATTCTAATCAGTATATCACTTCTGCAGCATTTACCATTGTCAAACGAAAAATGTGATGAACAACAAGCATATTCTTCGCACTAAAACTTTAGATCTATCAGGAGATTGGAATTAAGAATAAGTGTTGATAGATGAGAGATAATCGATTGTTTGTCAGTATCATCCGAACTTTCCGGATTGAAACGATCATCAGCGAATAATTGAGCTGATATACTCTTCACCAGAGTAATCTATTTTCTCGCCATATATCTCTTGTCAACTAAGACAC
Organism: Rotaria sp. Silwood1; assembly: GCA_905250075.1. Lineage (NCBI taxonomy): Eukaryota > Metazoa > Rotifera > Eurotatoria > Philodinida > Philodinidae > Rotaria > Rotaria sp. Silwood1. The sequence goes on from CAJNOP010000024.1 coordinate 1,690,739, forward strand.
AACAGAATTGAACGCTGATTGCATTTTCAATTGACATAGCATGCCTGATTTGTACTTTGACGAGAATAGTAATGATTTAAACTGAATTACATTTGAAATATCATATTAAGTATCTTATTAAATAATTCTTCAATTGTTGTATTTTTTGTTCGAAGTTTCTTAAATGCATATCGATAACCATTGGATTCATTGATTAAACTCATATTGAATAACCCCAAAGGACTAATCTTTTTCATTGATTAAATCAATCATCGTCAGAGAAAAAATTTGCTTTTCTCAGCAAACTTATATTTAATGAAAGAGTTCAGAAACATATTTTATAGGTTAATTTTTCGTACTAAACTCAAATAAAACTTGAAAATCATCGAAGAAATAGTTGATCATTTTTTTGATTTTTGAAGCTGCTATGCGTTTTTACTCTCTTACTTGAAGAGCTATACATCAAACGCGCACGTTTTGTTCTCTTGAATGATTAAATTACTGTCGAGATATGATGATGATAAAAGATCCTCTGTAACCAGTTAATATGACTATAGCTTTCGTTTCACCTGTATTGGAAATTCAATACTATCAATACAATATGAAGGAAGACTTAAATAGATTAAAAGCGTTGATGGAGATACTTTACCGTCATTCATAAATATTCGTGGCGTATCATTCATCGTCTGTATCCTACATATTTGTTCATGTAGTGGTATACCGTTTTCTAGAAGCGATATTAATATAATGGATATGTCACAGGCTAACCCAAACTTAGGTAGAATTCATTTTTAATTAGGCGTAAAATTTCGAAACCCTTTCCGTTTTTATTTAGAAAACAGAACGCAACTGTTTTTCTTTTTTACTACTCAGTATAGTGATTTTCACTTATTCATACTGTAATGTATCCACCAATGATTCCATATGTATCGATCTTGGAAAATGATTTTAACTTTTTAAATTATTGGAGTATTAAATTCCAAGAGAAGGTAACTATTATTCAACTACAGAAAGTACACAGGCTAAAGCATCCTTCATTTTTGGGATTAAACAATAACTGAGCAAAACACAATAGCATCACATATTTATATTTTACATATTATATATGAACCCTATTTGGTTCTAAGACGAATAAACGACGGGAATAAAAAATACTATTAAAAAAGCACGAGATTAAAGATCTGTTCTGGTTTCTTTCGTCGAATTTTTCTAAGATAAACTTAATTTCAATTTCAATAGTGAACACTGGCGAACTCGACAGCTCCTCAGGTTGAATTAGACGTCAATTAAAATTGAACATAAATTAATACACTAGTTATTCATTATTGTCATGTTTTTCAATGCTCGCCGTCTGATAAAAATCATTTATTTATCGGAGATAAATAATAAGATCTTCGCTATAAGCTATTCTCTGTTATAAGGCAAAGATGCATTCCCTAAATCTTCTCTCATAATACAAGCCCCTTCTATATTAAAACCCCCACCCCCATTTTAAGGGTCTTTCCAGCTCAATTTTCAAGTTTTTTCCAGCAAAATTCAGCTAAAGTCTGCAGGGTCAATTAGAAGCCGCGGAGTGCTTCTAATATGGGCAGGAGTTTATTTTAATGCCAAAAAATCTTTTCTATTTCTATTGAAAAATAATCTTTGGCTGCTTTTATAATTTTCAGTCTTGTGAATACTTATTTCTTTTTCTTTTACTTTTCTCTATTATGAAGCGTTCTTCATAAATGTGTCAATAGTTGATAGATTGAAGAAAAAAAACGCACGCATAGACGTAACTTTACAAACCGAAAAAGAACAAAAAATTACAATTTACTACGTAACTTTGTACAATCACATTTGATTGCACTTATAAATGTAAGCAATGTCTAAAGCTCGACAACGAACAATTCACAGTAAGTTATTTGACTGTAGTCCTAATAAAGGTACAAGGCTTTGATTAAATTAGAACAAATATTTAAACAAGCTTTAAATAAACAAATAATTTATCGTTAGTGAAATTATTTGCCATAGAATTATTTCTTTTTTTTTTTGTATAAAAGACAACAGGAACATGACTGATATATTAAAGCGAGCAAAAATAAATCTCCTATCATAGACATTACTATAGAAACCAACAACATGAAAGTAAATAAGATATATTTCTTTTGTCTAAGCGTAGTAAGAAATAAAAACCAAGTGTATCTATACATAACAAAATAAATTAAATCACAGTGTTTTATATTCCTTGACTAAAAACTGACGAATAATATAATTAGACTTTTTCTAGAATCTTTTTGAATTTGTATTTTCAATATCAAGAATTCATATGAAAATTTCTATCGTATGAAATATAAAATTGTGGTGAACACTTTCGATAGTCTAATAGAAACTTACGTTTAGATAAAATATTAAATCCAATTACTGCCGATTGAGCGATTTCTATTGAGTACATGGACAGGATTTATTGTCTATTAAAACCGAATTTTTTTCATAGAAATATTAGGTTCTTGTACTCAAAAATAAGATTGATCAAAAAAAGACTATTTGTGATGCAAAATCCTTGAGGAAAACTTTCTCCTAAACTCCTGTGAAAAAAAAATTTTAGTTCCAAAATTGATAAAGGATGCATTACTCAGTGCAGGTTTTGTATGCTGATTCTAAATATGTCTCTATTTTTCTCTCAAACTATTTCTACGTCAAAGAAAGAATAAAAAGCTCTGTAACAATCGTATGCTTTTAAGAAAACCTGCGTTTCAACACAGAAACATTTGCACATCTTTGACCTAGTAGAATTTATAATCCAGATATAGTAGAAAATTCTCTAAAAGGGTGTGAATGAATCTATTTGGAATAAGAAATTATCAAAACGAGACGATTTTCGAACATTGTGTAGTCTGCAATAAACTACAAATTCATATAAAATTCAAATTCTTTTCATCATTTCGTAGCTAAGATTTATAAGTGAAAAAAAAAATGTCTTTCAAAAAAAAAAGTGAAAAAAATCTGTTTTGTTTCTTAATTTTATTTACTTATGCAGATTGATTATTCTGATATTTGACAGGTTGTTACAGACTACTGCTAAAATATTTTATTTGTAGAGTAGTTTTTTTGTTTAAATTTCTTGTTTACAGATGTGAAAGCAACATTTTCCATAACAAATTTCATCATTTTTGACTCATTCGTAATAAATCATATGAGAAATAGTTTGCCTAAAGTTATTTTATTTTTAATATAAACTCATAAAATAACATGATCTTCATTTTAAAAACTTTATTAAAACTAATGGCTAGCCAAAAAAAAACATTCTGCGGCAGTTTTATATACCTTCTTATCGATAAAATATAGAAAGTTGAAGTTTTTGTTATGATTTTTCTTCTGAATGAAACTTTCCAAAAAAATAATTGATAATTAAAGCATTTCTAGCTTTATACATAAAATATAACAATATAATTGCAAACAAATCATATTAAAACTAAATTCGATTTTATGCCATTCAAGACACACTCGTCAGCTAAGTTACATGAATTTCGGCCCCGGCTCAAACTCCTCTCATTAACTTCCTAAAAAATGTGAAATTCTATAAAAAGTTGGTTCACTTCATATTGCTAGGCAAAATGGCGTAGTGCCGAGCAGGTCGGCAAGTTACTGAGCAGTCTCTTTTGAGATAGCTATTACTCATATGCAATAAGTGTCAAAGTAAAAAAGGCGAGATCTCAACGGGACTACCAAATGATGCTCTTCTAATCTACTTTTAGTAAATCTATGTTTCATGATAAGTTCACTTTTTTATTGTAGTCTTCTAGTTTCTTCATTAAAAACAAAAGAAATGTTTGTCCGCGTAATAACAACACCCTGTCTATTTTATTACTTTAGCTAGCATTTTGCTTCTCTTTGTCTTGTTGCATGTGGCGTAGCTCTTAGCAGATGAGATATGAATGACGATAAGATCCGTACCTATACTCACTCTATGCCAAATCAATAACAACAACAACACCTATACATTCACATCTATACTCGTACTGTTGATAAGTACTTTTTAATGAAAATAAATAATGCTAAGAACTGTGAAGTTTAACAAGTATTCACAGAAATAAAGTTTTTTTGAGAACTTATAACAGAAATGCTGACTTGGTCTGAAAATTCCTTGGGTTTCAATTCTAAATTTCCGATCAGTTATGACCTATTCTGCATCTTAACAGTAAAATGACTTTGCCAAAATTTAACTATCTCAGCGTCATAATCAGCATCCATATAAACTATTTTCGTAATTGACTTGACATCAACTTTCCGGAATTAGTATCTGAGAATGAAAGATTAATAACAAAATAAAATTATTTAATAGTCTAACAATTGATATTTTATCGAAAAAGAAAAAAAAATCATTACTTTTATTTAGTTGTTTCCTTATCAGAACCATCTTCATCTACAAAGGAAGAATCTAAATTACCAAATGATCTTCCAACATTACTATTAAATCTTCATAATATTCTTTTAAAACAATCAGAAGCTAATGGTGAAATTGATTCTAATATTTCTCAATATATTAAATCAATTCAAAGCAAAATTCAAGAACTTAGTAATCTTACTCAACCTACGGTAATATTTGATATATTACAAGCAACATTAAAAACGTATATTGATAAATTACTTTCAATAAAAACATGTCCAAATATTATTTCCAATAGTTCATTTCAACAAATATTTAATTATTTGATTTCTACTCAAATTACACTTAATTTATCGTCTATATTTGAAAATAACCCACTTTATGCTCGTACTGTTTTTTATCGTTCATTTGATTTATTATCATTACCTCTTATGACTGATTTTCTTAATGATAAATGTTCTAATGAACTTTTTTCACATATGACATTAATTTTTTGCATAATTATTGATTATATTCATTCTACTAGTGGACATATTGTATTTAAAAAAAATGATTTACATAATTTAGTACCAAACTTGCGTTTACTTATTGAATATGTTGATAAAAATAAACAAAATTCAAATAAAACTTGTATTCCTACAACAGTAAAGTATATTTTACTACTTTTTTGGACATTAGCTGATAAGACAATATTAGTTCCAACTTTAATTGAAACAAAATGTTCAAATTATGCTTTAAAATGGATTTCAATGCAAGATTTATCGCTTGATATTCAACGTATATGTATGCATATATTATATAATTTAGCACGACATGAACAAGGTGCTGAAGCATTAAATAATGCTAATGGTATAAACATACTTAAAGAATTTCAACAACGAGTACTTAAACCAAATAAAGATAATAATGATAAATTATACACAGAATTACGTTTATTTTATTGCATGATTTTATCATTAATAACTGAACCAAAAGAAAATCAAGAAGATTTAAATAATCTTCGTCAAATTCTTGATCAACTTATGGAATTAATTATTGATGGTGGACAATCAGTAGATAATAGATGTAAAGGATTTCATGTTAGTGAACCAATTGTTGTTTTAACTAAACTTTGTGTACATGATAAAATATTACAATATGTATTAAATGAATCATCTATTAAAAATCTGAAAGCTAAATCTAGAATCGATTTTTTTTGTGAACTATTAATAAAATTTCGTGGAGCATTAGCAAGTGAAAATGATCTTGATCAATTATCGTTAACAGCTTTATTTAATATTTTATGGAGTGTATCATTTCATGATGAATATGTTGAAGAATTAAAATCAAATTCAAAATTCTTAATTACTGTTAAAAGTTTAGCAAATGATCATGGAGAAGCTTGGGTTGATCAATATGTTCCTAAACATATGTCATGTGTATCAAAGGCAGCCAATGGAGTATTATGGAATCTTGATGAAAATAATCCAGGTATAAAGAAAAGAAAAATCAATGATAGTTATTTTTGTTTTTTTTTTATTTTATAATTTTAGCTCGAAGTATTCGAACAACAACCATACCGGAAACAAAAAAAACACTTCAAACTGATATTAACATAATTGATCGAACGCGTGTTATGATTAGTTATTCACATGCTGATAAAGAATTTTGTCATCAATTTATTGATGCACTTCAGAAAGGTGAATGAAATTTCTTGATTTACTATTAAATGAAAACATCGTTGAATATTATAGAAATAGACTATTCTCATAAGAGTTAACTTTCACACAAAGATAAATTTCTATTTCATTGAATATTAAAAACTAAAATGCGATTGAATAGTAATATATATTGCAAAGTTTTGTTGATATTGTAAAGTTTATATTATGAACAAATTATAAAGCAACTTAGTAGTGTTATGGAATATGATGAAATTGCTACTAAAACTTCTACTAATGGTAGCGGCATAGGGGCAGAGAGCAACGGATGATTCGTGAGCGAATCTCTCCAAGTATCAAATGGCTCTTCGATCGAAACGACGTTCATTTGATGAGTACTAGGGAATAATAGGAAAGTCTAGTATTGTTGGGTTTTCTGAGTCTTCATTCTTGAGATTTCGAAATTATACTGGGTTTTCAACAAAAAACTGTGATCCTTCTCAGATCCCATCAAAAATCAACTTTCGAGTTTCGATTTCAGATTTTGCACGAACAAAATTTTCCATGAGATTAGTTCATTGAACATATTGCAATTTTTCTAGTCTCGCTTTTCGTAAGGTTTTCAATATTGGAAATTCTCTCATATATAAAAGCAAATGTTATTCATATATTTACATTTTCGAAAAGGAAATACTAAAGAAGCTAAAAGTTGGATCTGAAAAGGAAGACAGTTGTTTATTGAATAATTCAGTAAAATTTCGATATCTCAAGAACGAAGCCTTTGAGAAAAGATCATTCAAATCTTTTCTATTACTTTCTAGCATTCATCAAATGAACATGATCTTAGTCGAAAAAAAACCATTTAATGCATGAGGAGGTTCCTTCATCAACTTCCTAAAATTGTTTGAACCTTCTTCTCTGGAAAATAACATAGCTTCTGCACTATAACCCCAACATATCCTAAAATTTTTATACATTTTGAATGTACTTAGTCCAAGATTCATTTTGAAGAGGGCTGTTCATAACCTGTATGGATGGAGACATTCGAATTTCAATGTATTTAAAGCATATGTCATACACCCATACTTCAAAATTTGAGCATCATTGATTTTTCTTTCTTCGCCATGATTAAATAGTGCTCAACGATACACATTGGAAAAAGCAATATCACACATATTCAAAAGCAATTTTACAAAAAAAGCCAAGATATCATTATTGTTAAATATAAGAGTGATATGACATTAAATTCTGACTTACGTAAAGTTATTTTTAAATATGTTTGTTCTTGATTTTTTTTTCCAAAATTATTTGACGAGCTCTATTTAATCATAAACAGCAAAGGAAAATCAATGTTGCTGCAGTTTTGAAATGTGGTCATATGACATAGATTGTAAATACGTTGAAATTTGAATATCTCGATCGATACATGCTATGGGTAGCTCATATTTTACAATAGTTAGATTGACAATGAAAGCATTGATTTGATACGAATATGAGCAATCTCCTTCACTTATAGTATACAAGCATCCATGAGTTATAAAGTCTATTTCTTGTTGATAAATAATGTTTTTTTTTGTTGTAATATTTTTTCTTTATCATCAATACTCTCCTACTAATAGATTTAATATTTCACATCTTGAGAATGTCTAAGTTCATATGGCATTGATTATTATTTTTTATTCTAGAAAAAAGTGAAACATAGTCAAACCTATATTTTTCTTTTCTATTCTATAGATAGTCGCCTGCAAGTTTGGGTAGATTTTGCATATTGTCATACGGAAGACTTTTGGGAAGAAATAGCTGAAGCTATTGAGCAATCGAATGTTATTCTTTTTTTAATGTCAAAAGATTATCAAGATAGTAAATCATGTCGACAAGAAGTGATGTATGCAAAAGATGTACTTAAAAAGCGTTTTATTCCAATATATGTCAAAAAAGATTTTGTAGCAACTAGTTGGTTAGGTGTACGTATTGTTGGTCCACAATATATTCGTTTTGAAAAAAAATTATTTGATGATACAATTGAAGAAGTTATTAAACTTATTATTGAAGATAAAAAACAACAAAAATCTGATAAAAAAAAAGTAATTGAACCTTCAACTACTTCTCCGATCATTGACAATAAATCAATCGAAGATATCAAGAATGAAACGAAATCTACTGAAGATAATCATATTAAATCTAATCGAAATTACTCAAAAATACCAGTAGAACAATGGAAAAAAGAAAATATTGCACAATATTTTGATGATAATTATATTCATCAAGAATTAATTGATTTGTATGATTTTCGACATGGTATAGATCTTCTTCTCTATAGACAATGTCTTAGACCTGATTGGCAAATTGAATATAATGCTATAAGTGAACGATATGAAGAAAAATATAATACAAAATTATATCGTGATCAATTTGTTCGTTTTGTCGGTGCTGTTCATCGATTAGAATCATCAAATTCAAAATCATGTATTATCTCCTAGAACCAGATTTTTTTTAATTAATAAAATTTTCCTGTTACACAAAAGAAAGAAAACAACAACAACAACAACAACAAAATGAAAAATGTCTCTAACATGAAAATAAAATAAAATTCACTGTTGCATATACCCATCATATATCTATCACACTAGACTTAATCTATCCCATCATCTATCATTACTCCTTTCACTGTATAAGTTTTAATACAAGTATCTAAATGCTCAAAAAGAATTTCTAAACGTCGATCAATAGCAATGAGATGTTCATCAACAAGAATCTTTTGTAATTTTTCACCATTTTCTAATGAACGAGCTAATAATGTTGAAAGACCTTGACGATAAACACGATATAATCGAGCAAATGTTGAATAACGAAAAAGACAACAATGACGAATGGGTGTTAATATTGATAAGTCATCATGATCATATCGACCAAAACTTCTACCATTATCCAAATGAAGTAAAGCTGTATTATCGCCAAAAGAACTAATTCGCATCATATGATGACGATCCATATTACCTAAAAAGTAGCAAACAATAAAAAATATTGAATGAAATTACGCGACTAGTTTTATTTTATCAGATAGCTGGGATTTTGCCCATCGGCGAAAGTTCAGAGAGATGTCTTGTCGAAAGTTCTATGGATGAAAATCTTATTAGCAAATGTTCGAAATCTGTTTTTATCATTTAAGTGTCGTATTATGTCTCTCATGAGATGGCGACATAATACAAAATTTCAATCATCATGTCGACTAGTTCATTCAATTAGAATCTCGGCATTCTTTACAATTAATCATTTTCAAGGTCTCACATTAAAAATACAAGATAAAGAGCTAACGGACCAAAAGACAGATCATTCAAAATTTATATAACATTCTATTCTATACATTCATAGTAAGAAGAGAAAAAAGAAATGCATTTAAGTGCTATTCGAAGCATAAAGAAAAGCTTATAGAAAGTCATTTACCAATGAGAAAGTCAAATGCTGATAAATCCATCATGTCAAGTAATAGACGATTATGAAACTCCTCATCTAAAAGAAAAATGACAAATTATTATTAGTAATAGTATTAAAAAGTAACGATAAACAATATAGAATTGAACTAACCCAAAAAAACATGTTCATAACAATAATTTTCATTCGATTCCCATTTAGCTTTTTTGACAGCACTATATGAACGACGATATGGATGAGTAATTTTTGCCCAATCAAGTTCAGGTGGTCGTGGTAAAAGAATTTGAACGGAACCTTCTAATCGATCACCTGGTTTGCCACAAACAGCATGAGATGTATCACAATAATAGGAACAATGACCACGGAAGCACGTATTATTTGCTAGAAATTTTAAATGAATTACAAATAATATTTCATTTTATTTTACCAGGTGAAATAAAAAATGTTTTAGCTAATTCGTCTGTTGCTTTTTCACGAATATCTCGAGTTATATCAATTAATCGTCCAACTAGTGGTGGAACACGATAAAAACCAAGAACTCTTATAAATATAAGAAATGATACTGTAAATTAAAAAACATAAAATCAATTTACTTGTCTAAATGAAATGCAGCTATTTCAGCATGATGTCTTTCAACATCACTGAAATAGAAATGATCTGGTAATGTTTGATAATTACGCGGTACTCTATAAATTAAAAAAATGCATATAAAAGGATAAATCACGTAGAAACCAATTATTTACCTGTATGGTTTAAAGAGTGCTTCAAAACCATCTGGCAAATCTAGAATAATTTTAATCTGTGTGCCTTGTGACATTTCACCTAAAAGAAGGAAAAGAAAGGAAATCATAAACTAGAAAAAAAGAATTAAGTCTATCTCACTCGCTTCAATAACTTCAGCATTTTGTAAATGATTTAAAAGACGTTTAAGTTCTCGACTATGTGGATCATAAACACGTAAATTAGTTGCTGTTTTCATATATTTATACCATGATGTGTTCAGTCTCCTAAAAAGAATCAATGATATATTTTTTTTTCTCGAAAGAATTTTATATCAATTACAATGGGGTATTACTTGAAAATTGAATTGGTTTCTAAGATGGATTAGATATGAAAAATGATGCCGACTTATAATATGTATGTCAAAGAAACCATTTCAATATTCTATTGATACTATAAATATATATATATATACTGTCTTTACATAGGATACAAATAGAGAAAATATCAAAATTGAAGAAAAATATGTTTTTTTCTATACTCAAGCACATCGACCAAGATATTTTTTTTCTCTAACTTATTATTCAAAATAGTGCTTTAAACAGAACTGATTCATGCGACATCAGATGGGACATCTGTATTTCATTGCTGAATTTCTAAAACAATAATCATTTATTCATGGAAATAAAGCATGTAAAAATTGTTTGAAACATCTGTGCTATTTTGTCGTTTGTGAAATCAATTAAAAAAAAAGGGCGCCGTCTAATCTCACTTTGTTCTTGAATGATTCTAGGAAATATTTATTGAGAAAATAAATGACGAACAAAAAATCGAAGAATATTATATTTATTTCATTTGATATCCGAGAAAAATATTCAATAGATATGATTAACAATTACCCTGTTACAAAACTAAAATATTTTTGTGTGCGTATGTGTCATACACAAATTGAATTGGATCTTATTAATTACTTATTAATCATGTGCAACTTAACACATATATATATATATATATATAGAAAAAGAAAAACATCTCTCGGTTCTTATTATCATTTATAATTGCTAAGAGCAACTTATATATTATTCTTCTTGTTATTGAAAAAGTATCGATTAATATTGAAAAGAAAAAAACTATAATGCTATCATATAATCGACAGTTTAATCGTATAAAAAAGAGTATCTTTTAAGATATATGAAAATTAACTATTAAAAATTCATTATTTAAAATATATTTGACATAGGTATTAAATTGGCTATCTCAATAGAAAAAATGATTCGCTGATACCATACGATTAACTTAACAACATTGTATAACAAAGATTTTGATAAAGAAATCAGTATAAAATTTTATCTTCTGTAAATGAGAGGTTTAAAGCTTGTTGCTTTTTTGCACATCAAATATTGCACGTGTGCAAATACTTGATTTAGACTTATAAAAATATGAAAGGTTTCATCTTTCATAGAAAAAAAAAACAACTAAAATATTTTTTGATGCAAATAAAAGAAACTTACAATGGTTCATCATGTTCAATTTCATCATGCATAAGATCTGCTATAGTAACGATTTTATCATTTTGATGTTCTGTTTTCCATTTAGCTAACACTTGATGTATATAATTTCTTAATTGTATTTGATCATGTTCATTCATAGTTTTTTCTATTGTTATTGAATCTGGTTGAATTGTTGGTTTTGTTACATTTGTTGTTGAATCAGCTGTATCAGCATTTTTATCATCTTGTTCTCGTGCTTGTTGTTCTTCAAGTAACTTTTGAAAATTCCATTTTGAATCAATAGGATATAATTTTTCTATATCAACTACATGAGTTTGATCAGTTCGTGCATGACGTACTAATTGAAAAAGTTCTTCAATACGACCTTGAGTGATATTTGTTTGACGCTTAAATATTGTATTAGGTGGTTGTGCATATAAATCATATATATTTTGATGACTAATAGCTGACCAAAATGGCACAGCACCGGGTGATTTTGGTGTATCTCGAATTTGTTCTTGTCGTTCGAACTCATGAGTTGACCATATTAATGTATAAAGTGTTATTAAAAAAGATATTGTTAATGTAGCCAGAATGAGAAATATCGTGAAACGTAATCGAAGACGTATATGCCGCATTCATTTATTACAGACGAACGACAATGTTTCGATGTATCTATTTTTTTCTTTACAAAAAAAAAATATACGATCTAAATACGTTCTTTTTCCTTTTTCTCTTGTCTCGCGCGCTCTTCTTTTTTTCTTTTTTTTTTTTTTTTTTTTTTTGATGGCACGAACAAGAACACAAGCTAACGTTGCTTCGTATATGTTTTGTTATTCTTCGATTCACAATTATTTGTTATATAGAATATACATAAAGTAAGCGATAGACGACGTCAACTTCCGATTTCCGTTGATAATGTCAAATGCATTTTTTTAATATTCGTAATTTATCTACGCACAAATATAAGAAAAAGAAGAACAATAAAACAAAAAGATGTATTTCATAACAGATGCTGTAAATGATTGTTAGTGAGTTTTGTCAAAAGAATAGTATAGTATCTATTATTTTCTGTTCTCATTCAAGACAATCTCATGCTGCTGTCACGACAAGGGAGCTCTTCTATGTTCTAATACTCCGCTTCTTTTATTTCGCTTTCAGATCATCGGACACCAACAGATGTCTGTTATATTCCGTTCATTTCTGCCAGCGTCGAATGAGAAATGATCGAGCTAATTCTACGGAGAATATACACGAGAAGACTGATGTCAACTCACTTTCGGAGAGAACAGCAAAAAAATGAGAAGAAATAGTCTTGTGTCATATAACAGAAGAAAAAAAGAAAATATATATATATAATGTTGTCGAATGATTATATTAGAAGAAAAAACGTACTTCTCTATGAGTCGTCCATTCTCTTTCGCCTCTTTTTTTTATATATTTTGTTCCGCACAAATATAGCAGTCAGGTAGAATATCAACGAGCAGGAGAAAAAAATTTCTATTTATGTACACATGTATATGTTCGTACAATAGTTAGTCCAACAAAAAAAAATTACACACAAAAAAAAAAGAGAACATTGCTGTTCTCATATGTTTATCGACGACTGGATCGAGAGTGACGAGAAGATGGTGATGGTGAACGTTCATCTCGCTTTCGTTTATGTTGATGATGATGATGATGATGGTCATTAGCCGTTCTAGATGATGATGATCGTGCAGAACTTGAAAAATAAAATAATTTCTTTTTTTAATTGCACGATTAAAAAACAAGAACGTAATCATTTCTTTATCTTCTTTTCAATGAGTTTCATTGATGAAAATCTAACTAATTTTGAGTTGCATGTCATGAAATAATCCGACAGTTTTTACATGAATATTGACATATTTTTAAAGATTAGAAAACAAATAGAACAAAAGACTACTTACTCGGATTGATTTGAATTTGATGAATTACTTCGTATTGAAGTTGATCTCTAACAATAAGAAATAGACAAACGAGAAATCTTCTACTATTTCAATAAAATATTATTTAAAAATAAATTCATGCAATTTAATCGACATTTTTTCTTTAAGTTTTTTTTAATATCAATAATATTCAATAATATTGATTACATACGGATATTGACAAACAATAATAATTTTTGTTTTAAGCATATTACTAGTAGATTAAATTTATTCAAAACTATTCTATTTCTCTTAGGCTTTGATTTTTTTTTGTTGATTAGGCTACAGAATTTGTAATGAACAAATCAATATATAGTTCAATTGCGTGACCGATCTTTAGTTTTTATTCTCTGTTCATTGTAAAATTTCCAGATTTCTTTATTCTTTGATTTGAAGCGGCATTACTATTCTCAAAAATTTAAGAATAAATAATTGACATTTTTCGAGCTATCGACATCATTCATAAAGCAATAAAATTAATGACTTTCCTTTTTTTTTTTTCATAACGATTTATAACAATTAAAGTATTTAAAAAAATATGTTAAGAAGTCTTTGAAAAAATATTCAAAATCACAGAATTCATTTATTGGAAAATTTAATTTGTTATAATTATCTATATACATAAATTGAAACGAATTAAATATTATGTATGTCATTAGTATTTCTTCAGCAGAGACAATTGATAGATGTGGAAAGATCACTGATTATTGTCGTTTTTTACTTGATGAATTATTGATTTCCGCCATAAAAACAGAACAGCGGATTTAATTATGATTTTTTTTTTATTATGTCATTTTTGCTTCAGTGATAGCGACAGAATTTTTACTAATGATGAAGGCTGAATCCTTCCTCAGACCTCCTGTGGGATCATTATTAACAATAATTTTAACAATCTTCTTGGACGAAGGCTCAACACTTTGTGGTGCGACCACTAATTTTTGTATTTATTCATTTAACTATTTGTCGTGCTAGACATACGCAGGGTTAGATGTTTTTTTTTATTTAAGGCTTAATAAACTTTGCTCAATATGTTTCTGATGAGAAAATAACTGAGGTTTTGTTTATGAAGCCTTGAAATATACTGTTTTTTATTCACATAATTTTTTATTATTATTCATAAATTTGAAATATCTCATTATTAGATTGAGATTTATTTATTTACTAATAGTTTCTTGTGTTTTAAATGTTAAAATAAACATTTATAAAATCAATAGGTTTGATTGTAATTTCAATATCAATTTTCTCGTGTCTATATTTATATAAATAATTTAAAGCATTACAAATACATTCTTGAAGGGTTTTACCTTTGATATAGAATAAATAAAAGAAAAAAAAAAAAAAGAAAACATTATTAATACTCACATGTCTAGAAGACGAATCGTCGCGACGCGAACTAGTTTCTTGATCTATTTGGAGATAGGTACATATACAAGCATGAGAATTAACCATAAATATATATTTATGTATTGTTTGTAAATAATCTCAGCTAATATCTCCTTAATGGAGTTTTTCTTTCTGTTCTTTTTTAATTTAATTGTTTTAAATTATTTTGTGTACGTCAAAGAATTAAAGAATTTTCTGACGTTGCACTCACGTACTTTTCTCGTCCATGTTTTTTTGTTGAGAATATCGTGATGAGTTATTTCTTGATGATGATGATGATGATGCCGATGATTCGTATTGTTGTTTATTTGATATTGAAATTCGATTTGTTGACTTAGATGAATCCGGAGATAAAACAGTTGTTGATTTTTCATCTACTTCAATCTATAATAAATTTACAATGCAAAAAAAAAAAAATTAATAAATTAAATTTAATCATAATCTCACTTTTTTTAATAAATTTTGTCGATAAATTTCAATTTCTTCAGCTAATGAAAGACCATATGCACGTTCAAGTCTTCCAGATTCTAATTCATCTGTATATTTCAATACTTGAATCTAAAAAGAAAACAATATGATTAAAATAAAAAAAGACAACAACAACAACAACAAATTTTCATCATACTTCAATATCTCGTAATTTTTGACGTCGTTCTTCGGATGTATCTGATGTTGATAAAGAATCTGGAACTACTGTATTATCAATACTATGCGTACTTGCTGATGAATTATTTCTAATATTTTCACTTTAATAGTAGAACATTATTAAATATATTGCCATTGGTATATTCTCATATTCCGCTATTAAAACTCACTCGTTGTTTGTATTATTATTATTATTATTATTATCCGATGATGTTCTTGATGTTTCAGCTAAATCTTCATATAAACTTTCATTTCCTTTAATAGTTGATTCTTGATCAAAATCCCATTTCGATATAGTTACAGCTAGGAAATAACAAATGTATTTTTATTTTATTTGAATGGATAGATTATAATGAATTTCATTAAATGTATATGTCGTTTTTCTCTTATTTACTATTCATTAAAAAAATTCATTTATAGACTAAAACACAGAGGAATTTCAAGTTTTGCAAAAATCTGAAATTCAATTTCAAAAAAGAAATCTTTCCTTTTGTACAGTAATCAGCAGGCTTTCCGAAAAATGAGTATGGTGATGATGAGATTGACAGAGTTCGTTTTGTTTTCAAACTCTCATCTCTCTTACCCTGCATATCTTTCACTCAGTAGGAAAATACATGAATGGTGAATCGAAGTGTAATATCTGTTCGCCAAATGCACGAAAAACTGGATGTAAAATTTAGTGTTCATTTTTTTTTTGTTTTTTAACTTTTCTTCTAGATCTTTCGTTTAGTTTAAGTATCGCAGTGGGAAAATTGTTCTTTTTTCCAAATTGAATTACAAGCTTTCGTAGAGCTTGAAGAATCTTTGTCTTTTGGTATATGAATGAATATTTATTGTATGAATAGTAAATGAGAAAAAAATTGCATATAGATTTAGTGTAATTCATTATGATCTAAGCGTTATTTTACCTTGAGTAGCAACTTGTGTTGGATCAATAGATTCCCATTTTGTTGGAACAAAACGAGGTTTAACTGTTGAGGATGAAGAAGGCATTTCTTCAATTTCTTCTTGAAAACGTGGTCGAGCTAAATGAAAAGAAAAAAAATTTTCGAAGAACAACAAAAAAAATAATCACAATAGAAAATTGTACATTCACGATTAGTATTTAATGGTCGACCATCGATATCATCATCGATTGATGAACTTGGAATTGATATTGGTTTTCCATCAATATCTTCTTCATCATCATAATCAGCCACAAGTGCTAATGGTCGATTATCGGATGATTCAAGATTATTAATTGGTTTACCATCAATATCATCATCGAATGTTGATTTTTTCATTTCATTTTCCTTTATATTTTTTATTTAATAAAAACAAAAAAGAATTTTAAAAATAAAATTTTTTTTTGTTTTCTTACTATTATTGCTTTTGGTCGTACAAGACCAAGAAATATATTTTGAAGTTTTATAAGAAAATCACTTGGATATATTGCCCAAGATTCCCAAGCACGAAAACTACTCATCACTTTTTGCTAGAAAATTATTTTAAAGTGATACATAAAAAAGAAAGTCTTTTTGATTGATGTATAAATACTTTAAATTGTTCAGCACGAAGACGTCCATCAATAGCTGACCAAGCTTGATGAATATGTTGAAATATATCAGGTAAACGTACTTCAAATCTAAAGTAAATTAAAAATCAAATAATTGTCTCTTTTTATTTATTTATTTATTTATTATTTCCCCTTTTCTTTTTACCCTCGTCGATAATGTGATGCATTTGTTACTTTAACACTACAATTATGAAGAATATCTGATATTAAATAAAGTCGAGAAATCTAAAATAAATATTAAAAAAAAAACAGTTTATTCATATAGAATATTTCAAATGTATGATATTATTTACTTTTTTATGTGTTGGTGTTTGAAGAATTGAAAGTGATTCTGTTATACAATCAATTATTTCATCAGCTGCTTCAGCGTGATCAATAGCCCATATCATAGCATCACCAATTTTTATTCGTTCAGGTGTTAATTGTCGTAAAAGATCTTCAAAATGATCTCTTTGTCTACATATAAAATAATAATACAAGAAAACAATAAAAAAACAAATAACGTTCGTATTTTACCGATGACTAAGTCGACCTCGTTTATTGCTAGTATTACTTTGATTAATCACTGGTACATTCTCTTCAACTTTGACATTTACTTCATTTTCTGTTTCTCGTTTAACTTTTTCAAATACTTCATCTGGCATACCGGATGTAAATTGTTGAGGTTGTGGCGGTAACCATAAACTACTGTCTTTAAATAAACGAAATGCTTCTGTTCGCCAGCTTGTTACACTATCACCCTAATTAATAACAATACAAGAAAAAAGAAAAACATGATACTTTTAATTTTTGTTACAAAATAAAATATAATTTTACTTGAAGAATTGAATAAAGTTTCCATCGATAATATGTATGAGCAGGACTTTGATTATCAAATAAAAACCTGTAGAAAATAAACATAAGATTTAAATTTGTTTAATCATCATATTACTATCTATGAAATAAGGACCTAGTTTCTGCTTGAGACCTGTACAGATCTTAGATTAAATTATCCTTGGAATACATAGCAACTGTAGAACGATTTATCTAATGAGAGAACTTCTTCAGCTTTCAAAGTGATTTTTGACCGAGACGATGTTCATTGATGAGTACTAACGAGTAATAGGAAAGTCTGGAATAGTTTAGTTTTCTGAAGCTTCATTCTTAAGATAGCGAACAAATTTATCAATAAGATTAATTCATCAGACAACTTGTAGCTTTTCTAGTATTGCCTATTCTGAGATATTCTATATTTGGAATTCTCTCATGTGTAAAAGCATATTTTGTTCATACAGTTTGCATCTTCGACAATGAAATACTAGAAAAGCTAAAAGTTGGATCTGAGAGGAACTACAACTTTTTGTTTAAAAACTCAGTAAACTTTCGATATCTCAAGAACAAAGACTCAATAATCCAAACCATTCTAGACTTTTCTATTGCTCATTAGTACTCATCAAATGAACATAGTCCTGGTCGAAAAATAATTACATAGCTGAAGAAATACCCTCGTGAGTAATGTTTATTAATCTTTTCTCAGTATGAGTCACAAATGATTTTGGCATGACTGTGAGAGTAATGCATGACAATGTTCCTATTAAATTCAAATTAGCATATTAACCACATTACTTTGAACTACTATATCATATTAATAGTGATTAAATTGGATCATCTAATGTCATCTATGTATTCTACAATCCTTACTTGAAGCATATTTAATACTATGGACATAGAGACGTAAAAATGAAAATGTCTGAGATCCATGTAAATCCTAGATAATGACATGAAGATTAATAAGTTATCCTTACCGGAATTGTGGATTATTCATTTCACGACGCATTATAATTGCTTCAAACATAGGACCTTCACGGATAACAAATTCAATCATTCGATGAATTAAACATAATAAAACTCTTCAAAAACAAACACAAATAATAATAATAAAATTCAAATAAATATTAATTTATACAAACCTATCATGAGGAATAATCACTCGAACAGTAGAATGTTCAAGAA
The DNA here is from genome assembly GCA_905250075.1 of Rotaria sp. Silwood1. Lineage (NCBI taxonomy): Eukaryota > Metazoa > Rotifera > Eurotatoria > Philodinida > Philodinidae > Rotaria > Rotaria sp. Silwood1. The sequence goes on from CAJNOP010000024.1 coordinate 1,709,887, forward strand.
GCTAAAATAAATGAATACTTCATTTGTGTTTTCTTTTTTGTCATCTTTATATGTAAATTAGATTTACTTTTGTAAGTTCTTTTTCTCGACCAAGTATATCTTGTAATTTTGATGAACGATATTTTGTATTTGGTTGAGCATTAAATGGTAAACCAGATGGTGGTGGTGGCATAATTAATTCTCTCATTGTAGGTGGAATATAAACCGGTTGTGGTGGAATATGAACAGCTATACAAAAAAAAATGAATAAATGACTTCTTTTTTTTTTTTTTCTAAATTTTATTTTAATTTATTTACGTCTTCCCCAACTCATTCGAACAGATATGGAATCTAATTGTGTGCCATTTAATTCATGCATAGCTCTTTCAGCATCTTTTCGACTCATATATGCAACAAAACCACAATTAGTTCCACGAGATTTTTCTTCATCACTTCTTGGATACATTATTTTAACACTTGCCAATGGTCCATAACGACCAAATAATTCCATTATACTCGTTTCATTCATCTAAAGAATTATATATATATATATATATATATATGAAAACAACCCGAAAAAAAAAATTTTCTTTCTTTTACCGAACGTGGTATTGTATTAATAAATAAATTTGTTGTATTTGGATCATCACTTGAATGACGACTTTCATGATGAAGTGAATCCGAATCGACTAAAGAAAGAAAATTAGATGAGAATTGAACGAAAAAACAAAAAATTTCTTTTCTTACGAGCAAGATCAGAATGTAAAGAAGTAGATGGTGGTGGTTGAAATCTTGTTGATTTTCCTTCTTTTTCCCGTTGTTTTTGTATATGACGACGATCACGTTCTTCTTGAATTCTTAAATAAATAAAAAGTTATAGAAAATTTTTTTTTTTTGTTTCTTTTATTTTACCTTTTAAGTTCTTCTTTAAATGATTCTAAATTTGATTTACGTTTGTCACGTTCAGTTTTTAATTTCTAAATTTAATATTTTTTATTATATTTAATTATATATATGTATATAGAGAACTTACAGGTTTATTTTCAGGTACTGCTGATAGAGCAGCTGCAGCAGCCGCTGCTGCTGCATTACTTTTAGCTATTTGTTGTTGTAAATTATCTTTATTATGTGCTGAATCATCTTTTCTATGATATGATGCTCGATATGTTTTTCCTCGATCACTTGGAGTTTCTTCATGTGAACCCGGATTAAAAACTCCACCTTTAATAAATGTTTTATTTGTTTTATTGGTTGGTTCTTCAAAAGCAGCAACAAATTCTTTTAATGCTTCTTCCGTTTCACTTGCTTCAATTTTAGCACGAAGATCTTCACGTTCTTTACGTGATAAACTTGTTCGAGTATTTATAACAACAGTTCCTTGTTCAAATGCACGTAATTTATTTTCACCTAAGGACTATTAAAAATAAATAAAAAATAATATTGGAAGAATAGATGAAGTTTTTTGTTTTTTTTTAAATAGACCTTCATAGAACTTGGTGCAAGTCCGTCCTGAGTTGTACTATGTGTAGAACGTGCTCGTGAATCCATTTGTTGACTTTCTTTGAAAGGAGGACGACGACGACAAGTTATTTGTTTTTTTTGTAGATGATATTATTTGATTTGTAGAAATGAATAGCCAATAACAAGATTGATTAATGTCGTTGAGAGTCGCGTTGTGTGATTTGATAAGTGGCGTGCTAAAAGTTTTTTTCTTTTTACTCACCTTCAACTATCATTTGATAAAAATGTGGAGTTCAACAATTTTTATTTTACTTTTTTTATCAATTTTTGTGGATAAAAGTAAAGAGAAAACTGTTTCTTTTTTTAATATTTCAAAAAACACAAAAATTAAATTTATTTTATTTTTAAGTTCAGCCTGAAGTTCCACAATTATTTGATTATTTAAATGGATTTTATTTGGATTGTTATGAATGTCATAGTAATCGACCTGGTTGTGGTGAAAGACTTGATTGGATATTAATGCGTTGGAAACGTTGTATTGCACCAGGTGGAAGTAAATGTGTTAAAATAATTGAACGTTCACCTGATGGTAAATAATCAAGTTTTTCATTATTATAAAACAAAAAAAAGAAAAGAAAGAAAGAAACATTTTTATTTTCTTTCTTCGATTTCTTCAGGTGAAATTAACTATATACGTGGTTGTATTAATCAAATTGAAGCTCTTCGACCTGAGATGCCAACTGTACGAGAGAATGGATGTTGGGCAGCAAGTGATAAATATATTGTATGTATTCTTTTAAATATTTATTTAAAACAAAAATAATTTTTTATTTTTATTGTAGGGTCTAGCTTATCGACCTTGGTATGTTCAAACAGATGAACCTGTATATTGTTTCTGTGATGAACGTGATGGATGTAATACAGCTATACGATCTTTGATAAATCATATATTTGTTTTATTCTTATGTTTTATATCATTTATTACACATTCCATTGTTTAGAATCATATGTTTTTGTTTTTTTTTTTTGTATTTGTAAATTTTTTTTATTTCGCTTATTTGCTACTATTATTATACATTCCATTTTTAACTTGCCAATCGATCTGAGTTTTTCTTTTCTTTTTTTTTTCTAATCGATCAATTGATCGATTATGTTTTGTACAATATGTTAAGAAGATAAATGTGTATGAATGCTCATTAGAAATAGGTAATATTTCTCTTTTTTTTTTTTATGAAATTAAATAAAAAAAATTTGACTTAACGCATTGGTAAAACTATGTTTTAAAAATTTTACGCCAACGTGAAAAAAGAACAACGATAGGAATAGTTATTGCTCAATCAACATGTAATAACGTTTTGACAGCCAATGTGTTTTGTATATAAGGAGAGTAGATTTGCATGTTCATTACTATTGTGTATAAATAGGGATCGAATTGAATATAACCAAAATAAAAGTTTATTCCATTGTTCGGTAAGACTATAAAAAAGTCGACATATTATTATTCAGACAAGAAATCAAATGAATCTTTATATCTAGAAATTATGGCTGAGACATCTTCGTCTACGACAACTGATATGACTACAACGAGTATGCCAACAGAATTGGATTTAGCTTTTATTATTGATGCTACATCTAGTATGTCATCATACATTCGATCAGCTCAAGAGGTGTGTACACTTCTGAGAAATATCAAATGTCTAAAAACATATCTATTTTGTAGAATATGCGAAAAATTATTCAAGATATTATTTTAAGCGAACGATGTTTATTGAATGTTGCCTTGATTCTTTATCGTGACCATCCTCCTCAAGATCATACATTTGTTATTAAAGTTCATAATTTCACTGATGATGCGGAAGAAGCAAAAAAATGCATTGATGCAGCTGCTGCTTATGGAGGTTTGATTTATTACTTTTGATATGAAATATTTTATTCAATTATAATTTAGGTGGAGATTTTCCTGAAGCCATAGCACCTGCATTACATGCAGCTGTTTATACTTTAACATGGCGAAAAACTGCAGTTAAAATTGCTCTTCTTATTGCTGATGCACCTCCTCATGGCTTAGAGGCCCATAGTGGTAATTGGCCAGACGGTAGGAAATACTTCATCTAGTTGTTTCGAAAATTTTTCGTTTGTTTTTGTTCAGGTGATCCGTCAGGACATGATCCAGTCGAATGTGCTGCTTTACTTGCCGAACGTAGTGTAACTTTATATACAATTGGTTGTGAACCAACAGCGACACCATATCGTGATTTTTTTATGGCACTTGCTTTCAAAACTGGTGGTCAATACATACCATTGGCTAATTGTGGCAATTTAGCATCAGTCATTGTTGGTTCAGCAAAAGAAGAGATTTCTTTAGAGAAGTTAATAGCACAAGTACATGAAGAAGTTATGCGTGAAGCTGCTTTGCGTGGTGGTCCAGTGGATGAAACTGAACTTACTCGTCGCATACATGAAGTGATGCAAGATGGTGGTATGTCAATAGAGATATGCTCTTTGAAACAGTGAATTTATATTTTTATCATACCTTACAGGTGCCAAAGCACGCCGTTTGAAATTAAACAATCAAGATGGAACAACAAGTATTCCAGCACTAACACCTGCTGCTGAACATCTTTCGACGCTAAAAACTCTAAAAGAAGTTCGAGAAAAGTGGGTACGCTACACCGGATCGGTTGCAACTTCTGTCACGTCGACATTTGGAGGATTATTCGGTTGCGGTACAAAAGTTGCAGCAGTTCCTTCTGTGCCAATTATCAAAAAAAGAAGTACACGTACCCGCATCCGCACACTTGCCATGTATGATATAGAGTTGCACTATGAAATTTTTCATAATTTATGCTTTGTTTATAGTAAAAAAAAACCAATAAAACGAAAAGCAGCACCTGCAGTAAAACCTATCATCAAGAAAAAAGCTCGACGAGTAGTACCAAGTCGTGGTAGCCGACGAAGTGCTCGACTTGCATTCAATAAAGACAAAGATGAGGAAGAATCAACTGATAGTGAAGAAATGGACGTAAGTTGATAGATTTGATACTTTTTTTTAATACTACAAAACAAATTTTTATTATAGATAGCAGCTCCTCCAGCACCACTTGTAGCCAAAACAGTGAAAATAAAAACTGAAACACTAAATATAAGCTTAAAAGATAATGAATTACTTGATATTAGTCAAACTCGAAGACTTGTTCGTAAATGTGTTGCTCGTAATAAACTTGAATCCACTTGAACAAGTAATTTTTGTATATAATACTAGATGTTCTGTCATATTTATCTTGTGTTTTTTCGAATAAAATAAAACGATTAATCTTTCTAATATATATTCTTGAAACTGATATCTTGCTAAACAATCTTTTTCATGTTCTAACTTCCATTTTTCTTCATGACAAAATGATATATAACACGTTCGCTTTGTTAAAGACGTCGTTTCTTGTATTGGTGACAAAATGTTTTGATTCTAAAATAGACTTAAGAGTTTTTTTAATAAGATCCTCAGTGGAAAGTTAAAAATAAGAGAAGACAAGTTCTTCAATGTCATTCATTCAGATGAAATACACTTAGTGACTCTTTTTTGTTAGAGATCGTATATTTTGCAATATTCAACAGCAATACGAATGAAAAGGAAATTCGTAACTTGCCTCAAAAAAAGATGCGAACGTTTATATTCATCGAAATGCGATCTTCAGAAGAAGAGATTCTGATCAGCTTTATCGAGAAAAAGATTAATGGCGAAGCAGGATAGTTTTACGAAAGAAGATGTTGGATTGTGAGCTTCTTCATCATTGAAAATGTGTAATAGACAAATGATCTTAGTCACTGATGGCGAAGACGAGTTTTAGCAGGTTCTAGTTAATCTAGCTCATACTTTTCGTATAGTTCTTCTTCACTTGTAATGAAGGATTCTCATTTCAATTCATTGCCAATGTACGATCCAATATTTACTTGCATGAAACGCGATATTTTTTCAAAAGCGTTTTCTACGTGTGCTTGATTAAGAATTTGTTACAGTTATCCGCCGGAAAAGGTCAAAGATATAAACCTTTCTATAAAAAATATCATACGCTGCTCAAATCTATCAATCTGATGAAATCAGAAAAGTGTTTGAGCCTATTCAAGTCTTGTGGCTCCGTTGCGTATGGTTTATTTTAACACGAATAGAAAAGACGTATCTGAAGAAGTACCATTCAATTCTTTTCTGATATAAACAATATTATCTATAATCGAATAGCGAAGACATCTAGATATAGATAAAATTATTAATTTGCTATTTATGAAGCGAAATATTTAAACATAAAAGACTAAAATGATCGTCGTTAGCGAAATGAGGTAACAAGAAAAAAGTCTATTGTATGGGATATGAATAGTTTTGATTTTAGTTAATTAAAAAAAATTGATTATTCGAAACTCTTTCTAATTTGCTATTGTTATCAATAATAAAAGAAATAAAAACTACAGTTAGTGCCTGAACATCTCTTTGATACGTGGTCGTGTACATATAATTTATATCCAAAGTAAAAGTTAATTTAAGAATAATGAAGGTCACTAACATATGTATATTGAGACCATACTTATAAAATGAGAATCTCAATATGTCACATTAATGATATAGTTTTATCTATGATGTGTATTGTACGATGTTCTTTTGAACATCCTCTAAAGATTTGGCTTGTCATATAATTAGGTGATCATTCTATTACTATATTTATCCACGACAATCCTCTTGACATATAGATCCTCGGCAATTATATTTTTCTGTTTTACAATAGGATATATCAATTTGTCTTGTCACAGCAATAAAGAGTATTACTTTGAACAGGACAAAATCGAACATCCGTAAATATCAGAGTACAAAACACTTAAAAGAATGATCAGCACTAGGGGCGTAACCAGAAAAACGTGATAGAGGGGGCTCAGCTCCCCTGATCCAGTTCGTAGAGAGGGCGAAGACTCTTCCACTCAAGTCTTTAGAGGGGGCTCATGGTATTTTTTAACAGAAGTCAACCATTCGTAGGGGGGCTCAACGTCTTCTAGAGGGGGCTGAGCCCCCTCTAATCCCCATCTGGTTACGCCACTAATCAGCACATAAAATATGGAGCATTTGCGATTACTAAAGTACATTTTATTTGAGGATCTTCCGGAAAAATACGAAATCTCTAGTGATTCTCTGATTTTTAAGAGAACCTGAAAAATTATATGAACTGTATGAAACGTTTCTAAGAAAATGCAATAAATATATCGATAATTATCCACATTCATTCACTTCGAAAACCATGTTGAAATATAACGTGTTTCACAGTTTTTTGAATAAATTTCGACACGAATATCAAAGAGATCTGTGGTTTTTACTATTGACGAGCGAAAATCCGGGGTCAGCGAAGGATATCGAACTTTGACTGGTCACCGATCCAATCATCAGGTGAATTCTTGATGGAGATTTTCCTCTCAATTCAAAGTTTTAATAGAAATGATCGATAAAAAAAATTCTTCTCTTTCCGTCTATATCAAGCTGACATTGTTTGCTTGTTCCGCTGGAGATTTATAAACTTTTTCACAAGACTCTCAATATCATCCAATTGATCTGTGATCAACTGGAAAAGCAGCTAGACAGTAGTATATCAATATGGTGAATTATCCCTAGCCGAACAAGCTAAAAATGTTAGTTTATGTAGATCGAATGAGAAGAATTTTTCTATTGATTATTTCTATTAAAAGTTCAAATCGAAAGAAAAATGGCTTCGGAACATCGTTTTCGAAAATCTCCACCAAGAATTGCCCTGATTTATCGATTGTTGACCAATGAAATTTCAATATACTGCACTGGCTTCGAATCTTCTTACCTGAATGATGAAAACTACAGATCCTTATGATGTTCCAATTGAAAGCTATTCAAAAACCAGAGGAGCACATCAAAGTTTGACACGAACAGTAGATACTCGACTGGAATCTAATTGATTCAATTGTCTAGTTACCTACTTTTACAAATCAATGAAAATGAAGGGTCATAAAACAGTGTGTTTAAGTTTTAACAACCTAGTACATTTAAATGTACAACTCTGAAAACTACATGATGTGGAAACATTTAGTATCTGAAAAATTTCTTTGATACAAAGACGTCAATGTATAGGCAATACAATGATTGAAGAGCTTCAGCTCCTAATACTCGATTGAGTTTGCTTTTCAAAATAATCGCTCCTGTTTGCATCTCTCATGTGGAACAAAAGCTATATTTCACTATAATTAGATATTATTGGTTACCATCTGGTGCACTCGCTATAAACCTTCATCATCAGAATAATATTTTATAGTCACTTTTTTAAATACATTCTTTGATTCAGTAAAATCGTGTGTAAATATTTATGATCATCATTTCAATATTATATTAAGTTTTAAATACAATTGTTTTCTTTTTTCCTTCTAGTTGATTTATTCTATAATGATACTTTTTCATATATAAGACAAGAAAAAAAAAAGTGAGAAGTCAAAAAAACAAAATAAAAGGAAAAAAAAACATTACTTTTTCTCTTAATTGGTGTGTTATATTATTTTTTTTCCTCTTGTAAAGTTTGAAAGACTGTCGCACAAACAAAAAGGCAACAATAGACACACATTAGAAAAAAAAAAAGTAAATCCTTGCATATGTATACACACATGACAACAAAAATATGTAGAAGAATATGTTCACAGTTCAAAAAAAAACAAGCAGACAAACAGTGGAAAAAAAACGAACAACAACAATAATGCAATTCGTGCGTATCTGGCGCCGAAAGGACGCTAGGTAAAGGTTATCTGAAGATAAAGAAAATGTATACACGAAATCCGGAAAGAGGACAAAAAAAACTTCTATTCAACTTGTCTGTTCACCTCGACAGATAGGACACCGAGTTGATGTCTAAAAAAAACAAAAAAAAAGAAATTGTATTGCCAAAAGAAAAAAAAAAATGAATGAAAATGTTACCTTAAGCCATGGATCAATGCATTCACTATGAAAGAAGTGTTTGCATCGTAAACGTTTGAGTTTTTCACCACCTATATATTCACTCAAACATACAGCACATTTATCATCGTCTTCAATATTTGTACAAGATTTTGTAAAAATCATTGTTGGTAATCGTTCAAGTTCACTATCAGTTAAACCGACTACAGGTGTTTCATCAGGCATAGTCAAATCGAAGAAATCCTACATTAGAAAAAATAAATTCATCATATACGAAATAGATCTATGAAAACTTACACCAAATTGAATACTAAATGCAGCTGGTAATGAAAAAATATCATGACCGGGAGACATCCATGCATAAGCAATTAAATCAATTGATGCCGATGGTGGATGATGATGGTGATGATGATGATAATGAACATGATTATCATTGTATGACGCAGCATGTGCATCAATAACACGACTAAAATGTTAATAAACATTTAATTTATATTCAAAAGATGTATAGATGACGTACTGAAGTAAATCAGTAAGAAAAGAAGTCGAAGGTCGTTGATGTAAATGAGCAGTCATTGATGTTCGATGAAGAAGAGGAGCACGCTGTGGTACTGGTTCGATTGTTATTCCACTTCGTTGATGATGATGATTTTGTTGTTGTGTATAAGAAGAACGAGGAGGAGGAGGAGGAGGAGGAGGAATTGGTTGACGATGAGGTAAAGTAACAGGTGGTGATTCTAGTAACAATGATCGATGATTAGAAGTATGGTAAGTATTACGAGGTTGTATTGGTAATGGTGGTTGTAAAGTATGATGATGTGATCCATAATGTACATTTGTATTATTGATATCTTGTGAATGTTCATTTCGATTTCGTTGTATTGCTTGTGCACGTTGATCAAATGATCGAGAAATAGAAGGAACATTATCATTATATGATGCTCGAGGCAAAGGAGTTGGTTGTGGTTGTACATGTCGATAATTTCTATATAATTAAAATAAGAAAATTAATTTTATATTAAAATATTCAATAAATATTACTCACGGATACGGTTGATAATGATGTTGATGATGACTAGATGGTCGATTCTGTTGTTGTTGTTGTTGCTGCTGTAATACATTCTCTTGTGAACGATAATTTGTTCGTGGATGTTCATCATTAATTGCTTCATGTCTCGAACGTTTTCGTTCAGGATGATGATAAGATTGTGAAGATTGAGAAGTAGGTGTACTAACAGCCGATGATCGTTGTCGTTTCGTATGATTATTATTACGAGATGAACGTTGTATTGTTCCATTATTATCTTCTGATTCATCATCAAGCCATGGTGGATGTCGTGTAAATGCAGCTGCAGGTGGATTTTCTAAATGATAATGTCGATGATGTGGAGCAGTAGCAGTTGTTGTTGCTGCAGCCTAGTTTAGATTAATTATAAAAATAAATCATTAAAAAAAAAAAGAAAGAATTTTTTTTTACTGCTACAAGACTTGAAGATAATGAAGATCTTGGTTGTTCTCGTTCATTTGATTGCAAATAATGGAAATGATATGATGGATGTGATTCATTTAAATGATGAACAGCTTGATTATTATTATTATTGTTATTATTATTATGCGTTTCTTGATTGGATACAAATAATGGAGATTCGACTGTATTTTGATGAGATGGATATTGAAAATAGGACACACTATTTTGTGTTGAATGAGAAGAAGGTTCAGAAGATGTTGGTTGTGGATGTATACAAGATAATGGATCTGTTAATGGCCATGATGAACTATCCGATGATGTATCACTAGTTTGTGATGGTGGATAAGAAACAAAATCACACATTTGAAGTGATACACGACGACGAGGTGGAATAAATGGACGATTTGAATATTGACGAGACATGAAAATCTGGATACGAAAAAATACAAAAGACAAATAACCTATACAACCTTCCCGATTGCCTCGTTCGATTTAACCAAAAAAAAAAAAGAAGAAAGGCAATGGGAGAAGATTAAAGAATGCAATGCAATTCAATGCACGTGGTATCCATGATTTAGAGTTCAATGACAAAATGAGCCAATCATCTTCAAGCAGTAATGTACGTTTGTAAAATACCGAAGTAATTGTCGCTTTAGTTTATTGGATTGTTAGTCGATGTGTATCACTTATCATTCTCCGTTCTCTTTCTTCTAATTTATAATCATTTTTCTTATATTTCGCCTAGAATAATTTTCGAGGTTAAGTCATTGTTTATGTGTTTTTTTGAGTTCATGACGCAAATGAATTACAAAATAATTCAAAATTTTTATATTATATATATATATTTATAGAAGTACATATATAATAATAATAAGTTTATTAATATCTACCAGGGTCTACCAGAGTCTACCAGAGTCTACTAAGGTCTACCAGGGTTTCGCGGTACCCACATCGAGAGAGATGTGATCTAAGTCGTTTCGCGGCACCCACATCGAGATCCTGGTAGACCCTGATAGATATTAATAAACTTATTATAATTATATATATACTTCTATAAATATATGTATAATATAAAAATTTTGAATTATTTTGTAATTCATTTTTTTTTGAATTACTTTGTAATTCATTTGCGTCACCCAGTGAATGAAAGAATGATTAATGAAAGTATATTCTTCTCGAATGCAAAATCATTTTCATTTGCATATATTCAAACACTTTTTCCATGATTATATCTCAATCATTATCTTTATTAGGAAGAAAAAAAAAAAAAAAGAAGAAAGAATATTTTTTATTCGAAAAAAACGAAATATATCTTTGTTTTTTTTAATATTTATTAATGCAATTTATTGTTCATTTGGTTTATTTGCGAAATATTTAGAAGAATTAATATTTGGTGAATTACGTTTAGTTGAATTACAACGTATCAAAGATAAATTTTGGAATTATGCATTTTATAAATTTTCTTTTCTTTTTAATGTACTCAGTTTAGAAAATTTAAATAAACTTGTTCTATCGATATCATGCTTTTCAATTTTAGCTTTTGCACTTCTTTTTTGTCAATTAGCTAAAGATTGATCTGAATTAGTAAGTTAAAATTATTGATTATTTGACAATAACTAGCAGTGTATCAAATAATTTATAGGAAAACATCTTTTCATTGTTGAACAGTTCATAGGAGGGTGTGGGTGTGGGTGTAAGGGAAAAGACGACACCTAGACACCCGCACCCACACCCTTCCTCTACAAACCTACGTATATCCCATTATGTGGTCAAAAATTGACCTATAAGTTATAGTTATCTTTGATGCTGCACAAAAATTTACAGAACTTATGTTTTAACGCAATACATAATACATATACATATGTTTAAACAGAATTAATTTATTTCTCAGATTTCTATTTATAACACATGATTATTTTCATCTTTATAGAAATTTTATTTTTTTACAACAAAAAACATTTTTCTCTTATTTTATTTTGTTTTTCTTTTATTTAATATTTTATTTTTTTTTGTCTTTCAATATAATCCATAACATATTTTTGCATAAGGAAAATATTCTTCTAAAGAATTGGAAGGTTTTTCTTGACCCCAAAAATGTAATTTACTTATTTTGGCACAATTAGTTCGAGTAGAATCTCTTGTAAAATTGTGTGTTACTCGTTGTAAAGATTCATAATCAACATAAACAATAATATTATTTTGCAAATATGTTTTAGTATGAAAAAGAAATTGTTCTATATAATCATCATGAACATCGCTAATATAAAGTTTCGTAAGAAATAAATATTCAATAAGCGATAAAGTTTGATTATTACTGTTTGATTCATAAGATTGTTTTCGGTTTTGTGGTTTATAATTAACTAAAGATAATTCTTCTATAAACGGAAATGATTTCTGAATTCGAAGAAAAAATTCATGTTCAAAAGGTTGTTCATCAAATAATGACACCACACGAACATGTTCAAATAATCCACCTGGAAAATTATTTGTAATGCCGGTATAATATCGCATTAGAAATGGATATGAATAAATATAACATTGACTTTGTTTTCTATCTGCAAAATAATCAACATAAGAAATTATTTTATTAAATGGAAAGTCAATGAATGTTTGTTGAATATCTTCTGTTGATGGAAAACTCATTTCATTAAAAATATCGATGAATGATCTAATAAAAAATGTAAATTGATTTAATCGTGGCATTTGTTTAATAACTTTTGTCTTGAGATGACTTCCATCAATAAATGTTTCATCAACATACACCGTAAGATATAAACCGAGTTCTTCTAGATTTGACATTCGATAGAGAAGTGGAAGAATGGCTTCATTATAATGATATGTTGCGAGTTCACAGGAAAGAGAAAAACACTTTAGATTTGGTAAATCACCCTAAAAAGTAAAATGTTTTATTGCTTGACAACATTGAATTTTTTTCTTGTAAAACTAACTTGATTTATAATTTCATCTGGACACCAAGTATTAGCCAAATCGACATGAAGCGTGTGAAGTTGATCAAAACGACCATCGAGAAGATAAAGACAATCATCAAAAGAATGTACGTTGATAATTAATTTCAAAAGAGTTGAAGAACGAACATTAGGAAAAAATGGATTATCAAAAATTAATCGAACACGATTTTTATACGATGATTCATATAATACAAAAGTTGTCAGACGAGTGAAAACAGTGAAGATTTTATCACATGCGTGTGCCACTGACAGTGTCATCCGTTCATGATTATCATCATTATTATTATATATTGTAAAAAAAAGTTTTGTTATCTGATTTTTGAAAATACTCGAAAGAGTTTCATCTAAACATACATAATCAATATATTCAATGATATAGTCTTTTGATAAATCTTTCATTTGTTTCAGAATAAAAAGAATTCAAATAAAAATTTCTTACCATTAAAAAGACATTGAGCTGACTCTTCATCAATATTATAAAGACCAAGACTATCTAAGTTAGGATAATTGGCAACACGTAAAACATGTTTTATAGATGATAAATCAATATCAAGCCATTGAATTTTATCATGAATCGAAGGTAAAATTTGTAAACAAAATCGATTAAGCATTATATCAGAAGAAAATAGATCGATAAAATTATCTAATGACCATTTGACAAAAGTTAAATGACTTGTAAAAATTCGATCATGAATTATTTTATTTAGTCGCTGATTGACATCATGGAAAGAATAAAGTACGTCAATATTGTTCAATTTTTGAAAAATAATCATAAGGATTTCATCAGGTAAATTATTTAATTCAATGCATGAATATTCCATGTTTATTTTTATTGATCTATTCTTTTCAATTTATGAATGTTAATATTTATATGCATATATACTCATCTATTCTATTTGACCAATGTCGTCAATATAAACAATAATGAATTGTTCTATAGTCCAACAAATTGTTAGCGAATAAATGTTATTATTTATTTTTCTCCTTTTTCTAATATGGCATACAATAAAAATTTATATTTCTTCCATTTATTTATTTTATAATGTGCATAGGAACATTTGCAAGATTCAGTTGATACTTAAATAAAGTTAGTGAAAAAATATTTCTCTACCCATTTGGGAAAATCAATCTCAAAGTTTTAGAATAGATGCTATAACATAAAGTCAAATTTTGTGTTTCTCATTGACGTTAATTTAATTGTTATTGAAAAACAGAGAGAATAAGTGTTTATTCAATTACTTTGGTTAGAATATGTTTGAATTCTAATTCGATACATTTTGAAGAGACTATCAAGAAAAAATGTGAAAATCTCCAAGTATAATTCTATGATTAATAATAGTTACTCGAATAAATAATTTCTTATGAAATATAGATGGTACTGCAATTCCTAATAGTTACATGTTAGCAACACTTCATTATTGAATGTATCAAGATATTTTATGTTAGTTTTACCAAGTACTTTTGGTTGAAATTGAAAACTGATAATATTATAAGTCTTATAGGACGAATAATATGAAAGAGATTATCATGTTGTTCCAATAAAAAAGCGAAATATTGATTTAGTTCACAATTTACATCGATCTTCTCATCTAATTTAATAAATCGATATTCTTTAAGAGAATACCGTACTTTGAATGCACGAAGTGAGTGTGAAAGTTTAGGATCTAGATTATTGAATCATAAATTGTCAGCTATAATTTCTCACGAGTTTCTAGGTATGGGCTTGTTATGCGTGGTGCAGGCCTTGCAGCGTGTGTACTTTCCTGATTTTTTTAAGGTGTCCTGATTTTCCTGCTTTTGACTGAAAATCCTGATTTTGTCCTGATTTTTCAAGATTTATCTCTGTAGGACCTCATATATATCATTTTGATGTTTTTGTTTTGTTATACTCAACGTTTCTTAAAAATTTTATGGAAATATTTGTTGAATATTTTCTATAAAAAGGAATATGGTACTCGAATTTTTATTTTGTCTATTTTTTTCTTGTAATCACTTTAAGAATTGATTATTTCGAATTAATTGGTTTTTGAAAGCATCTATTTTATCATTAGTTATTATCACCAGTACTTCGGCGATATTTATATCATACAGTTTACGACCGTGCGTAGCTGCATTAAATCTTGTATTTCCTTATTTTAACATTTTAGTCGATTTACTAAAGTTTTCTTGTAAACGCTTTTATTCGTTTATCTATAACACGGTTGTTTTATATGTGCGAAGAACAGGGATGTGAAGAAGAGGAAAAGTAGCAGAGAGGGGAAGGAATCATGATGCAGGGAAATGGTTTGAGTGCCGAAAAGATGGTTATAGAACCTTAAAAACTGCGGATTTTGCTTATTTCTTTTTACGTCTATTTTCCTGATAAAAATGTGATTTCGACTAGAAACAAATGAGACTCCAATAGTAAAGGATGCCTCCTTCCGTAAGCCACGTGTCTGAGGAAAAGAAAACGTATACACAATGCATAATTAGAGATAACGAACGACAAGGAAAAGGCAGAACTCGAAGCATGTATTCGGCGAAATACAATCTAGTAATTTCAATGAACTATCATTGATTGACATACTTTTGTACAGCTTTCATCCTGAACAATAGCACTATGATAAGATTTAAAATGTCCTGATTTTAATCGAAATTCCTGATTTTTTTCTAAAATGTGTCCTGACTATTTTCCTGATTTTCAGACATAGGCCGCTGCGACCCCTGCAAGTATATAATGATGATATTCGTATGGATGCTATATCCGGTGATCGAAAAATTTCACCAACATCACCAAAAAATACAACTACTACAAATGGCTGTCAAGGATAATAATCTTGTCTTTTTTTTTTCTTAGTTGTATTTATTATATATTTTTCTTAATGTTTTCTCTATGTGAAAATTAAAATACAACAAAAATTAAACCATTTTCTATCGTTGTATGCCACAATTGATATGCTGAATTCCTTCATTTACGTGCAACATAACAAGCTACATCGTGTTTTACGTTTTTAATCCTGCAGGGATTGGACTGAAAGCTTCTTAGCTAATATAAGTTTTCTGTGGTAGAACAGATGCAGCGTAATATCTCGAGATTCTTTTTCCTTATTAGAGGATAGTTCATATGAATAGACATGTACCAAATAACAACCAATCCTTCGTTGATCCTGTATATAATTGAATCATTATATAAATACGTTAATCAATTTTGAAAACATATATAGTGAGTAATGTTCTTCTTTAGTTTACAGAAAGAGTCAATTAGCTAGCAAATTTATTGCTGTCCTTTCTTGAATCTAAAAAAAGCTATTAGCACGATTTCTGCGAGGTTCAAATGTGAAACATGATTGAGTTGCTTACTTTTGTTGTGAATGTTGTCACGTATGCGATAAATTTTTGCTAAAATGTCTATGAGGATTGGACACAGTAGAAGTTATGTCAAAGCGCGTCCAATGTACTACCATATGAGATACTATTCAATGTTTTTCTGCGCCAAATCAGTGAGAAAATTAGAAATCAAGCAAAACATTGTTGCCTGACTATCTACTGTGCACGGAAAGGTAGGCCCACGTTTCTACTCCTACATACCTTTAACACTCCTTTTAGAGCTTATTTCAGAAAATTAAAAAAAAAAAAAAGATTTATTAAAAAATTCTAGCCACCGCCGAAGCTTGAGACTTTCGCATATGTCTCAGGTTGGAAAAAAATGGCTCGTAGAATAGGATAATGGAATATGATGACATATAATGTGTTGTGACACATTGGTTTACAGCCGTTTCTGCCGATTGGAATGATTGTCTTGGAGCTTTCAAAAACGAAAAAAAGTTAAAGGTTTTCAGCTTCCGGCTAAGCTTGAGGCTAGTTGTAGTCGCTATCGATTAGACTATCGCAATCTACTCCTATTCCTAGGTGATGATATGATTTTGAAAGAGCTCGTTTGGTATATAATTATCAAATAATGAAAATGATATCAGCCTTTGAACCAATTATAACTGGTTTGTTAACATTATCTATCTGTTGATTTAACTTTGTTTGTTTGTTCTTAACTGGAATATTTGCTGTAACATTATCAATTACTTTAGGTAGGATGGTGAATTTATATAGTTATACCTATGAGATCTATTTTAGTAAGACTTGTTGGTGCATCGAAAATCTTTCAAGCTGTTTGTCGAGATATGATTTATTCTCGTTTAAAATATTTTGCTGTTGATAATGGAAAATCTAATGAATCAATACGAACATATGTCCTAACATATTTCGTTGCTGTTTCATTTACTGCTATTGATAAAGAAAATTTTTTGAATATTTCTTGTTTTTCAAATAAATTTTTATATCTTTCAAAGGTGAATTAAATGTAATTGAACCGATATTTTCCAATTTTCTTTTTCTAATGACTTATGCATTAGTTAATTATGCATGTTTCAATGTATCATTAGCAAAAGCTAATGGATGGAGATCAGATTTTCGATATTATAATAAATGATTGGCATTAACTAGAGCATTATTATGTGTTGCAGTGATGTTTATTATCAATCGGTAAGATTTTGACAATGCAAAAATATATCTCGAAAAATCTTCTCTTTTTTTAAGATGGGCTGCTTTGATCACATTTGTAGTCAATAGTGGAATTTTTCTATATGTTAGAAGGACAAAACCAGATAAAAATATTCTAGATATGAATAAAATTTTAATGATGGATTTTTGTAGGATTTAATTGGGGTTCATTTTAATTAAATGACGAAAATAAAGTATATTACTAAATAATAAAGAAGTAACTAATTAATGTATAATCTCGAAATGATGGTAATGATAATCGATCGAGAATATGTCAAAGATGCAAAGGCATAATTGTCTTATCTAAAAAAAACACAAACAATGACTTAACCTCGAAAATTATTCTAGGCGGAACATAAGAAAAATGATTATAAATTAGAAGAAAGAGAACGGGGAATGATAAGTGATACACATCGACTAACAATCCAATAAACTAAAGCAACAATTATTTCGGTATTTTACAAATATCATGAAAAATGTAAACTAGTGACCTCTGATGATTTTTAAATGCCATTGATTAGTTATTCAACAAAAAAAATGTGTTATTTCAACGCCTAAGCACGATATTTCTTTTTGTATGTATCACATCAAATAGTAGAATGTAAATTTTCTTTTGAATTTCACACTCTTTATATTACGCATCATATAGTAAAGCACCCCAAATGACAAAGAATAATATGTAAAATATTAATCTCATTCTTTTGTCAATTATTTTATTTAAATAAAAGCAGGGATAGGTAATCATGATTGAAAAAAAAAGACATCTGAAGAATGTCATTCAAAAAGTGTGATTTCTGGTTGTGATAGTCGTTCTTCACGTGAGTTCTCACTTTCTTGATTTGATACCATTAGACAATTTTTATCCATTTTACATGAATCTGAAGCGTAAATATGCTATTGTTGAAAATATTTTTCAAAAAGTAAATTGCTTACCTATACCACAACATACTCCATTGGCAGCACATCGACCATTTGGTAAAGCTGAACAGATTGTAGTCTTAATTTCACATGGTATGACATTACGGTCTTCCAGTGAACATTGACGAATGTCAGATGGATTGCCAATACGACAAGCTAGGCCAGTACAACAAATTGATGGACCAAAACATTGACCATTTAGTCCACATCTTGGGCACTAAATTTAGGAAGAACGAAAATAATAATCTTTTAAGAAAAAAAAAAAACTTTATTGATTTCTAACTTGATGATTATGTAAATTATTATCAAAATGTAAGTTTCGTTTACCACCGATAGGACAATTGGTTATATAGCATGCGTGATTCAAATGTATAATAGCCAAACAAAGAATGAATAAAATAGATCGGTGCATGATATGAGAAATACTAGAATTAGGTAAAAACACGAAGGAAAATATAAAAAAATTTATCCGTATGTGAAGTTAATTATGAATGATGTCCGTAATTATTCGAACGGACAGGCATACGTATGGATATTAATCACTTATAATTTAAGTATTATTTATTTAGTTTGCTCAAGCATTTACAAGACTTACCGCATAACTATCTTTTGAATGAAACTTCAAATAATTACATGTAAGAAAAAAAAATCTTACTAAAGAAAATAAAAAACAGTCAGCTCGACAAACTGAATCTGAAACTATATAAGAATGTGCACTGGATTTAAAAAGAAAATAAAAATAGTTGGTAATGAAGAAAATGTGATAGGCAATTTAATTGAACAAGTGAGAAAGAAAAATGATGAGAAGTAATATTATTATCACTTAGTATGCATGAATTGACGCATTAGACTAGTGCAACCTGCTTGTAAATAAAGTTAACACATTTTAAAATACAAAATATGACCAAAAAAAGTTCTTCAAATATATGCAAAAGAATGCTTTTATGATACGAAAGACTATTCGATAGAAACAAAGATGTTCTTGAAATATCTAATACATACTTGAGAAATGTCAAGTTAGAATTTTCTTATCTGTAATAGTACTGTGTTTATATTCTAGCGTAAAAAAAAAGGTTAATAATTAAAACTAGAATAAGATCAAGATTTCATTGAACTCAGGCAAACTTTTTTACTGATTTACAATATATGTGCATATTTCAATTATTAACAATTTTCACTTTATTAGTTTATCTTGTCGATTATTTTAAGGATGTGTATGTTTTCGGCATTCATTGTTTTCTTTGAACGATTTCCAGCTAAACGTAAAAATTTTAAATATACTTGTATTTATGGAAAAATTTCAGAAAAGTGATCTTACTTACGAGGTATTTCTTCAAATGTTTCTTTATTAATCTACTATCATGTGAATTACTTTTTAATCCATTAGAGGCGATGTGAACCACCCGTGGTTCACAGTAAAGAGTAGTCTAAAAGCTCATTTACCACAGATAAAATTGAGTATCTCTGTCATACTTTGAAAGAAGCTGAGTCTTTAACCAATGATAAAGGAATGTTCATAGCTCATATTTATAAGAGGAACCTTGATAAAAATTGTTTTGAAGTGTTACAGCTCTTATAAATAAAGAAATGAAATCTTTCTCCAATTATGAAAAAGCAGTATTCTTATCGCCGCAGAAGAATTAAATATTATCATAGTTACGAATAAATGCGAGACAATAATTCATACAAAGAGATATTATTGAAAAACACTGTCTTTTTTTAAACTTTGAAATAAAGTTTCTAGGACTTATGCTTGTGAATATTTGCATGCTATACATTTGTATATTCACGCAAAACATTTCTTACATATGAAATTAGTACTACAACGATTCTTCGTTGATATGAAAGATTTTTTTATATTTTAATGTTAATGTTACTATGACCAAGAATTTATATTATTCATTCAATGTATCATTATTTATTTTTAGTCAAAAAAATATTAACTTGATGTTTAATAATCGCATTATATAGTTTGAAAAAAAATTATTTTTTTTTCAAGTTTTCTAAAAGCTATTGTTATTCGTGCACACCTATGGTGTCATAATTATCAGTTGTTCATTATATTCTTGAGTTTTGATTGCACTTCGTAGGAAATTAATTATTGAAGTAATGAAAGCACTTTATTCTGTCAAATAAAGCATATGTATTTGAATCTTATATCAGTAACAGATTCCTGTCTATTCAAACGTAAAGTTCAACACGTGTAGGAATTACTATATAGTAAAATAAGTGTCGTGTCCGAATATTTTATGAGAAAGCAATTAATGCCTTTGTATGTAGCATTTTCTTTCAGTTTGCATAAACTAAAAAAACTAGTTTATTAAGCACACTAGTCTGATCGTTTTTTAATTTCTTTATCAAAACCAATCGAAAACTCAAAAATAATAAATACTTTATGGATACAATAAAACGATGATGGCATCTAACTTTTCAAATAATATATAAGAAAGTGAGTGTTTATGTGCCAACACGAAAAGAATTCCATACGCCTACATGCATTTTAATAAGATTTTATTATTTAGTTGATCTCTTTTATAAAGAGTTCACATAGAAATATTCAACTTGAAGCACAAAATCGATCTGATATTTTGGAAAATCTTGTCAGGAAACGAATCCAACATGTGTAGTTTCAGTTTTGTTCTTACTTATGATCTCTCTTATGTACCAAAAGAATTGTCTAAAAATGGATTTGTTTTGTAACTAATTTAAAAAAATGTCATTGTTCATTTTTCATTATTATATTTGATGAATATAGGTTTGAAATCACATATATTTATTGATAAACTTTTTTAAATGCATTCTTATCATTCATGTATTACAATCAATAAGAATACAACTGAAAAATCATTAAAATCTACATTATTCGAAACGTTGTCGTCACACACATATAATAAATTAAAGGTAATATTACAAATGTTCTGACTTCAACTTAAATAAATGTTCATTAAAATAAAACAAAAAAAGCCCATTCCTGACTATTACTAATGCAAAAAAAAACTCAATTATTATTCATCTCTTCATACTGTTGATTTTCTATTGTCATTGTATCTTCACCAAGTAACTGACATAGTTCATTTAAACGTTGTTGAATTTGTGGAACACCAGCTAATTGTGCTTCAAGACGTTCTTTCTCACCTTTCAATGTCAAAAGTTTTTCTGTATTCAATACTTCAAATGTCCATCGACCCTCACCATCAAATTGAAGTAAATGTGTATGATAAGCCCTTTAATATTTAAAAAATAAAATTTAGAAAATATTTCTCTAATAATTATCAAAATTTACTAACCAAAGAGATGGTCGATGTGTAATAGTAAGTAATGATATACCTAAATCTTTTGCTCGTTCATATATTTTACCTTCAACATCAATTGATACTGCACTTGTACATTCATCAAGTAGAGCATATTTAGGTCGATGATAAAAAATTCGAGCTAAACCAAGACGCTGTTTTTCACCACCAGATAAAATATCTTTCCAATCACGTTCAGCATTTAAACCACCTTCACGTTGTACAATATATTGTAACTCAACATTATTAAGAATTTCCATTAGTTTACTATCATCAACAAATGCTCGATCAATTGTATCTGGATAAATAATTTGATCACGTAATGTACCTGGACACATATAAGGTCGTTGTGGAATAAGAAAGAAATTTGATGGATTAGGTCGATGAAGACGGCCAGAATAAATTGGCCATAAACCACGAACAATGCGAAAAAATGATGATTTACCACAACCATTTGGTCCAGTGATAAGAACGTGCATACCCGGTGTAATCTGAAAAAGAAATATTGAGAACAGTTGTCCTTGATGTGTGTAGTGAAGAATTTTACCTTCAAGGAAAGACTTTCGACAATAATATCACCATTTGGTGTGATGATCGGTACATTTTCAGCGATAATATCTTCTTCAGATTCAATGATTTGACCTTCTATTAAAACAAATAAAACCAAAAGAAACAGAAATTTTTCTTTTTCACAATTCATTTTTGACCAACCTGCTCGTTGATTTACTGCCACTTTTCTTTTTACAGTTGTTAATGAATGCTCAGGATGACCTTCATCTATTGTCATCGGAGCTCGTTGATAGTGTTCATGGGCACATTCGTCAAAAACATGAAGCATTGTATAAACTCGATTTGTATGTCCTGCCAATTCAGCAATCTTTAATTAATTAAAAAAAAAAGAATATTCTCATTCATTTATAATTATTGTCTAATAGATTAATCTTACTTCTTTATATGATGAAATAATACGTTCAAGTGCATCAGCACCAGATGTTAATAAACTTTTACTGACTGTAAATGCTTCTGTACGTGTACTAATACCAAGTGGATCTCCTACTGGATCTAATAATAACAAAGATGATTTAGTATTTAATAAGAATATCGGTCTTATTTACCATCTGTTTCTGGTGGTCCATCATATGTAAGAAAAGGTATTGCAATGAATGTCATTCCACCTAAGAATAAAAAACACTTATTATTTATAAAAATATTTTCGTGTAGACATACATGCATGCCAGAAATATTTCATTAAAAATTGTTCAAGCATAATAAACCATAATTTTTTCTTAATAATTAAACTTGTTTGTGCCCGTAATTGATCGTATAATTTTAATATCCAATTTTTCTCAACCTATTTTTTAATTTTTGGAATTATTTCTATATGAGATGAAAAATCATTCGACATACTTCATGACCATCGAAAAAGGCTATTTCTTCAGCATTAGCAATAACTCTTGTATGAGCAAAACGAAGTATGCCTCGTCTTCTAGCTTCTTCAGAGACAAGTCTACCAAAATGAGGTGATAATTTACGAAGGGCCATGAATGTAACCGAAATAATTACAACTAGCATAGCAGGTACTTCTGATACCATAGAAAACAAAAAAAAATGAAATTAAAACATCATGATTGATTTATCTTTCTGATTACCTTTAAGACCTCGTGCTCTTTTTCTTAGTAGCATCATTGAAATAAGTGACCAAGAAATAACAGCTACATCAAAAAATGGTTTTGTTAAATGAGAAAAAAGATGAGTTAATGTTGATGTAAATGTTTCAATATCATCTGTTAAATTTTGATCTGGTGTAAGTAATCGACTATCCAAATTTGAGACTCGAAAATATGTTTGATTCTAGAATTAATTGAATTGCTGATTGAAACAATAATGATAGACGATGTAAAACTTACGCGAAAATAAGCTTCGTATGCATGACGAGTTAGTTTTGTACGAAATGCTAATGCAAGTTTGGATTCTGCAAAACGAATTGCACTATTTATAAAACTAGCTGGAACGGAAACAGCTAGAAATATACTAATTGTACGAAAAAAATCTCGTGGATTTCTTTGTACTAGTGATTTTACAATAGCACCATCAAGATGTGCTATATAAACTGAAAGAAATGTTCGTGTTATAAGTGTTGTTAAATGCGTAATTAATAGAAAGAATGAATCACTTCGTAAACGTGGAATAAGAATTCGAATAAGTACTCGAAGTTGATGAAAAAATTGTTTATTAATTGTTTTTCTAATTGATGATGGTGGAATGGCATTAGTAGAAGATCCTTCTCGTAGAGTTATAAGAGATTGTCGTTTTTTCAATATAAGATATCGACGATAGCGACGAATAAGATAAATTATTAAAGCAAATGATGATGAAAAAAGAAGAATCTTTAATCGACGACAACGCGTTGGATTCATTTATTCAACTTAATGATATGATAGTACGATTTTTAGTTCGTCCTCGAACTTTTTGATAAGAGCAATGAAAGTTCTTGAGTTGTTTGCCAATTCATTTTTGGTTGTCAGTCATTCAGCTGTTAAGGAATTTGTTAATGGATGTAACATAACCAACAGTGAGTACTCGTTAGATGTCATTCTACTCAAGAAAGAGTAACAGTAAAAAAATATAAATGCACTAATAGATTCTATTAGACATTAGAAAAACGATTCTGGCAGAACAATCCAAATCGATAGTGACGAATAATCTTATTGGCAGACTTTCGATAATCTATTCATTGAACTATTTCGCTTTTCTATTTCTAATACTTTTAGATATTTATGTCAAATATATAATTTTATTTAAGAAATTATTTGGACAAAGAATCAACCATTTGATCTACAGGTTCATAATTACTAATTTGTTGATATTCACTAATAATGTCATTTAAACTAGCTTCAGCTAAATGTTAAAAAAAATCAAATATAGATCTAGACATATACATAGACAATTGAGATTATTTACCATCAGTAAATTCGATTTCATCCATTCTATATATTAAATAAAAAGAAATCAATTTAATACACTTTTAAATAGATTTACCCTTCAGCTGTATACCAATGTATAAATGCTTTTCGTTTATACATAGCACAAAATTGTTGACAAATTTTTTTAAACAATTGTTCAATAGCCGTATTATTTGCTATTTAAAAAAAAAAATAAAAGAAAATTTTCATTTATTTTTAATAAGTTAATTAATTTACCAAGAAAAGTACAAGACATTCGACATCCTTTTGGTGGAATATCACATACAGCTGTTTTAACATTATTTGGTATCCATTCAATAAAATATTGTGCATTACGATTTTGTACGTGTAACATTTGTTCATCGATTTCACGCATTGATAAACGACCACGAAAAACAAGTGCTTAATAATTAAACCTGATTATGTGTAAACAAAACAAAAAATCATATTCTTACCAACAGTAAGATATCGCCCTTGTCTTGGATCAACAGCACACATTAAATTCCGAGGATTAAATACTTGATGAACTAATTCAAGTACAGACATTGCTCGATATGTTTGACCACTTCGTGATATTAATGGAGCAAAAGATGGCATAAAAAAATGTAAACGTGGAAATGGAACCATATTAACAGCTAATTTTCTTAAATCAGCATTTAATTGACCTAAAATATACAATAGAAATTATTTAATATTAATTCTAGATGACTAACCAGGAAAACGAAGACACGTTGTAAGACCTGACATAGTTATAGCAATAAGATGATTGACTAGAACAAAAAATAGAGTTAAAAATACAACTATATCTTATCCCTTTGATTGACATACGATCAGTCATTGTAGGAAAAGAAATTTTAAGTGATCGAGTACAAATATCATAAAGAGCTTCATTATCAAAACATATAAGCATATCAGTTGAATCAATATGATGTTGAACAGCAAGCATAGCATTATATGGTTCAACAATAGATTCAGATACTTGAGGTGATGGAAAAACACTATAACCAACCATCATTCCTTAAATGAAAATAAATGTTGTTGAACTTTATTTTTAATTTTTTTTATGAGAACAAAACAAAAACATACGATCAGGATATTCCTCACGTAGACGATTTAATACAAGTGAACCAAGTCCAGAACCTGATCCACCACCAATACTTTGCATTATTTGAAAGCCTAATTTTAAAAAGTGGAAAAAAAAATATTTTGAATAAAAGTGAAGTATTGTCATTATTACCTTGTAGACAATCCGTATTTTCTACTTCTCGACGAACAGTATCTAATATATAATCAATTATTTCAGCTCCTTCACCATAATAACCTAAGAAAAATAAATACTTATTATCAGATTACATTGGTGTGATAATTGATAGACCTTTAGCCCAGTTATTGCCTGCCCCAGATGAACCGAATATAAAATTATCTGGTCGAAACATTTGACCATAGGGTGAAGCACGTATACTATCGATTGTACCTACTTCGAGATCACATAAAATTGCTCGTGGAACGTATTTACCACCTAAAAAATCATCATTTTTCATCATATAAAATGAATAATATATAAATTCTTGTTACCTGTTGCTTCGTTAAAGTAGACATTGATTCGTTCAAGTTGCAAATCGGAATCGCCACCATAGACACCAAGTGGAGAAAGGCCATGCTCATCAGCAACAACTTCCCAAAACTAGAATAGAACAAAAATATTCATTCAATTACATTATCTGCTCTTTTTTTTGTTTTTACTTTTCCTGCAATCTGATTACCACATTGTCCAATAGAGATATTCACAATTTCACGCATATTTTATTCCATCGATTGATATTCCTTATTTTAGATCGTTCAGTTTAAAATGATAATGTAACAATCTTAAACTATGGCCACACTTGTATGTATGTATATATACACGTGTTTGCTTGAAGAAATCAGATAGACAAATAAAATAAAGAGCAAACCCATGTGTTTGAAAGACAAATACAAAAGAAAAAAGATATCAACATAATGTTAATCAACAGATTTAAATATCATTTCTATTGTAAGATGTCAAATAAAAATTAGAGTTTGACTAACATTGCTGTCAGTGACATGATATTCCTTCTGAACTTTTTAAATATGTTAAGTAATAGTTATAAAGAAAGAATCGTACATCTATGACGGTTTTCTTCGAAATATTCTACTTAAAAAGTAAAATACACTAGAAAATCGAAAGCAATATTCTAGACAAGTCTGAGTTCGACAACTGATCTTCGCTTTGTCAAAAAAATGAAATTCAAAAAGTTCAAATTTTGATTTTCTAATTAAAAAATCATGATCACATTTAGTTGAACTTTTTTAAAATCTGAATTTTTTCTAGAAAATACAATAGTTTTAATAAACAACATTACATAATTCTTTTTTTTGCACTTAACTAATTAATTCATAACATTAACTTCGTTTATGAGCCACAATATCATATACGACAAAGGAAAAGTCAATAATATTTTGGATATTCAATGTTAAAATTATCAAACCGTAAATACCCATGAAAAACGACTGTGATGTAAAACAAAAATAACTGCATAATTATTGTGGAACTGCTCTTATATACGTAATTAGATATTGCAAGAAACAATGTCTAGCAGAAATGTAATAATACAAAATGAATACTTTTGTCAAATGAAAAGTTCCAAAATGATCAATTCAGTTTTCAATGAAAGAACACTATATGAAGAGAAGCATGTAGTTCACGAAAAAAAGTAACATGAGAAATCTATGTTATGAATGCAGTTCATAAAGTTGCTGCAGCCATCTCAGAATAGCCAATGCTGAACAAAATTGATCTCTGTTTTCTTTTGCAAAATTAAATTTGATTTTTAGTTCTGAAACTTAATTCTCGAGAAAATAAAATCGAATTTTCGTATTGTATAAAACAGTCAATCTTTCTCTAAATTTCAAATGTGCTTAGCAATCTATAAAAACTTTTAAATTGCTTTAGGTATTTCTATCTCAATTTTCTATAAAATAGAAATTTAGTTACAGTTGACAATGCACTCAACATTGATTCGCACCAAGTGCTGTCTTTCTTCCTGACTGACAACTAGATTATTAATAACACTGCTATTGTTTGAATTCAATCTTCCAATCTTTCTCTGCCAAAAAAAAACAATGAATGTTCCCCTCATCTTTTAAACAAACAAGCCACTTTCGCATATTTCAACGTACCAAATCTGTATCAAGGAAAAAACAGAAGAGAAGCGAATGAGAAAGAGATACAACAATATGTAAAACCAATACCGAAAAAAGAAAGAGTGAGCAGAACCAAAATAACAAGCCTAAATGTATCATTCTCGACAGCTATGATATCTATTAATATATTTCAATACAACTGTGTAGAATATTCATTAGAGAAAAGACTAAACTTAATAAACTCAAAAGTAAAATGTAGTACCAGAATATGAAGATGATAAAATTGACTGAATCCTAGTACATAATTTGAAAATAGTATTTACAAGATTTTATACTACTAAGTAGTTTTATTCTTTATACAAATAAATATTAACTTTTTTTGATATAGTATACCATCCAATAATAATAAATCACCTGACTGACAAGCAAATCAAATCTATCAAATTAAAATAGAGTTATCTTCTTTCGACCGTTAACGAAATTGTTTTCATGAGTAGGGATGATATAATCATCTTCTAAATAATCTTAGTGCTTGTTTGCGTATAGGTTCAATTCATTACCAAAATTTACATCTAAAAACCGATGAACACAAATAATCTTTTGAACTGTTAAAAAATAAATATATTTGTGCACTTGCTACGACACTTAGTTTTCATACCCTTAATCTTTCAAAAGAATGATATTCAAAACTTTCATTCCTTTTCTAATCAAGCCTGATTTGTATAAGACACGTAATATAATAATAAAAATATTTCGCACGTTTCACTTTTTAATTTCAATTAACATACAGACTATGATGATAGTATACAATGCCAATGCTTCAAGTATAACAATGAATAATCGCCTACTACTTACTTATCTTTCAATTATACTACCATATTTCAAAGTATCATAGTCACGTCATGTTGATTCTCTTGCTTTATCTTCTCTTCGAATTGTATACTTTTTGCGAACAATTTTGTTCGGTTATTCAGTTATTTTTCATGACTAAACCAAAACAGATATTTCTTTTCATACTTGTATTGTATATTGTGCTTGGATGATTTCATTTACTGTCAGATTCTTTAATAAAGTTTTACAGAAGTTATTTTTTTTCTAAGATTATTTTTATCGTGTCAATTCTGTTTAAATGATTTGTTTGAATTTAACAGTTTTAGTTATGCCAGTGAATAAGTATCGACAATCTATCGTTCCACAAAATTTTATCAAAAAAATAATGAAATTGATTTTCGTTTAGGAATTGAATATTGAGTGAATGAAAATCATTTTGGTAAAAAAATGAACCATGCATTGATTTGCATAACAATATGAAGGTTCTGTGAATCTCTTTGAGTTTTCTTCCAAACTTTAGCTGGTCAAATCATCTAAAATATGATTATAATGAACGAGAACACGTTGAAATAAAATAACTGAATAGAATCATTCTCTATATATTGAAGATCCTCATATATATGTTGCACGTTTCTTCAATACACAAAGAGCTGAATATCAAGTTATATCTTTGAATATTGATTAATCGTCCCTTATATTAATAAGGCACCATAGTGTTTTGCTGTATGAGTGAAGATTCTATTATTGTACTGCTAATTTCATGTCGTTTATTCTCAACCAATAGACAAACAAAAAGCAAAGTAGTGCATTGCTGATGCAATACTGTTCACAGTCCGATACGTTCGTAGAAATTTATCAAGAAATAAGACTTATCAATAAAGAGCAAGTGATATTCGAAATAACAATTACAGCGTCTGGAAATGTATAGTAAACGTTTACTGTCTTCTCCTGATTCTCTAAATTCATTTAAAATAAACTGAACATATGACTATTTAATTAATTATCAAGCGTTTATAGCTGAAACAAAATGTTACTAAACATATGAAGTGTTTACCACCCATCTCTACTGTATTTCTGCCTGCTAGTTAACTTTTTTTTATCAAGTGAATGCCAAATATAAGTGCATAATGCAATTTGTTATATGATGATATTCAATAATAAAAAGGATTCCAGCACGTTTTTATCCCTCTAACTCACTGATCACGTTCCTGATCCGTCATATAAATATTCATTTTTCTGGTATATTTTTCGAACGTAAAATTTCTTCTATCTAGTCGTTCTCAGTACTATACATACTTGGTGTGTATATGTGAGAGCTTCTTCATTTTTAAACTAGTTTTCATCGTCAAAAGAAGTATAACCTTCTTTCTAATACATAATATCTATGTGTGTCTAATGCTCAAAAATATAATACAGTAAGTGCGACTATTTCAATATTTTACTTGCAATTTGTAGTTTGATGATCATTTGGTCGATAGATTTTCAAACTAAATATCATTAGGTTGGATAACTTAGTTGAGAATAACTTTTTTAAATTAAATTTTCAATAAAAATTTTGATGAGTGTTGAAATTCTCATGAATCCATCCTAATACCAAGATAAATAGTTTTGCTAGTATGCTTTTTCATGCGAACATAATATGAAGTATAATCACTTTTTCTGACTGATTAAACAATAGACAATTAATTCTACTAGGTGCTCTCTTTATTTTCACAATCATGAAAATAATTTTGTATTTTTTTCTAACATATCAAGAAGTGCCATTGATCAAACATGCAGGCTAAAGATTTCTTTTGTTAGTCAAAGAGATTGTATGAAGGGAGAAGTTGCAAAAAAAACATTCATTGTGGATTACTGATTTCAAAGCATAGTTTATCATAGAGTTGACGATTATATTAATAAAGTTTCATTGAACATGTACCATCGTCATTCTTATGGCTTTCTCTTTGTCATCTTTACAATGGTTTTGTTTATATTTGATAGCTGCTAACATGTTAGATTCTTATGCTCTCTCTCATGACTGATACTTGATGGCCTTTTTTATCTCTTGGTCACTTCTATATATAAAGACATGCATCTAGAGATGGTAGAAGTTTTTGGTGGTACGAAGACATCAACAGTAATGTGAATAACTTCAACGCATCACAGATATTCTTCTCTTCAAGTTTGTTATACAATGATGCGACATAAAGACTAAAAACCTGTGATACATAAAACAAGCAAGACATTCTATTTGACAGCTAACATGTGAATGACAATAGATGCTAATTTTACTTCTACTTTTAGTTTATAATTCAGAAAACGATATGCTGTTGGATTAAAGAATATTCAGGTCCATCGATACGGCCTGTATACGACCGTTTACGGTTACTTTACGGCGCCTAAACAGACCGTATACGGTCATATGGATGGGCGCAGTTATACGGCCCTATCATAATGAGATTACGGCACGTATACCAGAGATGGAACCGGTCTACTTTTTTTCAGACCGGTACCGGTACCGGTCCAAAACAAATCAGACGGGACCGGATCGGTAAAACTGGCTTACCAATAATACATTGATTCTTACAGTGAAACTTCGTTTTAATGTATCTTCCGCCACAGATGGAACCGATCTACCAATAAAAACCGGTCCCACCGGTCCAAACCGGTTTACCGGAAAAAGTTGATCTGACGGGTCTACCAGCCAAAACTAGCCTACTGGTACTAAACAGGATGCTGATGATACGTCAGTTTATAAGAGAAAATCCGACCTACCGACAAAATATCGATCTACAGACAACAGACTGATGCTTGAAAAGAAACCTTGTTTCATAGTGAATCTCGTGCGGGCTGCCCTCGTACTTTCACGCATACTGGTATAATGTTTCACCGCTGATAACAATAGTCTCACTGATGGACATTCTGAAAACTGTTTTTTAAATAAATTCCTGTGTGATTAGTAGAACTAGCCTTGGCACCAGTTGTTTTTTCATATGAATACCATTATAGAGCAGGAAAGTGAAAAATATAGACCGGTATAAGGTGGTTTCGACCGGTCAGACCGATGAATTCAAAACCCAGACCGGTACCGGTTCTATCTCTGACGTATACGACCGTATGCTGTGAAAATACGACCCGGTATACGGTGCCGTATTACTATGTCCAAGATAACGAGAAATTACGGTCCGTTCACGGTGCCGTATGAAGCAAATTGACGGTGAAAATACGGATAGCCGTTTCGATCGACTCGGGTAGCTTTGATTTCTATTACTATTCGTATTCTTGAACATTAAATCTCAAGGATCATGAATTGTCAATTTTATTAAACTGGTGATAAAGAAAAACCAGTCAACAGGTATTTGCACTCTTGAATATATTAATATTTTTGCTGCGAGCTTACTATTACGTTAGTAGCTATCAAGGAACGACAACGAAAAATTTATGACCTTTGCAAAAGGAAAGGCTACTTTTCAAGAATAGCGATGCTTTATAAAGTTCTATCGAAGCTAACAGAGAAAGCTCATACTGAATTCTGATTGGCTAGGAGAACTTTTTCTTAGTCAATCATATTGCAGCACGATTTTTGTTATCGGCTTATCATTTAGCTTGACATTGTCTTAGCAATTCAGATCTTACCATGGTTTTCTCACAGTTGAAAAAGGCGAGACCATATTGAATCTTGGCTGATCAAGAGAAAACACTTCCTAGAATCTGTTTGGCTGAAGAAATAACATGCAACAAGTAAGTATTCCTCGATTTGAGGAATTTTCAGGGAAAACATTTTTAACTATCTTATTTTGTGAAATAAGAATTCTGGAGCAAGGTAATTTCACTCACAAAGTTTTCTTATTCATTTTCTAGTGACGTTATGGTTATGTCTCTCCAATATTCTAGTGCTCAGAATCATTTTAGAATCATTTGAATCAAACGAAATCAACAGAATCATAAAATGAACTGTTCCTCTTTGGTTCTACTGTCTTTTTAAAAGATTAATTTATAATCATATGGTGATCTTACAAACAATATGCTTGCACACATTTAACAACAACTTCACGACAATCAGCATCAAACTTTAGTATCTATCGGTAAGGAAGATATGAGATGTAGTCATGACAAGATCCTTATACTAACACATAAATGACGTCTACAATCAATAATAATAGAGAGTTAGTCTTTAATATTCGAGATTCCATTTGATCATTTCTATATCATAATATCTATACTGGTATCATTATAATTTTTTTCACTTTCTGAATACCTTCAAATCTTAGCAAAAATATTCACATTCATCAAAAATAGTATCAGAAACATACCAATTAACAAAGATATGTTAGATGAAAATGTGATCAAAATGTAGTGTCCTACTTAATGATCTGATTTATGTACTACTTCATTCTAAAGAAACAGACATGCAACATATAGCTAATACACATCCATAGAAGCTTAGTATCCTTCCGTTCCTACCATTGAACTTATATCATAGCTGCTTTATTTATTTATCTGACCGCCAATGTTTATTTGACATATAACCACAAGAAGATGTCACCCTGAATGCTCGAGTGACTAGTACAAAATTGAGAAAAAAAATTGATTGATAGAGAAGCTAACTGAATTTCATTTTTCACGATATTTTCAATTTAACCAACACATTACTTTTATTTTAGATATAACGTTATCTTATCTAGAGTGATAAAGCACACGAAACATGACAATAAATAAGTTATCGATCGAAATTAAATCAAATGTAGATCAGTATAGAATCTGACAATTAAGTGG
>CAJNOP010000024.1:1743258-1817977 GCA_905250075.1 Rotaria sp. Silwood1
ATAATTATGATATGCACTTAACCGTTTCAAATCCATAATTGCTTCTTTTTTCTATTTAGAGCCTTCTTATTCAAAAATTGAATATTTATCACGGACTGATACATAACTTATACTCTAGATGACTAAGTATTTAAAACAAAATATTGCCATTCAAAATGAACTGAAATAGCAGAAAAAAAGATTGATATGTTCTTATATAAATCATGAGATATTATATTGATATATCATTCATCATATTTTATAATTTGTTTGAATATCATATAAAATGAGGTATTTTGGTCTATTTTAGATATAAAGATATTACTTGAAAAAACAGTAACAAAATTTACCTTTTCAATCAATCCAATACAAAGACGTATCGGTTAGTCATCGAAAAACGTAAACCATGCTTTTTTTCAGTAAGAAAATTTCTTTCTTCAATACAATGGAATATAAATCTCTTAAAACTGGAAATATCTTACGAAGTATGCTTGGAAAAATTCTTCTATTTGTTTTTTCTTCGAGACCAATGAGAACAAATCTTTGATGTGTCACCGAAGAAAATGAAATTATTATTTCATTGTAAGGATATACTGAGTTCTTAAATATTTTTCTTTGATACTATGATATAGTTTGCGATCATTCGAAAACGTTTTTTTTTTATTTAAAGAAAAAGGAAAAAGAAGCCTTCAGAAAATAGTTATAAATTTGAATGTTAAATTCTTAATCTTGTCGTAACTGTTAAATAAACCATTTTTTTCAGTATATCTCTCTCTCTTATAGTCAGACGACCAACAATATTTAACTGTATGATAATGTTCTCTTCTCTCGCATAAAAGAATTATACACGCTCATATCCAGTAATAGGAAAACGAAAAGAAAAGGAAGAGAAAAAATGCATGTACACATTTTCTTTTACGTCTATGGACGAGCCAAATTCAACAAGTGAGCAGAAAAGAGTTATTTATCTCATTCTTCACTTGTCATCCGATGATATGTATACAGATTGTGTGAATTGATTATTTGTATAATTCGATCGATTAATCTACTGAAATATTTTCACTTCAAGAGAAAAAATTGTACATTGGTAATCACATAAATCATAGTAGAGCACAGACGAAGTAATCCAAGATTCGTTGTATCAATGGCCGACGACGAATCACCACTGGTTCGAGATATTTTTATTAGTGCAGCATTAATGCATGATATTAATGATGATAGTCTATCTCATCTCGACTTCATTGATACTGATAGTAAGTTTCTTTTTAGCAGTATTTAAAAATATACAGATGTACATATCTTATAGTTCAAACTGATGATGAAGCTATCGCTTCTCCATTCGATTTATTCTCGTTGAGTTTTAAAGAAGAAGAAATAATCGAAGAGACAATATCAGCGGATCAACTATTATTAAATTCTAGCTTCGATCTTCCAGAAAGTAGGTTAAATGCGTTATAGTAGTCCAAAAAATTACTTACATTCTTATATAAACTTTTTTAGTTTCTCCATTTCAATCATCTTCTCCGTCGATCGTCATTGATTGGTCACAACATATTGTTTCAAGCTGTTCTGTAAACTTATTACAATTATTATTTTTATATTTCGTACTTTAACTATTTTATTTAGCCTCCAATTGATTCAAATCATTATTCTAGCTTGTCGTTATCGTTTAGCAATCCTCCTGAACCTATCTATCATGTACGATATTTAAGTGAAATTACAAATTCACCAGTCGATGGTAATATAGTTAATACGAAGAAAAAAACAAAAAAAAATGTTTCTGGACGATATCTAAAAGGAACACATGGTCGACATGTTACAATCGATGTAAGTTGTGAAACGAAATGATCATATATACATTACTAAACACTCTCTCTTCAATGCACGTATCAATTATTAAATAGCCAATAGCAAAAATCATTTTTATTACGAAAAGAAAAGGATAAATGATAGAAAACAGCTAAAACAAAAATATTTGAAAAATGTTAAAGTTTGATTGAGTACATTACCAGCAATGTGATCTGAATAATTATAGTGATCACAATCAAATATTCTCTTTTCCAATGAACTTTATTATAAAAAAGTTTAATATTTGAAAAAGAAAAGCTTTAATCGATCGAATAATACCAACAACTCATCTTGGAATAATATATGATTATACTATCATCAGTATATATGTATAAGTTATGAAAGTTGACACAAATAAGAAAAGAAAAAAAATGAAAATTGATCGAGCTAATAGCTTGTCTTTGAATATACTGTTTTTTCTCTGATTTATACTATCCTGTATATATTTAGTTATTAGGAGAAATGGCACCATAATTATCTCTTGTTCGAAGTAAACAAATCATCTATCGGAAACAGCTGCTAAATTTCTTTCCTCAAGAAAAGTTAAACGATGATATGATACAGTTTGTAAATGAAACATGCCGAAGTCGACATTTATACAGATCAGTGACACTGCAACATCCACCTCCTTTTTTAATATACCCTGGTAATTAGTTTAATTAGCGTATAGAGTGTTGTAGCTCAGGAGAAAAGCTTGAGTAATAGAAATTTGAAAAATAACAATTGGATTTCCTAGAAAAAGTCATGATTTTATTTAAATATAATCAACCACTTATGTTTTGGTTTTTAGTTTCCAATTGATTTGCCTGATTATTGTGATTTTTTCATACGTGTTACTCGTCTAACTGTTTCTTATCAAAATATCTCATTCATTCATCCATATCCTCTTTTTTATTCACATCCAAAGAAAAAAACACATTCTGATGTTATCATCAAAGATTCGTCAATCTATTATAAACTAAACAAAGGAGAAATTTGTTCTCATTCAAAACAGTATGTGATCATATCGAGCATCTTTTGTTTTCACATCAATTTGAATATGTTCGATTACTTTCTTTGAAGATTTCCAAATATCATTCTTACTCGTCTTAAACAATGTCAACTTAAACATATTAATACTTTACGTTCATTTGGTAAGATTTATTCTATTTTATGATTGGTTTATTTGTTTTGTTTTTTTTTTGTTTAAAGATAAAAGTGACAGAACTTATCCATTCATTGGTAATAATGCTAAAAGCAAGATTGCTATATATCAATTAAAAAAGTCTCAACTTGATTTTCGTCTTGTTATCAGATGTAATAATCAAACAGATGAATTTGTAGATCTTAATATTTCATGTCGATCAAATCCATTACTTGAAGGTAAAATTTCGCTAATAATTTTTATAATATCTAATTCTTGTTTTTATAGAAGAAGGAACTGAATGTAAAAAGTTATCAATATCACCATCTTTATAATTTTTAAATTCAATTCGTTTAAGATTAATCAAAGTAAAAAATATCATTGTGTACATTAATTCTAACAACTTCCTAATTCGTTTACTTTTTTTTTCTACAAGTAACTCATATGTATATTTGCTGTGTGTGTGTGTTTTTTTTTGTTTACTATTTTTTTCTCATTTGAACAATAAAAAATATTTAGTCCTAGTTTTC
Organism: Rotaria sp. Silwood1; assembly: GCA_905250075.1. Lineage (NCBI taxonomy): Eukaryota > Metazoa > Rotifera > Eurotatoria > Philodinida > Philodinidae > Rotaria > Rotaria sp. Silwood1. The sequence continues at coordinate 1,746,739 of CAJNOP010000024.1, forward strand.
TTGTTGGACTTGTTCAACACTATATGTAATTGGTTTCTTCATAGTAAAAATTAATAAACCGGCAAAAAAGAGATGATTAATAATCAACCAAAACAAAAATTATGGTTTGAGAAACTAATAAACTTAGACGACCCAGGAAGTTCATATGCATGTATTTATCTAATAGAAATTATCTGATAGATTTGTAACGGAGTAAGAGGTAAGCTCAATCTATCATGTATCCATACTGAGTTGAAATACTGCTTCCGCCGCTATAATACATTCAGATGATTCGTTCACAAGTAAGCAAATGAACGGAAAATATTATCCATAAACCTATGAATTTCAATTATTTAATATGTAGTGCATTCATTTGTTCAATGCGTATTTCTCAGTTATTGTGATTGAAACAAAAGAAAAAAAGCCAAAACTTTCTTGAACAGAAGTTTCTAGATAAATATAAATTTTAGTTACATGAATTTCTTTAATGACATATGAAATTAACGAGACAATGATTTCAACTGATCTATTGTATTTGAAGTCATAATGTGTGTATGTATAAGGTTGAATCCAGTGACATATGAAAAATCTCAAAAAGATAAGTACCCTTAAACCTTCTGCCCACAGTTACATGCATTTTAACCTTAAGCATGGCAAATAACAACAAATAGAGTTACAGTATCTCGACTTTTGATTTTGCTTACAGAAAATCTTATTTGTCAGTAGAATTCGCTGATAATTTCACCTGAAAAGAATATATTCCTCCTAAGATACTGTACTTCGAAAAAATAGCAAATTCGAGCATCTTTCGATGAAGATGAATGATTTTAGGACATTCTTCTGATAGATAGACCTATTTGTAAGCAAAGCTTCAAGTCGAAATATCTTCATTCGATTGATTGGTATTTACCATATCAAAGATTAAAGTTCCAGTAAAATGTCTATACCTCTGGACAAAAGGTATAAGAATAAGTATCCTTTTGAAATTTTTTTTAATATCTGACTGAATTCTACCTTATGCCCTTAGTCCGAATTCAAAATCGATTTATTTGTTGAAAGTATTACAGCGTTAGATTTTGTTTCTATTTTTACTGAACAATGTTCAAGTGGAAAAACAGCGACATCTTTTATATATTTAACAATAATTTTGAATATCAAATATTTTTTAATTATTAAATGATATTTTCAATTAAACATCTAAAAATATACTTAATAAATATTTTTATGATCAAATGTTAATATGTATCCTTCTCTCCAAAACTCTCTTAGGACTCAAAAGAGAGTCCAATGGCATCTGCTTTTTGTTGTTTATTCTCTGTAGACTAGAAAAATTTGCCATGCAAAGTATCATTGATTCATATATATTTATCGATGTAAATTTTCATCATTTTAGATGCTTTAGCCACCAATAACTGTCCAATTAACAAAATATATTTCAATATTTATTTTCACAACGCGTGCATCTCACTCTTTTCAAATAATGTCTCAACGTGCCCGTGTTGCGGCTGCTCGTGCAGCTAAAACATCTGCTGCTTCATCATTTTCTCAAACAAATAATAAATCAAAAGCAAAGAAAAAGATCGTACCAGTACGAAAAATTACTCGTAGTAGTGCTAATAGTGGTGCTGTACAAAAGAAAAAACCAGTAAAAAAAAATAAAAAATCTTCACCAACTAAACGTCGTCTTCAACAACGTTCATCAACAAGTACGCGTTCATCAACACGTTTACCTATTACTACTAACACCACTTCCCCTACAACAACACCAAGAAAAAAACGTCTTTCTGGTTTAACAGCTGCAACTCTTCTTCAATATTGTGCTAATGTTCTTTCACCATCATCAAATGAAAAACAACAACAACAAACTGGAAAACGACAATTACGTTCAGCAAACAGTAGTCCTATGTCACGTAATAATCAAAATACAACTAATCGAAAAAAGAAAAAAGTTAGTCAAGCTAAACAATATAGTTTTTTTTTTAATCTATATTAATTTTTTAGATAAAACCAACAACTACAAAAAGAAAATTAACAACTACTACACGCAAAACACGTGCACGAAAAACAACAACAAGTGATGAAGAAACTAGTGAGCATGAAAAAAAACAATTAAATGATGATGATGATGATAACGACGATAATAATGAAAATTCAGATGATAATCATGATAATAATGATAATAATAATCATCAACATACAAGTGAAGATGAAAATAGTGATGATGAAAATATTCGTCCATCACGTCGTCGTACAAATATAAAAGCTAAACCAACTGTCAATCGACGAAAACGTCAAATATCAAATATTTCATCAACAGTTGATATTAAACCAATTCAAACAGAATTAAATATTCATACACGTACACGTCGAGAAGCAAGTTCACGTGCATCAGCAATGATTATGCAACAAAATGAAATAGAACGTAGTCGTTTTCATTATACGTTAGCTAATGAACGTTCAACATCAGCTAATCGTCGACGTCGTACTAAAAGTACAATTACAAATAAAGATGATTCTCATGTTGATGTTACTCCTGATCCACCTGAACAACCATCAGTTGAACCATTTAAATTTAATGTTCCACCAGTACCACCTCCACCAGCAGCAACAACAACTAATAAAAAAGTAACACCACCACCATCTCTATTTAGTGTACCTGCACCAGCATCATCTATAGCTAATGCATCAAATAAAACAGAATATGCTCAATCATTAAATGCTATTACAACAAAATCAACAAATCAATTACCATTAACAACAATAACAACAACTAATTCAAAATATCCATCATTAACAGAAACAATTTTAGCTGAACATGATCGTATACATGGTACAACACCACCATATCATACAACAAAACGTGATAATCTTCTTAAATGGGTACAAGAATTAGCATTATATGATCGTTTATCACCTCCATTTCCTGAACATGAAATTCCTCTTGAATCATTTCATGGTACTGCATCATCAATATCATCAACAACAACAGTGACAAATGATCATATACCATTAAATCGTGGAATAATTATTAGTCAAAATAATAGCAATAGCAATCAAAGTACAAGTGCAGCAACAAATAATGGAGGTTCAATTATTGGTGGTGCTGGTTCAACATCAACAACAGTGGCTGGTACAAGTACAGCAACCACTGGTGGCACAACAAGTAATAACACGCATAGTAAATCAACAGTTAAAGCAACACCATTACAACCACCACCACCACCGCCACCGCCACCACCTCTACTTAAACAACCAACAAATACAAGTACAACTAGTACAACTGTATTTCAAAAAAATCGAACATCAACAAAAGGATCAAATGCAGTGACAAGTATAATTTTGAATTCAACTTATTATGAGTGATCAGGAAGTTTTTAGATAACATATTTGCTCGTTATTAATACGCTAGATAGTATTTTCGATCAGTTGTGTAGATCATAAGCTGTTCTATTATATGTACTATTTGAAGTTTTTTTGTCTTTCAATAGGACACTTCAATTTTCACTTTTCTTAAGTATTCATATCTGAAAAATAGCGAACTGTTATACGTTGAAATGAGCTCTTGAAAAAAAAATGTTTTGTAGCCTTGCTTCGGTCAAAATTACAGCTTAGTTCAATACCGTCTCTGACAGCTTCTGATGTGTACGAAAAGGGATTGAAAGAGTCAACAAAACCTTGTTGATTTCCACTTTCAAGTCTTTCAAAAAGTTTTTCAATACATCTACAGGCAGTTTATATTGAGATTAGCCAAAGCTTAAAAGGGAACTATTTCTATAGGCTTTTTTCGTCTAGTTATGAGCGGTTTACTGCATTTTCAATTCATTTGTAGATAGTTCCCAGAAAAAATGAACGGACAGAATTTCGATATAAAACTTGCCTGTGGACGGTCTAATGAGTCTTAGAAAACCCTGAAATTTGTAACGAAAAACGGTCTTCTTTCGTCAAGATGGTGAATTTCTAAGAATAACTCTTGGCGGTAGACATGTCACAAAAATGGAGTTCACTGAAAAATTCAATAACTCGACGAAGGAACATTCTATCGGTTGAAACTTTCAGAATATGCCAAGAATCATTAGATCTATCTATTGCCAAAATTTTGGATCAAAACTGTATGAGTTTGTCTTTCGGAGAGTAGTTAAAGATGGATATTAAATCCAGTAAATCGATCATAACTCGACCCCAAAGGTCATTGAGGACGAATCGCTTTTGGACTTTTGCTATTCTCATTAATAGCTGCCTGTGAACCCAGTTTGAGTTCAAAGAGCAGGTAGCAATTAGAGTACTTTCCTCATAAGCCCAAATTCAAATTCTGGCCGTGCCTCATAGTTTTTGACTTGTCTGAAATACATTAAAAGTGCACAAACATTTTGTCTAAACACTTTCCGATCATTCATCATGATAACATTGCTTCATACTATTTATTCTTTTGGTCTAGCTGCATCGATTACTGCACCAGAGCATTCAGTTTCATCAACTCCTTTGATTAATTCTTTTTCATCTATAACTCCTGCTATAATTGGTACAACAACAGTTAATACACCGTCATCATCATCATTATCATTATCATCACGACCACTTTCGTCTTCACTTGAACATCATCATCAACATTCATCAACAGCATCAACACCAATACCAACAAACAATGTTACAGCTACAACAACTCCAGCTTTTCTTGCACCATCAGCTGCTGCAGCCGCTGCTGCTGCTGCGGCCGCAGCTGCAGCTGCATTTCCCATCGATTTACGTTCATTTTATCCTCTTTTACCTTGTTGGCAATATCCGGGTAAGCCGCATCAATGAATGACTTGCATGCTACTTTTTCCTGATATGTATATATACACATTATTTATTTATATATTCATTAATTATTATATATAAGTTTTTTTGTTTAATTTTGGACTTTATTATTTCTTTCTTGCATTGTTGTTATGTGGATATTCAAAAAAAGAACAAGTCGAGTTTTATGAATAGTAATCTTATATAAATACAAGCGAGACTCTCTGATATCTCTCTGTACATATACATAATTTTTATGATAATCTACTCTTTTGAAAAGAAAACAATGGCATCAGACTCTCATTCTAATATTCAATTTTGCATGCCTATTCCCCTTTCCAATGCCATATTGTTCGATTGTTGTAGATAGAAAAGAAAACACTTATTCTTTGATTGACAGCAGCTGCTGGTATGTAGATATTCCAAATAAATTCACATATATTCCTTTTTGTTTTATACGCTTTCTTTTTTTTCCCTTTTCAAAAATGCTTTCTTTCTATTTTGTTTTCCTCACTAATTGATTATCGAACTATCAGCATATTGTTTTAAGCGATCATTTGACGATTAAATTCCTTTCTTTTATTTACTTCACATAGTGAAGATTTTATATTCATTGTTTGTGTTTGTTTGTTTTTTTTATTTCATTTTCTTTTTATCCAGCTTGGACATTTTCACCATCGGCATCATTACTTAATCAACAAGCAAATTGTCTTATACCACCATCATCAACACTTCCACCTCCACCATCACCTATTGTTCATCATAAAACATCTATAACACGTCATCGTACAACAACACATTTAGAAACAAAACAAAAAAAATCTTCAACATTAACAACAACAACAACAACTAATTCAAGTAGTAATACAAAACAACAATCGATTATACCAGCATTTGATGAACAACGAAAACAATCATTATCACCAAAAAAAGAAGCATTAACATTTCATTTACATACACATCATCATCATCATATACATAATCCAAATCCACCTATATCTTCAAATACATCATCTTTACTTAAATCACCTAATCCAACTAAAACAACAACAGTACCATTATCTCCTCAAAAATCTTGTATATTAGTTAATAAAGAACAACTTGTTGAAACAAAAACAATTTTACCATTAAGTGTAAATAATGTTGTTAAAAAAGAACATCAATTTATATCATCAACTGATATACCATTATCACCTACAACAGAAAATGAAGCATTAAATTTTTCTATTAAACATTTATCATCAACCAATCAAAAATCTAATCTCATTGATCATGATGAAACAACAAAAAAGACAACGCCAAAAAAAACATCTCCTGTTAAAGGACGTGTTAATTCTGGGTCGAAATCAAATAGGTAAATAAAAATTAATTATTCTTTAAATTCTATAAAGAAAAAAACAAGAATCTTTATTTTGTATAGTTCACCAACTCCATCAATTGGTGATCGAACACCATATACAATTAATTCAATCATAACATCACCTACGAAAATTTCCGGTGCCATTTTAAATACAAGTCCTCCATATTATCAACGTCAACGTTTAATAAATTCAACAGGAACATATGGAACGATGATATCACCTGTATCAAATATTCTTAGTTCAAATGGTGAATTATCAATTAGTAGTGATAGTGATCATAAATTTTCTCAACGTATGCATAAACGTCGTAGTGTATCAGCAGCAACTGCTAGTGCAACAACGTATATTTCAATTACTGATAAAAATTCTCGTGCAACACGTACAAATTCATCATCAGCAGTATCAATACGATCAAAATCATCGACACATATAACAAATACAAAACGATCACAATCACCACATTCAGTTACATTAATCGGATCTAATAAAAATCCTAATCAAAGAAAAAAACAAAAAATTTCTCATTATTGGGCATTATTTGGAAAATCTGAACAGAAATTAGTTTCAATTGATGTAAGTTATTATCTTCTTTTCACATGAGAAAACATTCCCAAGAGACTAGTAGAAGTTGATAAGAATTGGTCTCAAGACATTGTCATTCTGAAGTTATGACAATTTTACTTCTGAGACCTATTTATAAACAAAAAATATTAGTTCGGTTGATAAATCATACTTGAGAACATTCCTTTATTTGAAAAAAAAATTCTATATCTAATTTCTTTTTCTTTTTAAGGCTGACAAACCGCCGGTTTATCGCGAATGTTACTCATCAATTCGACATGTTAAAGAAAAAGATATTATTAAATCAGATGATTGTGTTTTATTACGTCCTGAGAATGCTGAAAAAAATGGTATAACATCATATTTAGCTAAAGTAAAATGGTTTTGGAAAGAACCGGAATCAGGTAAGAAAAAGAAAATTTTTATTAAACACAAAAGAAAAACATCAAGTTTTCATTTTTAAGGTGAAATTCAAATGTCACTTATTTGGTATTATCATCCTAAACATAGTGAATTACCACCACGTGTCAAAGAACACTTTTTACCAAATGAAGTTTTAGCATCAAAATATTGGGATTGTGTTAATGTTGCTTGTATTGAAGATAAATGTTATGTACTTAATGTTAATGAATATAATCGGTAAATATGAAATCAATTTTTCATGTTTTAAGATCTAGATTGAAAGAACTTAATGAAATTTTTCGCAGACTGAAAAGGGTACAAACTTGTCCGACATGAAAAAGAAAGAACTTTTCTCAAACTGCTAATTTATATAAAGTGATGACAATAAATCACATAACAAAGTAATTGAATATATGGAGAGGAATATCAAAAAGATAAAAATGTATTCATGGATGCATCCATAATTATGACGTTTAGCACCAACACTATATTCTTTTCCAGCGTCATTAGCGACAAGCAAACATATACTGCACAAAATTGATCATATATTAGAATCAGAAAAACACTAAGTGAATCCTGAATAAAGCCCATTGGGCCCAAAAAGTTCAGACTCGGATTCGGAACCAATCCAACGGGCTCTAATCCTAAATTACTTGCTTTTTTCTAGAGTTTCATTGCAAAACGGTTTTGTCGTGCAGGACACTAGATATATGCATATTGATAAAATTATATTCATAAGCAGCTCAAATATATAATTCAAGAAGGAAGTGCTGAAATAGTATAAATGATGATTTTCTTTGAAAAAGCTTTACCTCGATTTCTGAATGTAAAAAGAATTTTTTTCTTTATAGTTATTGTCTTCGTGAAAAAACATCGGATCTTTTTGAACATCCTGAACCAGTTGGACAGTTAAAATCACTGTTAAACAGAAATACTGTCACTGTTCATCATCGAATATTACCATCAAAAAATGTCGATAATCAAAATATATTCTTTTGTCGTTATGTATATGATTATCGAGCAAAACGTATTTTAAAAAATCCCAGTTTAAATAATCCTAATACAAATCCAACAGCAACAACAACAACGACGACGATGACGACAACAATTAATACTACTACGACAATTTCTGTACCTACGGCAGCACGCGTGTGAATCTCTTTTTTTTTGTTTTTTGTTTGTTTCTTGTATTTTTTTTCTCTGACGTCTTTTGTGCTCGACTAATCTAGTTCTTTTTTTCTTGTAACTACGGTCATTTTTTGTTCTTTGTTTTATAGTTTTCTGAATTTCTTTCAACAGCACAACTTAACTTTAATCTTGTCATCTAAAAAAAAAAGATATGAACATTTGATTATAGAGAAAAAAACTTTATGTGTGATATTCTCTATTTCAAAGTTTTTTTTTGTTTTCTTGTTTTTCATCATTAGCTAATCTTTCTACTTGTTTATTTGCTGTGTGCTGTTTCTTTTTTTTTCTTTTTCAATCGAGCCTTATTTAAATCAACAATTAATGATGCTCGTTACAATCATTGTTATTATGAAATTCTATTATTCTTTGTGTCGTTGTATAAAAAAAAACATGTACATTTTTTGTCTTTACGAACAAAAAAAAAACAAATAGTCTCTGTTTTCTCTCTATATTTTTTTTTGTTTTGTTTTGCTTGTTAGTCGTCTCTACTACTATTCTCCTTTTTTTTCTGCTTCTATATCGAAAAAAAAAAACAATATATTAAAAAATATACATTTTAAGTCTGGACTTGGTTTTCTTGTTTTTTTAATATATGAATGTTCATATTTCTAGATTTATATTAACATACAATCATGTCAGCGAAAAGAGGCCGTGGTGGTGTTGGTGGTGGTAAATTTCGTATATCACTTGGTTTACCAGTCGGTGCTGTTATTAATTGTGCCGATAATACAGGTGCCAAAAATTTATTTGTTATTTCGGTAAAAGGTTTCGGTGCACGACTTAATCGTTTACCAGCTGCTTGCGTTGGTGACATGATCATTTGTACGTTCTTTTTTTGTCTTTGAATTTTAAGAAAATTTTATTTTTACATAATTTGTTGTTTTTTTCTATTTAGCAACAGTTAAAAAAGGTAAACCTGATTTACGTAAAAAAGTTATGCCGGCCGTCGTTATTCGACAACGTAAACCATTTCGCCGAAAGGATGGTACATTTATTTATTTTGAAGATAATGCCGGTGTTATTGTCAATAACAAAGGCGAAATGAAAGGTTCAGCTATAACAGGACCTGTAGCAAAAGAATGCGCTGATTTATGGCCACGTATCGCTGCTAATGCACAATCTGTGGCTTAAATAGAAAAAAGCAAACGTATATTTATATCTGTTTTTTGTTTCCATCATATGAACAGAAAGAAAAACATCAAATAAGAAAAAAAATAAACTTTTTTTGTTTTGTTTGTTATTTTGATTAAATAAGATCTAATATCAAAATATACAATTATGTTTTGTGAAAGAAAAAAAAAAAAACAAAACTTTTATTTTCTTCCAGAATCTAAAAAGAGTATTGCACGAGAGAGTGCAGCAAGTACAGATAAAGTCGAATGTGGATCATCAATGGTATGTTTAAGTTCATCAAATTCTTTAAGAAGAAAAGTTTTTCGTTCATTATTTTTCATTTGTTTATTTTGTTCACCGATTTTTTGTTGATTAACATATGATTGAAATGTTTTTTGTTGAAGTAAATCACCATTTGAAAAATGATGATTTATTGCTGAATGACATGAATAATTTGTTGGTAAACGTGATTGATAAAATGATACACGTCTTATACATTGATTTAATTCATTTGAATTTTGTTTTTGTATAATTATTGGAAGTTGATTTGATATTTGTTTTGTTGATTTATTATATGATGGTGCTTGACATAATAAACGTTTTTCTGATTCGGATGAAAAATTTAATAAACGAAAATGATTTTGTATACGTGAAAAACAATTTGGTGCCATTAATGCTTGTTCATCATTATTATCATTATGGACATTTGGTTCAATATTTTCCAGAGTTTTTCGTAAACAATCAAGTTTTTTATTAAATAAATGTTCACGATATTTATGATTATTTAAATTTGATAAATGATTTTTTTTACGAATATTTTCATTGATTTCATGTTCAAGACTTAAACGACGATCAGTACACATATGAAATTTTAATTTTGTTTTATTTACTGTTGCTTCCATTATTAGCTGCCTATATGTATAGACTTGCTTATATATTTATATAAAAATTAGAGTGCTTTTTATTTCTATTATTTCCTTTTTTCTTCGCTCTCATATTTTTTCTTGCTGATAGTAAAGAAATGATTGTACGTTAAATGATGATTGTTACTAGGACACTGATTGAGGTGAACAATTAAAGCTATTTGATAAGAATTGAATAGAGAGTGCATATTAATTTGTTTATTTTTCTTTTAGATTTTTATTGATGACATCTTTAATTAATAGTCTTGTAGCTAGTGAAAAAACAGTTATTGTCATTGATATTGGACAAGCCTACACGAAGTGAGTCGATTAAGAAGAAACAAAAAAAAGAGATTCGTCATAAGTTAAATCCGTGTATCTTTAATATAAGAAGCAAAGTTTATCGAAATCAATTTACTTTTAAAAAATAAAAACACTTGAGAAATTAACATTTGTAGAGCAATGATAATAATACATCATGAGTGAATTGTAATTTTTTGGTACACTTGAGGTTTTAAATGTATTTGATTAATAACTTCTATTTCTCTTGACCGATTTGGTGAATTTCTTTTTTATCGTATGTTATTCTTCTTCGAACACTTCATTATTTCATGCAATTTTAGCTTTTTAGTTTCATAGTGTCGTTGAGTTATGAGAGATACATTAGTAAAAATGTCATTTTTCGTTGACATGTGCCAAGAAAACGAAACTTTTCGTCTAAAAAAAAGGATTTAATGAATCTACTTTTGCAGAGCGTTCGATATTTTATCAAAGTCTATAACTGATTGAAATTCCATCTCTTCGCTGTTTGTTTGTCTGACATCTACAATGTTTGATACATATAAACTTAATTTTAATTCCTTGTATGAATAGAACTGGCGATAGGCAGAATATATGAAAAAAAAGAAAACTCTTTCAGTAACAAACCGATGAGAAAAAATTCTCTTTTGCCAACTTTTTTTTTTTATAGAAAAAAGATAACCGGACTTCCTGACATTATTCTCACTTTGTAAAATGACGATTTGAAAATTGTCTACTCTATAACTTTTCAATGAGACGCTTGCATTGGTTCCATTATTCACAATAGATATCAAACAGGAAGTTTTCTTAGTAATAGAAATTTCAGCTCTTTTCACTGTAACTCGTTCGAGAATATTTTTTTCTGGATGCAATTCAAATGAACAGTTTACGGCACGCCAATTGGAGTGTATTTTGGTCTTTTTCTGACTTCCTGTTTTTCATATAGAGTTAGAAAATAACTAGAACGTTTGCAAATGAGTAATACTAATGTTATTGTTGAATTAAGCAGAAATAAAATTAAAACACATATCTCTCTTAATACTCAGTGAAGTGTTGAGAAATTTGTACGGCTTCACACAGACGTAGAATATGATAGAATATAGTACTCAAAAACTATTTCGGTCTACTTTCAATTTTCAATATCAATGGTGCCAAAAATTTGCAATTTACTCACGTATAATAAATAAAGTGGATCGCATTTTTACTTCGGTGTTTTCTGTGAAAGAAAATGAGATGAATGGCATATCTTGAGTTTCATATATGAAGTTAGAGTCAAGATCTACAAGAATCATCTATTTTTGATCTAAATGATTGTAATATGAAGAAAAATAAGGATCTTCAGTTTTGTTTTAGCAGCCAAAAGTTTAAGGCACTTTTAGTATTTTAACTACTATATCATTATCGAATAATAGACAATTTTCAAAATGTATTATTACACACAGATTTAAATAGGATATGTTTGAGTATAAAAATTTTTGAAAAATTATCAATTATAATAATTTAATCTTATTGGTTTCTAATGCGAAAGATTCTTTTGTTATAAATTTTGATTTTCCAGTATACTATTAAAAAGAGCGTTGAAAGCTAAATAACATTTTGTGTTTTTATTTTACCATAAGTCTTTATAATAGGGTTCTTTTTTAATACTAATTAAAATTTAATTAGTACTCTATGAATAATTAAGCAATCTAGATGTTGAGAGTAAACTTCTGAATTTCTAAAAAAATATTGCATTTTTTCAGTATAGGCTTTGTTTTATCAAATGAGAACTTGCGCTCCTTTGGCCAATGTGTCCATCATTTGATAACTAATTTTATTGATAATTTTTAGTTTTTTTTTTGCTTACTCCATACTTAAATATTTTCAGAAAGCAATATATGATGAGAAACAGATTAAAGAGTAGAGTACAACATCTCATTTGATAAAATAAAGTCTGTTCTACAAAATACATTATTTGTTAGAGTTCTAAAGTTCATACTTAGAGTCTATATAGCTCTCTCAATCATGAATAGAGTATTATTGGTATTTTAATTAGTACCCGAAAGAAAGCCTGCTATATAAGGAGTTATTGCAGCACCAAAATATACAACATTATGCAGCTTTCAATGCTCTTTCGATTAGTATACTTGAAGATCAGAATTTATATTACGAAACTTGTTTTCAGTTAGTAGTTAATAATATTATTAAATTATCATAATTAATAATTTTTCAAAATTTTTTTATTAAAATTTAGCGCGTGCAAATATGTCTAACAATTGTTTCTAATTTTTGATAACGAAATAATCGACATAATATTGAATGTGTCTTAAACTTTTGTCGTTCACTTTAGTTTTATATATCTTGAAACGTAGTTTGTTGAAGAAACTAATTATCTAAAGAAAAAGTATAATATCATTCAATGAAAAGATAACTTTTTCTAGATGTGGTTTTGCTGGCAGTGCTTCACCTCGTCATATTATTCCAACTAGTATTACAATCGATGGCAAAGTATTCATAGAATTAGTTTTATTCTTTTGTCTGATCATCAATAGTTTTTTTGTTCTTTCAGAAAAAAGCTGTCTTCGAATATGATTCAGATTTAGTCATGTTACATGATGATCGTCTTCTTAAACTTATTCGATCAGTTTACTATGAGTAAGTTAATATGAATAGTTAATAATAAATTTTTATAATTGTATCTATCTCGTTCAGACACAGTATGGTAAATAGTCGAGGTCGAGGTGTTGTCATTGTTGAATCAGTAGTTACACCTACACGGATTCGACATTTACTGGCAGATATCTTATTAAAAAAATTTCAAGTTTGTTGTCAATAAATCATTCTTTATGTTTATACAAAATATGTTACTATTATTCTAGGTATCATCTTTAGCATTTATACCATCACATCTAGCTGCAGCATATACATTAGGCCGAGATACAGTCCTCGTTCTTGATGTTGGTTATAAAGAAGCTCAAATAATGCCTGTGGCGGAAGGTGTTCCGCTAGCAATACAAATTGATAGTTTACCCTATGCAGGCAAAGCTGTTCATAAGTAAAGAAATGGAAATATTGTTTACGAGAAGAATATATGGGTTGACTTTTATTAAATAAAAAAATTAAGAAAAAGAACCATCTGCGGTCGCGAGGTTCATCAACTAGTTAGAATAGGTTTTGTTGAGTGATGGAACATATTGAAACTAGATAAAACTTCGACAAACTCGATAGTGTTAATTAAGGTGCCAAGCAATCTTTACTTTCGATTTTTCAATTTTAAAATAATTTATTCATATTGAATAAACTTATATAAACTTAAGTAGAGAAATATTTCGATGTTTTTTCTCTTCAATTTGGTCGAATTCAAAGGAAAAGGTAATTAATTGAAAAGAAAAAGATCTTTTCAAAAGAGAGACATTGATAAGACTATCACTACAAGACCTCTGCAAAAATTTATCAACTCTTTTTCGTTTCACGAAAAAACAATGCATTATCTTTTGTTAGTCAATATCTAAAACCACATGTTCTTACAGTTGAATCTGTGGATACGTTTCATTTTCATTAATTTAAAAATTGAAAAAAGTGAATGGTGTCTCAAACTTTTCAGTCCATTTTCGATTTTATTACCTTAAACGTTGAAAACATGTAAAAACGCTACAAAAATGTACTTTTTCTATCGTGTTTTCTATAAACAAGCGAAACTTTCCCCTAAAGATTTGAAAGTGATTGACATCGATTCGATCCTGATATTATCATCTTCCATTCGAATGAAGATCGACACAAATGTGTACCGAAGAAAAAAAGTGCGAAGTACAGGAGATATTCTCCGAGAGTCGAAAAGAGGCATGTACATTTTTTTAAAAACAGCAGTATTAATCTTTTTCAATAAAGAGAAAGTTTTCTGGTGAGAAAAATGAAATTTTTTTTAAATTAAGGAGTTTTGTCCCTCTCGCTCGGCTTTGCTGGGTAAGTGCGACGGACTGTTACATAGGTGATTCCAATATTAAAAAAAAAGATTTATTATTAATACTACTGGCGTAACTAGGGCGGACTAGGAAAGCCGTCTCTGTGAGTTTTCACTCTATATGCTTACTTTTTTTTTTGAAAGAGTATGTCACGATACTTAATTCTTTGTTCTTAAGTGAGAAAAAAGAGGAAAAATTCAATGTTTGGAAAAACTTTCAAAAAATGGTACTCTAATTATAAAACTACTCGTCTATAAAATAATCTGGAAGTTTAATTTATCTCGGCATGTACTTTTAAACAAAAGAAAAACACAATTGGCTTCGTAAAGAAGGAACTATCAAATAAAAAAATCATCTCTTTCATGAAAGGTTAAACCGTGCACTATCCTTCCATGCATTTGTCTTAATTTCGGTAATTCGGGCAAAAAACCCAACTCTTTTTTTTAGGAGAGAGAAGTGCTTTAATTGACATTGATTTTTCGCCTCTATCATTTGTTTGCACATGAATTTTTGCATGACTCAAACTGACTAACTACAATACGAGTCATTCTGTCACTAGCAAAGAAAATGATTAGATGGCGTGATATTTAGATCGACGGTTCAAATTTTTTCATCGAAGAATGAAAATCTTGATTGCTTCCAAATAAAATACTATTGTGGAAATTTAACATAAAAACTAATGTGATATTTCTATTTAGACAAATTCAATTGTTACTTGAACAACATGCTGTAATCGTTCGTCAAGGAAAGAAAAAATCATTTAATTCAGCTCATATAAAATTATCAGATGATATTTTAGAAGATATTAAAGGTTTGCTTATTGAATTTTTTCTAAATAAAATATATAAAATATTTTGTATAGTTCGTTGTTGTTTTATTTCACCATTTACTCGTGCACAAATTTATGCTAAAAATAAATTCACACCTGATGAATTGAAGGATCCATTTCAAGAAGCTTCATCAATTGATTATCCATTAGATTCAACGACCATCATTCGTATCCCAGGAATAGTTAGGTATTAGAAGTTTAGAATTAATCTAAGACAAAAAAAACATTCCAATTTTGTTTTTCTAATTAGAGAATTCGCATGTGAAGTTCTTTTTGAACAAGATATTGATGGTAGATCAATAGCAACATTAATACTTGATACTTTACTTCAAGTATATATCTTATATTATTGATTAACAACTAAATGTTTGCATAATTTAGTCATCCATTGATCTTCGTCAACAGTTAGCTAATAATATTTTAGTTATTGGAGGTACAGCAATGATGCCAGGTTTTCTACATCGTTTTAATTCTGAATTAATTTATTTTGTTAATACATCGACATATGTAAATAAATTAGTTATAAAAAAATTTCATTTTCATTCACCACCTGCACAATTGAATTATACAGCATGGTTAGGAGGTAGATGCGTTGTTTTTGTTGAAATGTGTTTAGGATTTTATCATATGTTTAGGTTCTATTTTTGGTGCTCTTGATATATTAGAATCGCAATCAATTATACGTGATAAATATTTAGAAAATGGAATTATACCAGATTGGTTTACAAACGATCAAGTTTCTTAATTTTTTTTAAAAATATTTAATAATAGAATTTGATTTCTTGTTTTAATTAATTTTTTTTTATTAAGATTTTTTTATGATAAATAGAAAGAATTATCAAGATTTTTATATGTTTTAGATAGAGAAACACGCTCTGACCTTCAAATATGAATTATAGCGATATATGTTCATCAATACAAATACTTTATGAGCTGAGACGTAGAGTTAATATCAAGAAATTAATAAGATAAAAAATAATAACTATCAATGGTGGATCTAAAATTTTGGGATAGAAGAAGAAGATGGTGATCATGGTCAAAAAACGTGCTTTGAAGTTCATGCCTCTCTAAATCCGATACTAATAAATCTGCTCATAAAAGATGAATTACTATTTTTGATTTCAACGAAAGTATCTCTAGATTTATCTTCTGATACAATTTTATTGCTTTCTTTTTATATTTGTTAATAATGCGTCAAATTTTATTGTTCACCGTCCTTCGTTTGTAAAATTAAATGTAAAAAAAAATATTTTGTTTTTCTTTTTAATTCTAGATTTTAATGAATATTCGTCGTATTCAACACTTATTGCACCATTCAATCAATTCTTTATTATTTGAGAAGACGTTTTACTTTAAAATTTAAATTAACTAAAACTCTGGTATTGCTCATTTGGTGGCGACTTTAAAATGCTACAATATCATATATTTTTCAAAGTCAAAAAACCATTGACGAGTTGATCAGTTTCTTAACAGATAATTCTCGAAGTTCAGTTTTGTGTCTTGTTGACGAATATTTAGAAGATTTCGACTAATCAAAATTAATACGATATTCGGAATCAGCATAAAAAGCTAAGTTGACCTATATACGATTTGAAACATTTTTGGAACTTTTAGTATTCATCCAAAAATTTACCCTTGGTCTTCGTCAGGCACCCAACGCAAGTTGAATTACACAAAAACACTGCTTAAACACTCTGAAGGAACTTTGACAGTTGTTTAAAGTTATTAGATAGTAAAATGAAACATATCTAGGAAACAAAAGTAGCATTTCAAAAAACTTATATTTTATCTGATCTCCGAGAGGGAACATGAATAAATTTTTCAATGAAGAAAAAAGTCACAGAAATGTTTTAAATTGTATATAGACTGACTCAGTTTTTCACGTTCATTCCAAATATCATATTAGTTTTGACTCAAGTTGAACGATTTTCGATCAAAATCTTCTAAATATTCATCAAAAAGACGCAAAACTGAGCCTTGAGAATAGTGTGTTAAGGATTTGTTCGAATGAATAGATATTTTTGACTTTGGAAAATATATGATTTTGTAACTTTTTAAAAGAGCTATCAAATAGAAGATACCAAAGTTTTGATCATTTAAATTTTTGTATTAAAATGTTCGCTCATAGATAAGAATCAATGATAATTACAGTAAATGTACTAATAATATCTCCTAGTACGCTGAACACATATCTCATTTAATTAAACAATCAATTGATAGTTAAATATACAGGACTTAAGCATCATTCAATATCTATGATATTCATAATCTCAGTAGTATTTTGTTTGCTTATTTTCAAATTAAATCTACAATGATAAAATAGATTATTAGAATAATGGCCAAAATGACATTACTTTGTTGATATCTTTTAGGTTTCAAAATTCGATCGAAATCTTATGAAACTATTACTAATATATTAGTCTCAACACACTTTTTCCGTTGATGTATGATTCAATGAAATCGACCAGGAAAATATTTGTAGATCGATACGACTTCTTATATGTATCCTCGTTCTTGCTGATATTCATTAGTTTCTCGATGTATATCACTTGCATTAATATCAGAGTGAAATCTAGATCGTTTTCTTTGATAATTTTACTGGCAAAAATAAACTACGAAACAACAGGTCATGAACAAAAAAAAAACCATCTCACCTATGTACAAGTATAAGTTTCGCTGGATTATTAAACGATAAATGAACAACGATAAGAAAATGATTGATGATAAAATAGAGAAAAAACCACATTGATATTTATCAAGTATACATTATCTAGATTCAATGAATAGACAAAGTAACTATATATCTATTGGTAATGATTATAACTGTAATATATTGAATTAAGTGTATGAATGAGACTAATTTAAATGTTAGTTTTTATTTCATTCTGATCTTTAATTTGTTTCTAATATCTTAAAAAGCAACAATACGATATAGATTGATTATCTCTAATGAAATAAATTTAATTTCCAAATTGCTGAGAATAAATAAAATATATCTGATTACATTTAAAATTAAACAGATAGTTTTGTTTTTTTAGATACAATTATTCTGTTAATATTTCTCTTACTTTCCTATTTTGATTAGATATTATACATCAGTGTAATAAATTAAAATCGATATTATTCATTTAAAATGTTGAAATATATACTTAATGATCAAAACTTTGTTAGTTATATTTGTCCATATTTATGGTTTATTGGTGCAGTTTTTGTATTGCTTTTTGAAATTATTTTTGATTTTAAAGCTTCTTATGGACGTTACAATACGAATAATAGTGGGGTTCCAGTTCGTCTAGCATGGTTTATTCAAGAACTTCCAAGTTTTACCATACCATGTTATCTTTTATATTATCATTGGTCATCTGTATCGATAACTAAATTTATAATAGTCAGTTATTTTTTAATACATTATTTTCAAAGGTATGCTTTTATAGGAAATTAATTATAGTAATTAAATGCATAAACCTATATTAGTGAGATGGCGTATCTTTTTTTTGTGTTTTGAACGTCATATTTGAATACATAACAATGTCCAAAATCGAGAGAACGAAAAAGAAAAAACTCAAAAGAAATCGAGAGAAAATATAATACGAAAGACATAGATAGGAGAACAGAAAAGAATGGTTACACACTAGAAATGAATACCAGAAAAAGTACAATTGTTTAAATGTTTATGTGATCGAAGCGTATCGATCGAAAGAAAAGAATAGCTTGTTCATGCACACGTCGGCATTTTAACATAATGCGCAAACAATAGTATGACATAATTCATTGATAAAGAAAAATATGAAGAGAATCATGCTTCTATTTTTACATTCTCTTTATTTATATAATGAAGGGTCTTCATATATCCTATATTAATTCGTGGTGGAAAAGATAGTTCATATTTAACAATAATATTAGCAATCATTTTTTGTTTTTTGAATTCTTATGCAATTGCTGAAGAAATTTTGGCATATCATATTTATCCAAATGATTATTTATTTTCATTACGTTTTATATCTGGTACGATTATTTTCTTTACTGGTTTTATTCTTAATCTTCAATCGGATTCAATTTTAAGAAATTTACGTAAAGATAATAATCAACGTGATTATAAAATTCCAAGAGGTAATAGAGACGAAAAAAGAAAGTTTTGTTTTTTTTTAGATACGAATTTAATATTTACTTTTTTTTTTTAAAAGGCGGTCTGTTTGAATATGTTTCTGGCGCGAATTTTTTAGCTGAATCTATTGAATGGACAGGTTATGCTATTTGTGCATGGACATTACCTACACTTGCATTTTCAGTTTTTACATGGGCTAATATTGCATTCGGTCGTGCTATTCATCATCATCAGTATGTGTAAAAATAAAAATTGATATTCTATGTAAATATTAAATTATATTTAGATTTTATCTTGAAAAATTCAAAGATGAATATCCAAAAAATCGAAAAGCTATTATTCCATTTATTTTATAATTGACAATATTTTATTTTATTTTTTTCTACTTTAATAAAGCAATTTTTTTTTACTTGACATAAATAATTAAGCTGAATATTTTTATTAATTATATATTCTAGATGCCTCCTGGTCGAAAAAGTATTAGTACAAGTAGTAAATCTTCATCATCAACAACTGGACAACATTCTTCATCACCATTTCTATTTGGTAAATAAATAAAAGATATATCCTAATATTATGTAATATTTCATTTAAATCTATTAGAATGTGGTAGTGTTGTATGGTGTAAATATAAAAAATACCCATATTGGCCTGGTATAATATGGGAGAAAACACATAAACCAACTCGAACTCTGTATGAAATACTTTTCTTTGGAACATTTAGTCTTGGCTTGTAAGTAAAAGATTTTTCATAAATTATGTAAAAAAACAAAAATTTTGGCTTTTTTTAATGTAGAGGTATTGATCGTAAATGGTTGGAACCATATGAAGGTGTTGCTGAATTTAAAAAACGTATTGCAGAATTAAAAGCTTCTGAAGTATGATATTCTATTATTATTTTTTGTGAAACTCATATAGATTTTCGAAGACAATAGTTAAGGTAAATTTAAAGTCGAAGTATTGTGGTTGCTCTCCCTTCTGTTGGGAATTTCTATGAAAAAATTCTTTTTCATAGAAATATTAATATGTTCTTAGTTTTTTTCTTGAAGTATTTCTGACGAGGAGACGTATACAAGTGCCAGACACTGTTTGACTTTGCATAAAAGCTACAAGTAAATTTCGGTGAGCTTAAGAAAACCATAGAACGATTTGAACCCATAGCTTACTATTGAAGAAATATGACTATTGTCATGAATTTTTCAGTGACGGCATGATGAACCGCTGTGTTGTTAGATATTGAATATCTCGAGTAAGACATGCTAGTTTTCGTTCAAAATGTTCAGCACAATAGAGTAGCTATCAAACGCACCTACAGAAATAAACTCTTCAATAAGAGGTCATTGGCATAAATCGTTTTAAGCTTTTCTTAGTTCTATAGAGACTTACATATAGCCTTAATGCTAAGTCAATCAGCACCCCACAGCTGTACATGCTCTCTTGTAAGACAAAAGAACGTGGAAAAACTTTAAAAATAAAGTATCTTTTTAAGAGACTCTACATCTTGATCCAGATGCATCTTTGTACTAACTGAATAGAAGCGTCAAACAAAAAAAGCATTCTTTCAAAGTTCCATTAAGTTTGAAACTATGCTGAAGCATGCGCACTGACTACACTGAACACGTCTTTTTATAAAACTCTTTAGATAAGAAAGTAAGCATACTTTTCCAATAGGAAAATTGTGAGAACACGAGTCTCTAATATAGAAGGATAGTCCAAGAGCTCTCTATGATGTATTTCATAGATCTTTCTACTTTCTTTGGAAAGAAGATAATTCTCTCTCAGATGACTAAAACTTAGCGATTTTTTGGGCCTGAGATCTTCCCAAACGCTTAAAGATCTTAGAATAACTTTTTTTGAAAATCAAAAAGTAAGCCATTGGCCAAAGTTCATCGGGATATTATTCTAGTCAGAAAAAATATTACTTTCATTTTTTTTCATCCAATGTCCACGTTGTTGTACACTATGACCTTGATTACAAACTTTGACCATCACAGTTGAAACTTATCGAAAAAATTTTCATAGCAACCGTAGATGTCAAATCAATCATTTTAATACTGCTGTCACTCGTATGACACAGAGAAAAAAGCAAAGTATGGAGCGTAGAATGAAGGTACTAATATTTGCATTAATAATAGTGAGGCTAATTGTAATGTAAGAAAATATATGTGAGTTTCACATCGCAAGCTTCAATGGGGCTGCGTTAATGAGTGTTTTCTTTCTATTGCAATATCGATTTATATTAATAGGTAATTATTAAAAATAAACCAAGTCAATATGATATGAATATAACAATAGCAAATTTAGAATCATTTCAAGAAGCAGTAAAACAAGCATCAAAAATACTTAAATGTTCCAATCCTTCCGAAAGACTTGAATTAGCTGATAATATGCGTAAAGGTGTAACATGTGACTTTTTTCAACTTGATTTTGATGATGATAATGATGCTGATGATGAAGGAGATCATGATGAAATAAATTCAAATAGTGTCGAAGGTAATAGTAGATTATTTTGGTTTTTTTTTTCGTTTGTTTTACGTTTGATTATTAAAATCTGAGAATTATATAGATTCAATGCTATCAATGCCAACGTTACAAAATGATCAGCAATTTATTCAAACAATGATGAGTCAAGGAAAAAGAAAGCGAAAATTAGAAGATGAAACAAATTTACCAAATACAAAAATACGTCGAATTACTGTTAAAAATGAACCTGAACAGGTAATTTATTTAAATACGAATAAAAGAAAAAAATTCGTTTATTTTTTATTTTCTTTTGTTTTTGTAAGCCATTAAACAATTCCCTACCGTCTATTTTATTTCGACATGCAACCGATCAACCAATTGTAATGTGTTCAAATTTTGTATGTCATAGTTTATCACCAACTGAAGAAACATTTATATTAGATGCAATAGCACGTTCTGGTCCTGATTGTACATTTTTTCAAGCTAAACAAATAGCTGAAGAAACATATTCAAATATAATTTGTGTTAATAATTCTAATCGTTCTTTGCCCGTTAGTGAAGTATGGTTCTATTTATTTTTCTATTTACATTTTGAACAATTATTTTCAACACATCCCCATTGGCTTGATAATCTTGAAAAAGCAAAAACAAATATTAACTATTTATATGAACAGCAACAGCAAATGATTCGTCTTATGAAAACTTATCTTCATTAAATATATCTGTTTTCTTTTTGTTGTTGTCTTTCTTGTGTATATATATATATAAATATGCGTTGTATATTAGAAACTATTTTGTATGATCTGGACGATTAAAGAAAAGTGCTAATAGGTCAATACATTGAATAAAATATTATAGATGTGCATTGCCTTTTCTTTGTGTTTTTTCTGTTTTCTTTTTTGGTTCTATATCTATATCTATATATTTTCGATTTAAGATGGCAAATAATAATAATATAGAAGAACTACGGTGGAAATTATTAGATAAAGAACGATTTCAATCATTTTTTGATTCTGATGGTCGACTTGTGGAAGAACATGAATTTAGAAAAGCAGTTTTCAAAGGTGAGAGGTAGGTCAGCGTTGTAGAAATGTTCACGGATAATATTTTACAGTTACTTATAAATGACCTTAAAAGTAGTGTTTCATCGAGTGTTTCTTTTTCGTCGAAATGATTTGAAAACCTGAGAGAAGTAACACGATCTTCGAAAGAGTATTGCTCTCTCCGTCGCCACGCTTGATAAAATACTTTAAGAAATCTTCATCTTGTTATTCCAAACTACGTAATGCAGTGGACGGTTTCTATCGGACCTGTGGACAGATCTTGTTTTCTATCAAAAACAATGTTTTTTTTATAGACAAGACAGTTTTCGATAGAAAATCTTTGAGAAGCATACTTAACCTTAACTTCTACCAAAGAACTTTTTATTTTAAAAATTTGGTAGCTGGTATGAAACTTGATGCAGTTTTTCCCACTGATTCCAAATATGCCTTTATTTATCTTTTACAGTGTTTCTGTGATAAAGAAAATGCAAAATATCTTTAAAAACCAATGTTTTTAGAAAATCTGTATCTCAGGCCAGAAGCATTTGCGCATCTTTGTGTTAACTAAGTGTATACCCTTGATATATAAGAATAATATCTGACAGTTTCGTCTATATCAAATTAATGGAAAAAAAATGGCAGCCAACTTTCTGAAGATATCTATTCGGAAAACGCTTAGTATAAAAAGAATTATTTTTTCAGAACAGAAGTTTTTCTTATCAACCAACAGAGCATAAATCCTAGCTTTAGACTATATATAATCGATCGTGCAACTCTTTTTATTTCTCATAAAAGACTGATGTTTTTTTCTTAAGGTGCTGGAATTTGATCTTGTTTTGCGACGAAGGGAAGTTTGTCCAATGAATTAAGTAGTCGAGACCACATCCTTTTTTTTACCAAAAAAAAAATGGTTAGTAATCAAAATGTATAAAATACTATTGCAATCTCGAAAAAACTCACTTTCAGTTTTTGTCTAATACCAACATTATTGCTTATTATGCATGAGGATCATTACATATAATCAAAGGTCTAATGTTTGCAATTTTTAATGGATATGTTGTTAAATATTGAATAGTGTAATGTTAGTGATCATCAAATCAAATCGTTTCTTGGTCTTACACTTGTCAAAGATACTCCTTTGAGTATTAGTAAATGACATTCACAAATAGGTGCTCTAGCTCTGTTTTCAACATCGAAAAAGTTCTTTGAAGGATTCTCCATACACAACCAATATTGGTTAGAAAATAAGTCAGTCGGCAACAGAACAATCTTTTTTCCTCAATTGGGCAGATGAGTTTTATTCGATAGTGAGTTCGAATTCTATTAGATCTATAAAAAAAAAAAAAGACTTCGTTTATAACTAAAAGTTAAATCTTCAATTATCGTGTAATTGCCTAGGTCAAACTAACTTTTTTTTTCCTTTTTAAATGAATAATCTCTAAAAACTAATTTCTGATTGTTTAGGTGGTATAAATAATGATCTTCGACAACAAGCATGGAAATATCTATTTGGTTTCTATCCACCCCTTCTCTCAAAGATGTAAGATGACTATATTCTATGTTTATTGATTACTTTTTTTATCATATATTAGAGAACAAGAAACAATTGATGTTGAACGTAAATTACGATATGATTTTATGTGTGAAAGATGTCAACAAGAAATGCCAGAAGAACGTAAATAATATTTGTATTTTTGTGTAAGTTTTTTTTCCTATTTTACGTGAACTTTAGTTCGTTCACAACTACCACATTTATCATCAAACAAATCAAAAGAATCACTTAGCCCAAATCAAATTTTCTTTTCTATTCAACAACGTATTGAAGCCTATAAACCAAAATTTGATTGGTCTGATATGGACTATCATGTACGACTTATTGCTAAAGATTTACATCGAACTGATTTTATATCATCAGAAAAAAAAAACAGATAATTATAATTATGGACCACTTACACGTTTACTGGTAACATTTGCATGTTATAATCCAACAATTGGTTATTCACAAGGTAGTCATACTAATCGAAATAAAATATTTTCGATATTATTTATATGTCATAGGAATGAATGATATGGCTTATAGTTTTCTTCATGTATTTTCTTATAATGAACATGAAGCTTATTTTTGTTTTGCTTATTATATAATTCAAGCAGGTGAACATTTTACAAAAACAGGTATAGCTTTAAAAATACAGCAATTACCAAAACTTGTTGCAATTGTTGATCAATTATTATATAATCAAATAGTATCACTTAAGGTTGAATTATGGACATTTTGTCATCGTATGTTCTATTGATTTTTCTTTTACAATGAAATAATATTTTATGTTTATTTAATATAGGATGGCTCTTTTTATGTTTTCGTCGTGAATTTTCTGAAGAAGAAGATACATTAATATGTTTTGAAGTTGTATGTAGTCATTTTCTTGAAGAAAATTCTTTAGCTGCTGAACGTTTATTACATGATATGCAATTAAAACGAGCTGAACAAATAGGTACTAGTAGTTATTCATCAATATCAACAGAAATAAATTCTAAACAGCATAAAGAAGATGCATATTCATTTGATTTATTTGTTTGTATTGCAATGATATCATTACTCCGTTCATGTTTATTTGATGCTCGTGATGAACTTGAAGCACTTGAAGCAATTCAACAACGTCAAAAAACACTTGATGTGCGACAAGTTTTATCATTAGCTGAACAACTTTTTAAAATATATTATCAACAAATAGCGGCAATGTCATCTCCATCATCGATTGAAATAACATCATTTGAAATTATTGATTAGTCATATATACTGAAACATAGTTTCTATTTTATTTGTTTATTTATTTATTTATTGTTTTTTTATGACCGTGTCGATTCCCATTGTTTTGTCAGAATAAAAATATATTTATATGTTATAATTGAACTATTCTGCGTATATATACATATATGAATATACTCAACCGTGATAGGTCTGCCGGATGTGAGATGAAAGCTTTGCAATAATTTCTACATTGTATGTAAGGTGTCGGAAATGCAAAATAAAAGCAGAAGATGTTTTTCTCTGTATATAGTTAGACAAAGGGTGACGAACTGATCAAGAATAACAATGTTTTCAGTTTTTTTTTCTAATGATCTAGTTTTTTCTAAAAACAATGTTCATTTTCGATTACCGACAAATTTTTAATTTCTTCATATTCTATTATTTTCAAAACTGTTGTTTTTCTTTAAATTTAGTGTTAAAAACTCAGTCCAGGAAACTTATTCATAAATAAGCTTCTTAGCTTTAGTTTTTCTGGTAAATCTAAAAAAACAGATTAGAATATTGAAGGCAATGAAAAAATTGAAAATTTGTCGATTATCGACAATGAACATATTTTTTTTTCAGAAAAAAATAAGTTGTTTGAAAAAAATGAAAGCGCGTATACTCTTATTACTGTTTAGCAATATGAGAATGTTTATGTTTTTTTGTTAGAACAAAAGATCTGCCATTTTGCACTCTATTAGAATTACAAAAAAGAAAAAATGCGTCACTAAACGAAATTTGAAAAACTCTGAAATTCATGAGTTTGCAATCTGGATGATGAATGTTATCATTTTCGAGAATACACAAAATGAGAACAACTGAATTTGACAGTACAATAACAACAAAAAATATTTATCAAATTATTGATATTTGATCAATAATGTCGGTGCAGGTTTCTTGCCAGCTTTCGTTCTATTATTAATGACATGTTTCGGTAAATATTTTTTTGTTTTTGTCTCAAATAAATTTTAACTCATGTGTTTTTCCGACGAATTCAATCCGATAATGTACTCAAAGTATGTGATTGAGCCATCTTTTTTTTTGAACTGCATTATTAAAAAGCCTTTGTCTTAGGGTGTTGCGACATGACGAGCACACACAACATATCATACACTTTTAGAACTTTAACTTGAAATACGTAATAATCTTTCTATTTTAGAAGATTAGCTATACATCTAATTTATATTTAATGTTCCTCCCATTACCATGCGAACTCTTATTGATATAGTGTACTTTAAAATATTCAAATTGTCTCAGATTTCCTTGAATGAGAAATAGTGCGACGAAAAATCATGTTCATCTCTAGTGACCGATTCAAATTTCAAAAGAAGTTATAAATATTTGATTTCACGATTCGGATCGAGTATAAAACTACGCATGTTTTGAAAGAAAAAAAACAATTTACTATCATACGCTTGACCAAAGATGTATGCAAAGCAAAACACATCACAAAACTTTTGCCCTATCCAGTATGATGTTAATCACACATCTTATCTATCTTTACTTAACGAAGAGAAATAGATAAGATAAATCTATGTCCTTAGTAATAAGCACATTGAAAACTTTCGTTGATCGTAAAAGTAGTTAAATTTATTTCAAGAAAATCTTTATTATTGCAATTAAATGCATTATAAATCTGTTAATTATTTCTTTTGTGTTACTATAAAATAGAGAATAAAGCGTTTAACAAATATCAACTGTTGTTTGATTCGGAATATTTGACGTGATTTCAGCAACTAAAACTTCATTATGACGATTGAAAAGTTTGGTTGGCATGTCATATGTTGCTGAAATAACTTCTTCACGATTAATTGGGAATGTTTTACATAATTCTAATATATTACTACTTTCTCTTTTCCAATCATTTTCTTTAGCAAAACCACCGAAACGTTTCGCATAAAAAATTTGCTCCAATTGATGATAGATAAAAACACCATTAGCGGTTGGTAATGGTGGTGAATTTATATTATTATCTTTATCAAGTAATAACATTATTGTAAATTGATTTTCTCCGTCAGTTATTAAAGATGGGCGAACTTTAACCATGATCGGCAGACAAATTTTTAAGATTTTACCTAGAAAAAAAACTCTTTTTATTTTTGAAATTAATATCAAAATACAATATTTTACCATCGACATTTTCACCTTGTGTGTACTTAACAAGCTTCCATAAATTAGACATAACAGGTTCATCGCCAGCTTTAGCAGAAAATGCATATGCTACACATGTAAACGAATAATAGTGCCGTTTTTCGTAGAACTAGTCAATTGAAAACAACGAGATAAAATAGTTTTATGAATATAGACACTACCTTATTACTTTCGAGAAGATCATATTTTGGCCATTCGGGATCAGCAAGTACGTTTGAATATGCAGACGCAGCTGTACGTAACCAGCTCATTTTTTTGTTTATATCACTTTTCTATTTTATTTTTTGTCTGTACTTGTTTTATATAATAGAGTAAAAATAACAGCATATAATCAAAGATAAGAATTATTTTTTGTTATGTTGTCACGATAAATCATGGAACAAAATTTTATTTCAACCATCAGTAACAGACACTTGGAAGTGATCTATTCACACTAATGGCTGTTGCGAAAAAAAACAATGAAGAAATGTCGCGAGAACATAGAATAGAGCAGCAAAAGGAGTATGATTCTTGCTTTTTTTTTAAATTACAGGTGCTTATATAGTACAAGATAGAATGGCAAAAAAATCTTCTGGTGTCTTCAACCTATTGACAATAAAACACGAAAAAGGACAAAGAGCAAACAAGAAAGAGAGAGAGAGAGAGAGGAAGGAAGATAGTCTGTACACACCTACACATAAATTTTTGTGTCTGATAAAAGCTTCTTTTGTGCTCGTTTAAATTTTCAGTAATAATGATAATGAAAGTGAGAACAATCTGGTTTTCTTTTTCAAAAATGTTTCTAGAAAAAAAAAAGGAAAGAAGAAAAAACACGAACACAAAATAACCTGTAATAAAGAAATGTTGCTAATACATGTATGTGTTTAGAAACAATAATAAAAAGAAAGAAATAAACAAATCGACAATCTTCTACATATACATTTATAATCTTTTTTCTTTTTTATCGCAAATATTTGTTCAAGTCAATAAAGGCACAATCAGGTATGTTATTTTTGTGCATTAGCTTGTCACATTCATGTAAATAACCAACAAGCACTTCAAGAGCAGGATGTCTTGGCATATCATGTGCTTCTGTAAAGTGCATAGATAACGTTAATATATATATATATATATTTATCTAATATATAAAAAGAATGCTTTGATTTACATACCAAGTATAGCACTGTTAACTGCACTCGAAACAGTTTCACGTTGAGATGGTTCTAATAGATGAGCAAGTGGTGATGATTTTGGATCTGAATAAGCTAATAAACTGAATGCATCCTAATAAAATAAAAAAATTTTTAAATGAAATCTTTTATTAATCATTCGTACACAAGTGAGAAATAAAGTATCTCAATTCATTCTCATTAGATTAAGATAGACTAGATGTTATATGACCTATGGCGCGAAAGTTTTGGTACGAAAGATTTGTTCATATTTCGACCAATAAAAGACTGTTGACTAGAGCTAGAATTAGAATTTCTTGCTATGTCTAAATACGGATTATAGCTATTTTGGTACAGTCATTAGTCTATGTAGTTTGTGTCTTGGAATAGCTTCAATTTCTTATTAATGAATTCTACATAAAATGAGATATTAAAAATAAACGAAATCTTATCTACAAACAGTGGCATCGATGAAAAAAAAATCTCTACTTTAAAAAATGTCTTAAATCTGTCATATAAGATAGAGTAGAAATATAAATAGCAAATTAAAAATTATTTCACTTTCAATCGAAATACAAAGCTAACAGAAATAGTATTTTGTGTAATCATTATTTTGAATCTTTTGAAACAATATGATGATAGTTGGTCGAGTTTTTTAATCTGAGCAGACTGGACAGGTTCCACATATGATCCAATCTTAACCAAGAAGGAAATTTTGAATTCATATTTGGAAAGAGCAACAAAATTTGCTTCTGTCTCTAACCAGCACTCTTTATATGGTTGAAAAATGAATATTTTCTATTAAGACTTTCGTGTTATAGGTTAGAAATAAAGATGAGACATGTTTAATTAATTTATATTTCGAATATTTGTTCTGTGTATGTATTCTATGTCTTTTGTTTTAATAGACTATGAAATAAAAGTTACTTATTATCTTATGACTACAAATTATACGCTTAGTAATCTCCGATGTCAAATGAGACATAAATGATATTTAAAAAAAAATAAGAAAGATTATGTTCGACAATATTCTTTCAATAGAAATAAGATTCTTTTATTATTTCTTTTTTTCTACAAAATTTACTTGAAGCATTTTATCATTCTGTTGATTTTCTCCGTGTTCAGTAGTTAATTGTTGTTTAAGTGCATGTAATTCTCGGCCAAATTGAAGAATTCTAACAAGAAGTTGATCATCTTCTTTTATTGTTGATTTTTTCTGTACATCAGATGACATTGTTGTTTCCATATCCATAGTATGAGTTGAATCAGTATAACCATCATATTCCATACCATCAAGAATATCAGTTGATTTTGTTGGACATCCATTACTATTCATATTATGATCGACGACTAGACTAGTATTATCATCGTCTAATAGTGAATGGCCATTAGAGATTTGATTTGTCGAAGAAGAAGAAAAAGAAGAATGAGGATGAGATACTGTTCCGTGATTGCTAAAACCATTTGCTGTATTATTATCATTTTGATCATCATCAATATCCATAAGATTAACAACAACATTAGTATTTGTATTTGATGGTATAGAATTCACTGTTGTTGTATGACTATTTGATTCTGACAATTGACATGGAATTTGTGATAAATTTGATTCATTATTAGTTTCTATAAAGAAAAAGAGAAATTTAATTTCATAAGAAATAATAAAATAAATTTACCTTGTGATAACTCGTTAGGATTATTTGCACTTGATCGACGAGATGAAGAACTAATTGTACCATTGCTATGTTGTTGTGCCCCTGATACAGTAGTTGTTTGTGCACGTCCTGATGTATATGGACTATTAGATCGAGAACGTAAAGATGTATTTGTTTTAGTTATCGGTGATGATGAACGTTCACTAGTTGTCGAATGAGAATAATTTTTATTAGCTAATGATGATGAACAAGGACTGTTCGAACGATTTTTATTATGAGTAAGATGATTAGTTGGTGATGAACAATTCGTTGTTGTTATGGTTGTAGTTTGTGAAGATGTAGATGATGGACATAATATTGATGTTTTACGTATTTCACTCTCAGTTCCATTAACCATTTCAATAAACTGACGAACTTTAAGTACAAATAAAAGATTTTTATCGTTGAGCAGTGTAGGAAAAAGTTCTTTCGTCTTGTCAATTGCATCGGTTGTGCGACCATCAAGAATCAAATGTTGGATAACTAAAAACATATAATTTAGATAATAAAAATTTTTATCAATTTTTACATGTCAATTGAAGTCTTTAGTCATTATGAAAATATGATTGCTTTACAAACAAACTTATTCCCGAGATTCTATTATTTTATCTATTTTGGGATACATTTCTTCACTTTACTTTTACTTAATCATCCATAAATACAAAAAAGAAAGTAATTCATATATCAATAAGGTATGTAGTCGCGGCCTGTGATGATTCATTACTCAAATATCAATCACATTTGTGAGATGAGGAGCGAATTTTCAACACTCTGTTTAGGTCGTATTTCACACAATTCTTTTCTTTTTTCCGCTGTTATATTTACGTTGTCTATTGCGCATGGAGTTTAATTCGTCAGCATATACACTTTCAGCATTTTTATTAAATTGTTCAGCTGTTGCACAATATCCATAATGAACAAGATAAGTTGAAACAATACGACGTAATTGTGTTTGATGTAATAATTCGCCTTCTTTCAATGTACATTCAATTATTGCTCGGCGAGTTTTTTCACGATACTCCTATTTCATCAGAAATAAAATTATTATTCTTTCTCTTAAAGAACTTTTAGTTTTACTTACATCCATATATTTTTCTATATCAAATTTGAAAGGACTAAGACCGAAATTAGCTTCAATTGCTTCATGAGGTGTTTGTAAACCAACTGTTGGATAAATTTCTGTCTATAATAAAGACAGAAAAAAAAACAAGAGTTTGATAAACATAATAAAAACAAAACGTCAAATACCGGTATGTCTTTGAAAGATGTACCTAGAGCAAAAGATAAACGTAAGAACTGATTTGTTTTTTTTGAAGCAAAATATATTTACCAAGATTGTAACCATTACGAGTATAGAAACAGGAATTTTCAAGAAAATTGACACAACAACCAACATAATCGCCTGTTGTAAATGTTGGTCCATAGACAATACCTGAACCTGATGAACAAAATGAATGACCATCATCACCGTGATAACCATATGAGCCTTTATCCCATCCGGGTAAACGGCTGAGATTCACTTCACTTGTTGATAGACCAATTCCCATGTATCTAATTGTAAAGAAAAAAAATCAACATTTCAAAGTGTTACTATTCAAAAATAAAATCAAATCTTTTCATCTTGACAAAAAAGGTATGAAACGAATCCAAATACTGTTTATTCTTTGATGATCTATGAATATAAATGACTCGAACTAAGCAAAGATTTGACATCTAATGATATTGTCTCTTGGCTTTGCCAGACAGGCTATGTCACATTTGATGCTGCACAAGAAAGGGCAAGATATTATTGACGAATTCATTCTTCATCAAAAAAAATATGAATCAGAAAAAAATTTATATAAAGCCGATGATCAATTAAATTTGACATTTCAATCATTTTCAAAAACGATAAAAATAACAATAGGTCGATTTCGGCTCAAGTATTTTCTTGAATAAATACACTCGTCCTTAGAATATTCAGAATCTGTGTCATAAATCATAACTCTGATGTAAACATAGATCTTTATCTTTCATAAAATAATGACGAATTTGCCAAGATTAAATACATTACAAAAAACGATTGTCAATATGTTTAATTTTTGTTTTCATTAATAAATAAGAAAAAAACATCATAGACAAAAAAGATAAATAAAACTTACCCATCACGGCCTTTGCTTAAAATTTTCACTTCAAAATAATAAATACCAGTCAATGGTGGAATAGGATAATCCGAACGAACACTAGCTGCATCTTTATGTGTTTTGCCAGGTCCTTAAAAATATAATTCAATAATTTTGCTTTCTCTAGATAATACTTCATTATATAATTTACCTTTATATGTTACAAGTAGATCGTTTTGTTGAAGAAATAAAGTTGACGCTTTATCTTTTCCATTCCATTTTGTTGGTAAATGTATATCATCACCAACATGTGGATAAAGTTGTGCAAGACGTTCATTTCCATTTTTAGTATTTGTAGTTCTTGCAATCGTTGTTGTTGTTGTCGTTGTTGTTGATCTTGTTGCCATTCGTGATGATGTTATTGTTTCATTTGTATTATCTGTCATTTTTTGAATTTGTCGTGATAATCGTCTTCGTCGATGATGTTGAAGAAAAAGTTTGATGAATGTAAAAAGAAGATAAATTATATTTGAAAGAATAATCAAACAACATGAAATATATGCGTAATTAATCGAACAACTTTCACCCATTCCATTGTTGAAAATAGTAAGATTGAATGATAGTATTAATAGCTAAATGAACAAATAATATATAAACAATAAATAATAACAACAACACAAATCAGCTGACGATTTGTATATCGCGTCTATGCAGTCACAAAACAAGATGGCGTACGAATCGCTTTGAGAATAGTTTTCTTTTTCCTTTTTTCTGTTATTTATGTTGAATATATTTATAAAAAAAAGTTTTTTTCATCCACGATTTATATCAACAAATAATTTAACATGTACCGTGGCTGCTAATAAACCAATTGAATGGAATTATTTGATAGAATGGCTTAAAAATGGACAAAAACATCCACTTTGGCGTGAGGAACAACAAACTCAACGCTATATTGAACATCAAAAATTAGTTTCGAAAGAATATAGATCAATTAATGATTTTATTCGTATACGTTATCTTAAATGGGATGTAGATTTGAATAAATCTAGTCAAAAACGTATTGCTATTCCAAGTGTAAACTCAATTAAAGAACCACTTTTAACACCAAATGATTTTCCATATTATTTAGCAAATGGCATTCAACATTGGCTTATATGGTGTGATCCAAAACCAAAAGAACCAGAGAAAATAGTTGAAGAAGTTATGAATAAGGAATTTGATTCGAAAAAATTTGACAGACTTTCTTTTGTCAATCCACCACGCTTAAGATCTATCTCTGATGTATTTCATGCACATGTATTTACAAGAGAAATAAAAAAATAATTTCTTCGATATTTAGTTTTTGTAAATTTCTTTAGACCAAAAGATCATAAATTCATAACAATGATATAGTATCAAAATGTCTAAAAATGATAAATTTATCTAAAAAATACTAGTGATCATTTTGATAGAGTTGAACGCATAAATATTTAATCAGATTTTTTTTCAGAGATAAATAAGATAATGTTTTTTATTTCATTTATCAATAAACTTCTATCGCCAACCAATCCTAATAGTAAAGACTCTCAACCATTTGCTATATTCAAACAACATTTACTTAACAAGCTGAAAAACAAAAGATTATGAATGATATGATTCTATACCTCATCGCTGAAAATGGCTTTGCCGAAACGAACATTATCAGAAACCAAGGTCATCAGAAAAAAGATAGCTGAATTCCTTTTTGATGATCCATACCAATGGTCTTCGCTTCAACGACCATTCTTTTCGCTTGCTTTTTCGACATAGATGGTATGGAGAGAAAGTAGCTATTCAACTGTGACATGCGCATCATGAAATTCGACCGAATCCTTTCTGATTTAGTAATATAGGTACTAACTTAACTTAGTTCCTAGTTCAACTTAGCGAGTCATAGGTTATCGAGAAAAGCTTACGATGATCAAATCTAGAATCTTCGAGAATTTTCTGGAACCTTCCAGAACCTTCTAAAAAATCTACTTAAAGTATCAAAAGTCCGAAGTCAGATATTAAGGAGCAAGAGCCGGATACTAAAGAAAGAATACTCGTGCACTTTGAACAAGAAATTGTTATGATGATCTTATTGCTGCGTAAACGATCATGAAGACATACAATTGTATTACTGATTTGTATGAACTGTTAAAATATGGTCGAAAAAGTCTCAATCTGTTGTTCAATGAGTTTATAAAGACTTCGTTCTCTTCGTTTTAGAGATAATTATGTCATAATCTCTATTTAATTTTCATGACATTAAATAGAATCAATCAAATCTGTAGAGATTCTTTCAAAATACCAAAAAAAAAACAAATGTTGTAATCACTCATTTTCATAGATGAAGATGTATTCTTTTAAAAGAAAGACAGTGTAGCAAAAATAAAGGAGAAAATCGTTCAATCTAATTACCCTCTATTGCCAAAAATGTTAATACAGTTTTGCTGTGACAAAGCACAATTCATGAGTCTCTGATCTACTCTATTTTAATATATTTAATTTATGCTATCATCTCTTATTTTAGAGGAACATCAATTAAGTAAAGAATTAGATCGTCTTCTTATTAAACTTTCATCAAAAATTAGTAATAATACACTAATTATTGGCAAAATTGCTATGGATATTCAGGGTCAATGCGACTAAATTTGTTCATCAATCATATTTTGCTATAATTAGCGAAAAAACTCACATAGTTATATTAAATAATATTGTTCTTGTTGATTTAGAACGAATGATAAATAGTCTTGAATGGATAATTCAAACTCAAATATTATCATATGATCAAATATCACATTTTTGTGGACAATTATCATATTCATTAACAACATTTGGACAAATTTTACAATGTCGATTAAAAAATAAAATGACAATTATTAATATAGTTAAATTATTAACTAAATTATATACTATTCTTGATGAGTTTACTCATCAGATATAAATCAAAGCTATTCTTATTTGTTTTTATATTTTATTTTATAGATGATTAAAAATAAAATACCCATTCATGATAGTTTTATTTATATAAGATAGAAAATTAAAGAAATCTTTACTGTTTTTTTGTTTTCAGAGTTTAGTATTAGATGATGAAGAAGATACAGTCAAAAAGAAAAAGAAAAAAAGGCATAGAATTCAATTTGTATAATTCAATAAGAAATTATATCTGAATTTTTTTATGTTCTTTAGAAAAAAAATGTATTGAAAGATATATTAGTACTAAAATTAATGTATGAAATGAAACAATATAAACGATCATTACTTAAATTAGGCAAACAACAAGATGTATGTTAAGAATTTTTCAGATATTTTCATTTTTGTCCCTTTTGTTTCCTATTGTAGAAACGTTTATTAAAAACATTTAAAATAAAACAAAAGATTGAATACCGGTATATCTTTGAAAGATGTACCCCTACAGCAAAAGATAAATGTAACAATTGAGTTACTTTTTTTTTTTTTTTTTACAGAAAAATATATTTACCAAGATTGTAACTATTCCGAGTATAGGAACAAGAATTCATTGTTATTGTTAGAAGTGTACAATAACCATTCGAATTAGAGATCGGGACGAAATTCTGATTGTTGATTACGTTAGCAATACAATTAGAGATAAAGGAAAAAATATAATTATTCATTAAATTGTAGGTAATGGCAATGAGAATTGAAGATAGAAATATAATAATTAATTAACTAGAATTACAGTTACGAGAAGAGATAATTATTAGTTATTTGGACCTAGACTTAAAAATTAAAATTTTTAATTATGTTTAAAAGTGAAAATTATTAAATATGTGCAATTGACTGTAGTTGAAATCAATGTTAGGCTTAAGATTGATGATGTTTCTGGAATCGTTAGAAAATCTTTTATCAACAATCAATAAAGATGTTTGTCTCCGCTTGATAGTAAACTATTCTATTAGTTAATCAAATGTTTCGCTAATGTAATGTAACGCTGGACAGCCGATCTTGTTTCTAATGTAGCACCTAATATTCTTCATCACGACTTTCGGATTGAACATACGAGATCTGAAATTTAGTATCTGCAGCAATTCTATCGGAATGCTTTACAACCTCATGTCGTTCTATTTTCGGTGCTTTTGAGGATGCATCATGTTTCTTTAGGCATCAGCAGATTTGTCTCGCTGTCTTACATACATTTGCAGTTGAACAAGCGATTCAGTTCAATTGGTGTATAACATTTGATTGAAGATCTTTTGTTGTTTCATCCTTGTTCTTGAGCGATTGACACAAAGCTAATAGTGGTCCGATCATCCCTATTACTTATGCTGTCGGTTTTACTTGTCTAGCTATTTATCTATATTTCTTTAATGAAATGTTTAGTTACTTGTTCCACAAATAGAGCATCGATAGTTATTCTATTGCATGCTTTTTTCATGATATCATTCTCTTGTTCTCTCAGTTGATTTTGATTATTATTTATCTTTTCTTTATTTGGTTTTTGAAGAAATATATTTCAGTGTATCTCTTGTTTAGTATTTCGCGAAATTCGATAGATTACCGTTTTGTTTCGTAATATTTCGTATAGGATCAAATTCATTTATGTACCAATATAAAAGACGCAGAAATACAGATGATATGATATACTATGGAACTTACTATAGATGCCTTTCAAGTTCCAATAACAAAATACGAGTATTTTGTTAGTATTCCCGTAAATGCTGATTTTCTCTATGCAGATCTTTGGAAAGATCTCCTATTACAAAATACAAGTACATCAAGAAATGGCAGTTCTTTATTTTGTTTCTCGGTCGAACTGAATTGTATATCCTAATGCAAACTATCTAGAACATTTCTTCTATAACCAATATTTGCATTTTTATCAAAAATAATGAATGTATCATCAGCATATCATTCTCAAGCAACTTTATGAATATTTCAGTTATCATTGGTGATAGTCATGATCTCATGATTACCCCATTATGTTGAAGATAATCTTTGTCATCAAAAAAGAAAAATATGTATCTCGTGTAGCTATTGAAAGCAATCCTTTCATATTACATCGATTTTGAAAGTTTTAAGCATCAGTTCGTTTTTTATTTTACAATTTCAGGACAGCTAAATTCTGGTCCAAACATGCTGTCAAGCCAAGCAGACTTTAAAACATGTACAATGAATGAGACGAGCGCTCGAAAATTTGAAACATATATTTTTTATTTGTTCTGTTTCGATTTCGATCCTTTTAGCAGTCACCAAATTTGGACCACTTGAAAACTATATCCTATCGAATATTGATTTTCGATTCCTCAAGTACTTATAGGTTCCTCGATAGCCATCAAAGTTTCAAGTACTCAAGAGAAGAAACGTATCGAAAGCATAATATTGAGTGCTCCAGTAGAAGCAAGTTAAGCGGGAATAACAGTTTCAAGGGATAAGGTTAAGTTTTATTTCGTGAAAATTATACAAAAAGTAAGTTACAAATGTCTCTTTTATTCAGCTACCTTAGTATAGTGATTTATGTTCGACATATATTTCCCTTAATGTCATCATTTTCTAAAAATGTATTCAACATGCACTGATGAAAAATAACAGGTCAGACCAAAATCCATATGCATTTCTGAGGAAAGACATAGCGATAACGAATTTTGCGTTGTCAATGTTTGAAAAATTTTTTTAATATTGATTTAATACTTTATCACACAAAACAGTTATTTACCAAATGCCATATTTATCAAATAAGCTCTTTACATGGTATCTGAGAATCTAAAAACAGCTTTTTCTATAGTTAGAGAAATGCATAAAGTATTTTTATTCGATTAAAAGGTTTGTTCTTAAGTTTCGAAAGCTGTTATCAAATGTTAGACTAACAATCTTGAAACTATTATTTTCCTAAGAACTAAAAAAGATAAATGTGATAGAAGAACAATAGTTCACATTTAGTTTAGATGTTCGATGAATGTTAATTGTAAGTGCCCATGTTCCGATCTCCTCATTGGTCTTTATTGGATAGGCATCGACAACTCGAGAATGAAGCATCTATAGGAAAAAACTATTTTATTTTGATTAAAGTTTTATTCTTTCGGTAAAAGTCATTCGATCAGTTGAAAACTCAGCCATTTACAGACCTATCGGAAAATGAGGATCTAAGAGGTATATTTAAAATTTCGATACCCATGGTAACCTTTAATCGATGCATCGAAATGCCTACCGGATGAATGGTTGAAAAGAATCATTCCAATAGTATATGATAAGAGAACTTTAGTAAATAAATTAGCAGCGTCAAAACAGACCATTCTATCTTCTATTGTATTTACTTGCAAGTTTCTAATAGACTTAATGACATGAAACATATTTTTCAGCATATGTTATATTGTGCTGCAATAGTTCTCATTCGGTCACTAAAATCTTAGCAAGTCAATCATTATAGGTATTGATTGCTGACATGACAGGTCTAAATGCGATACTTGTCTTATGCATCTTCAGTAGGCCTAAATTTCACAACATTGCGAGCTACATAAGCAAGCTGATTTATATTCACTTGCAGACAGAAAATCTCGATTTGCAATCCTTCAAAGTATATTTATCAAACAATTCTCCTTTTTATCGTTAGATTAAGATATTGTATTTCAAAAGCTGCTAAGCCATTCAATACTTCAAGAATTTCATCATCATATACTTGACGATTAAGAATGACAACTCTTTTACCCTTATCATGCATCTTGCTATATACGTCAATCTACTTTTTGAAAACTTCTTTCATACATTGAGAGTGACACTTTATTTGCTTTATTATATAATTTGAGTTATGTTGCACCGTTTTTCTTCAAACGATCAAACATCGATGTCAACTTCATAGCATATTCCAATTCTTTAGAGGTAAGATTACACATCGTATTTTCGTCCTGTTTTTTCTTTTCTCAATCATGTTTGTCTGTAAAACTCCAGGCAGTGACATTAAAAATGCAATAACAAATCGTTCTGATAAGAGTCACTATATTGTTATATTACTTTAAAATGCATGGATGCAATTGTGTTTATAGCTTTGATAGTGTGCATGTGGTCGCTAGCACGAGTGTGTGAGGCTGAATTCGTGTAGATACGGTGTGTGGCGTGTGCATAAAGAGAACAACCCCGGCCATCCTATTCTCGAAAATCAAGAAATTGGTAGTTCTTGAAGTAATAAATGTTGTAGAACAAAGAATTTTCTACACAATCAAACGTCGACGAGATTCGTACGAATTACTTTTCAAGTTTTATTACTTCTAGGAAAAGCTGTAAAGTTAGACGAACCATCTCATTTTCTTCACGACTTTTCGTAAAAAAAGTAATAATAAATCGAAGAACGCATCATACACATCTCGCCGATGTTTCATTCTGTAGAAAAATATTTACTTTAAACATATCTATATTGAACGAACTTGTATCACATTATTAATAACGAGGGTACTCTACAGGTAAAATTGGAAAAAGTTGAGAAATATTCGGCACATACCTATCAACTGCTAGCCTATCTTGAGAGGAGTCAATCTGTTACTAATCAACATCTGCAGCCAGGCCCACATCCTCAAATACATAAAGCACTTCAGCAGCGGTGGTGATTGATGTTAGATTTGTATCATAGTCATGGTCATTCATAAAGTCATGATACGATTAAATCATTTTTTTAAATAATTATCAAATCGGTTTTCATGACATTTGAAGTTGCTAAATGTATCGAACCACTAATTTGTGCCATTTTCTGTTGCGTACATGCTATTCAATGAATGGTGTCATTTTATGTTTCTGCATTCACTAGCAATGATGGCTTCAATTTTTCGTAACTATGTTTTAAACAATCACCACGTAAGCATACATGATCTTTAATGGTTGCCCCACTTGATATAGCATTTCCATCAACAGACATAAAACATCTTATATTGAAATTATTTACGGACGTTCGTACTTAAGTAAAGCAACACGCTTAAACGGATTTCTCTCTTGAGATTGATTAAAATTCAGGCCCTTTAGTCTGGTGAATTATGTTTAGATGAACGCATCAGATGTGAAAGTACCTATTTATAAACCATATTGAGTTTTTATGAGAACAATAAGTCAGTTTTTAACAATTATAAATATATAGAATATTCTTTAAAAAGTAAGACTACTTTTTTTCTTATAAGTGCGGTATTGTGCCATTTTCTATCATTTATTTGTTGAAATCGTTTATGTATTCATTTTTTCTCAAACTTTAAATTTGATTCTGATCTACTTGTAATGTAGCATAAATCATTATTCATACATTATCAAGAAACTCGTTATCCGTTGAGAATAAAGAGATGTTTGTTACATCACTTATACTCTTATTACATTAAGTGTCTATTGTTGATTTATTTGACCATCAAGTCTTCTCAGAGCTATTAGAATGATTGTAAACGCATCTTGTTATGAATAAGCATTCGAAGTTGTAAAGATCATATAATCAAAAACGCGTAAAAAAAACCAATCTAGGATAGGATATATCAAAGTTCAACGTAGTTAAAAAGAAAAATCAATTAAGGTTAACAGTAATACAATAGACAATTGACTATGTTTTTTTTCATCACCTCGCAAATGAATAATCATTGCTGACAGAATAGAGTTGGTTGAAAAAATAAGAATCAGTGTGCCTTCTCTTTTAACGATAGGATACCTTTATTCTTATCGTAATGATGAAGAAATCTTCATGTTTCTCTTTGTATCCACTAGTTTTAGTTAGACTAGACGAATAATTAGATTATTCATCAAAGTTGAGAATATCCATTTTATTTTTTCTTTCTTACTCTTGTACAGTTAGTTTTACACTAGTCGATAGTATCAACTGATTACGTGAGGTACTGACTTTTCGTGTAATGAATCGTAAGATACTTTAACATACATACTCAAGATAACGTTTTCCTATCAGAGAAGCAAAGAAAGATATGAATTTTATGATGAAGACATTGAAACAAAGAAGCGTTTTCATTACTTTTATTTGTCCAATATTAGATAACAGTGTTCTTTACCTAGTCAAGAGTCGTTATCTCTTTAAAGAATAGTTCAGTATCCTGACTACCTTGATTCTGAATAGCCTTGACACTGTCACATCGTCATTTTCCTAAACATATTTCAAGTTCACAAGCATTTGTTTTGATAACCGAATCGTTTATATGTATGTTGACATGTATCTTTTTCAATTTTTTCTCTCCAGTTCTACTTTGTTCACCTCCATTCTAATTATGTTACCTTTCTCATTCGTTTTGGGTGGACCGTCCACTCAATCATCTACTCTTTGTATGACAATGTCATTTTTCTCTTTAATTCGCAGTAGGAACTAACTCTTTCTTCGTAGTCTTTTCATTTTATTCACGCACAGCTTGACAGATTTTTTTTTTTGGTAATTTTTTGTATTTCTTCCAGTCCAGTTAATCAAGAATTAATATAGATGATGGGTCGACAACACAAATAAGTCACTGAATACAAGTCAGTCTTTCAATATTTAGTGCTTTCATCGAAATATTTTACTTCGAAATAGGTAACACAGATATATGTGAAGCAACTAAACGTTAACTTAGGATCAATCTTTTGGTTTTCTATTTATGGTCTAGAGCAAAATAGAATTTTCATCTTTTTAGTTTTTCTGTTCACATTAGCACAAACGAGAAGGAGACGAATAGCTATTTTTCATAATTTTTGGGCTCATTTGATTGTTTTTTTTTGTATGTTTCGCATAGTCAAAGGTGAATAGACATAGATGATATATATTTAAAAGTAAAATCGGATTTTTAGTTCGAAATTTATTCCACTCAACTGACATCTATATGAAGGAAATACGCTATTAGTAAAAATATTAAAATAATTTTGTCAAAGTTGTTTTTCACTCTTTTTCAGATATTATTAAGATGCGCTCTGACTTATTCTGATCATTCTTTTAGTGGGTACTTATACCAGTTGATAGAGAGTGTGAGTATGGATATTATTTGAACAACAACCTGTCCATATTCACAACCGTTCTATCTCTCATATTCTATATTCTTTATTTTAATGTTTCTACTAGTGTATAAGAGCACGTTTGTAAACCTCATTACACACGATCATGTGGTCATTAATGGATTGCATGATCGCATTATTGACGCATTTATTTTCTGGATACACCATAGTTGGCCATACGATACTGGTGGTTTTAAATTTAGAAAATTAATTTTTTTGTAGAACGTCAGAAATACGATATAGATTGATCAAGAATAGAAAGAGAGAAGCTAGGTCTTCGAATTTAATATGGAAGTTTGCGTGCAATATTTCTCTATGTAATGCAAATATCGAAACCAAAAGTTCATTTTACTGGCATGCACTTTTCATGTAATTTTTGGACGGATTTGCATAAATGACAGTAAAACTAGCAAATGAACTCTTTTGATATGTCTAAGGTTTTTAGTGTGGTATTGTGTCCCATTTTTCAAATCCAAATGGCCTGAAAAGGCCTGCGCATCACTCATCGGTCAACTGACAGATTATCAAAAAACACACCATCATTTACAACAGATCGATTGAAGTTCATTTTCATTTGAGCGATCGCAACCTAGGCTGAGCTGAAAAAACGCTCTATGGTAGTTGATTATTAGAAATTTAACACATGGATCTTAGCATTTTCATTGCTTCGATATCCGCCTATGTGCATGCTTTAATGGATAGCTACAACGAACGAGACGGATAAAACATTGGTCAATAAACAGTATAAATATATTTTATGGTGTAATTCGTTTCATTTGAAAGCAACCAGCATCAGAAAAGAAATAATAGCAAAGAAAGAGCTCGTATTGTATAGGTTCAGGAATAGATAAAGCTGTATGAACTAATTAGCTGTACCTAAATCTAACAAATAGTTCTATCTATTAACTGTTAGTCGTAGTCTATCTTTATGTTGTGCAAAAACTTTTTGTTTCGCTCGTCCTGGTTATTATTCTCAATCCTACTCTATTCCTCGATGATTGTCGGATCTTGTGAGAATAGACGAGTAGTCCTATGAATCGTACATTTCTACCTGTTTTGTATGTTAAATTTCTAATTATTATGTATTTAGAAAATCATTCGTTTATTCTAACACTATCCAAGAAAACGCCCAAGAAAATATTATATTTATCTTTTGTTGATCATGAAATAAGCCAACGATAGACCGTCTCAATGTGAAATTCCATTTGAATGATTACATCGTCTATCATTTATCGAGCGAAATAATTTAATTTGCTTTCGAAGATAGAATAAATGGTTGAATATTTATCTTCAGACTTTCCAATTTTACGAGAAGTTAACAACTCATCATCGTCATCTCCACAATATCTCCGTATTGGTGTTGTCCTGACTGCTGGCTTTTTTCTTTTTCTTCTTTATTTCTATGGCATTCTTTTTTCTCTTATTGTTTATATATATTTTGGTATTACTATTCTTGCTATTGTTGCTGCTATTCTAATGTTTGGCGCTGCTATTATTTATCCTCTACTTGTTGATATTTGTTACCATATTGTTGGTTTTCTTCGTGCAACCGGTTTGTTTTATTTATTTTTCCCGTAACCTTCTCT
Organism: Rotaria sp. Silwood1; assembly: GCA_905250075.1. NCBI lineage: Eukaryota > Metazoa > Rotifera > Eurotatoria > Philodinida > Philodinidae > Rotaria > Rotaria sp. Silwood1. The sequence goes on from CAJNOP010000024.1 coordinate 1,791,122, forward strand.
TTTATACCTAAGTCGCAACACACATCATAATTACTTACTTGTATCTATGTAGATGCTAAATGCAAAATCGACTTCTTCAAGTGTGGTACAAAATAATTTCGGAAGCATCTGGTTGTGATTTCATATGAAGTCGGTCTAGATACGTTCCATGTTGGAATCGTATTAGCACGCAGTTGACAATGTTGTTTGAACGCGTCTAAACTTGTTTCTTGTTCAAATCTTATCTGGATACAGTTGACAAATGATTATTTCAAAGCGCTGATAAAACAGAGTTCAGCGGAACAAAATGAATCTCACACGCGCAAAGTTTATTCTATACTGAAAGTATGCATTCCTTTAAGAATGTATTAATAAAGCGTTCGGTTTCGATTTTCTGTACATTGTCTGCTTGTTGTTTTCTATTTAAAGATCAAATTCGATAAGGCAGCATTTTTGGACTATCAAGTAATCATTTATCAAGCAAATTATCATTTTCAATTATTTGTCCATTCTGGTATTTAACACAAAGAATATTACATCTGTATATAAAAAAAACAGTTGTACAGCTTATTTTTCGATCGTTCCATTTTGAACAACTTTCTCTCAGTATTTTTATTCAGTACCCCTCAATTAATAAAACAAGTAAATATAAAAAACTAAAAGTGTATATTTTATTCGTGCATATTCATAATCAGTTTAAGAAACAACTTTTCTCTTAAGCGCACGAACAAGTTTTAAAACTTGTTTTTTGAACAATTTTTGCTGCTAACGGTGGTGCTGAACATTTGAAGTGTGTTGTACATGTTCTTCTTTCTTTTCCATGTTTGCCATATTCGTACTTTTGTACTTCAGAAATACCAAAGTACTGAGCAGTACGAAGAAGTATATAGAGGTATCTCCAATTACGGTGAAATATAAGTACACGCATGAGTTTAGAAGTTTCTTCATATTTCTTTATAATTTATGTACAACCCCAATATGTCGCATATCATAAGACAGTTAATAGTTGTATATGATTTAGCTATCCCATGACATTTCTGTAACAGCGAGAGTTAGAACCGACAGGATCCTTTCCTTAGCGGTACAGGTAGAAATGGGCAAACGAATATACTAGTAGGAATCATTCTTTATTTTCTGATCTTAGAACAACCAAGTCAGCGTATTGCTTAGTCATATCTGCATCCAAATGACTGCAGTAATCATATAACAGTCCTTTTTTCATGCTTTCTACTATTTATTTCCATAAGCTTTTTGTCTCTTGCTATCTATTGTGGAACAAAACTTGATAGGACTACAAATTCTATATCAGCTTCGCATATTTATTAGTGAGTCGTCAGATATAAGTGTTATTAGTTTATCGTATATTAAATTAATCCTTCCCTTCAATATTATATTCATTGTTATTTCGTATATTTGTGAAAAATATATAGGAGTTACAGTTAATCTACAATGTTAAACAATTATTCAATTTTCGTTTGATAGCGATAACTTGATTTGAAAATAGATTACCAAAACATGACAAGTATTCTATCACGTTTTTTTAACTAAATTGAATAGCCGGGTGTATATTTTCTCACATAAACTATCTGCAAAGTCAATAAAATGTCTTTCATCGACGAAAAAACACGTCTAAATTCAATTTTCGTGGAAAAACCATACAAAACTGAAAACAAAGATTAATAATGCTCGACAGAATAACAACCGTTCATCACGTAAAAATATCAATTAAGGGGTATAAATGTGTGGAAGAATGGGAGTTATTGTCAGCGTGACTCTCGTTGGATGATAGTGTGAAGTCAAGAAAAATTTTCACCTATACTTCATCGTATTCAAGTCTTTTTTTTAGACTAGAATAACAAGTTCATGAATTTACTTTTATCTGACTAGAATATTGCATATTGTCAGCACTAGTTAATACAAGACTTTATAGAATGAATGAATAACTTTAACCTATAAAAATTAATATTATCTAATTATCAACAAAGTAATTCGTCGACAATGTATCTTGAAACAGCTTGAAATTTTTATCACTTGTTTGTTGTCAACTATGAATATTATATAACTTTCTAATTCCTAACTTCATTTGATGGTTCTTCAATAAGTTCATGTAAACAGCTATTTATCCTTTTCTTCTCTACAAGAGATTCGGCATGAATAAAAACCATTAATATTAAACAGTTACCCTCAACTACTTTAAAGTTACAATTATTTTACCAATATTTGTACTTCATATTTTTCGATTACTTATCAAAGTTGTTTCATAAAAAAAGAAACAGTATTTTCTTGATAAAATTTTGATGACTTGTTAAGAAAAAAATTAATTTTTTTGAAGTCTGCTGTAAAACAATACACTCGGATGAAGCCACATTGTCCTTTAGAAAAGTAACTCGTAATGGAAACTATATACACATTAGATTGCTCATTTATAATTGCTTCTGTGTTTCACTGTAGATAAATATCAATTAACGACAAAATAATTACAAAACTCATATCTTAGTTCATATTATATGACTCTTCAAATACGATTATTTCTTTATTGCTGCATGAAGTACTGATTATCCTTATCAATATTTTTTTAATGCAATCGAGAATAAAATCTACAGTAGAAATTTGTTTTTTATGATAAAAATGCTCGATTATATACAGGGGCTTAAGTCACCTCTGAAGGCAGGGGGCGTACAGGGGTGTATACGAAGGAGGAGGGGGGAGGGGGCGCAGAGGGTATTTAACATAGAAAAGCGCCCAAAATGTGGGCCTGCGTAGTTAAATTTATAAAGTAAAAGGGGGGGGGGGGGGGCGTAACGTCCCACGCACCGCCCCCTATTTACGCCCGTAATTATATATGATGGCTAGGATTTAAAAGTGTGAAGTGTATTATCTATTGATTATATCAATAATAGTAACAATTTATGACGAATGAAATTGAACAGTTTATTCTAACACATCCAGGTCGAATATAATGACTCGTAGACGATCGTAAACAATATGAAAACAATGAAAAATGGCTAACACAAACAATAACATTTACAATACATAATAAAATGTCGAAATAATTCAATAAACGGAGGTCTTTTAAGGTAGCCATTAACACACTACAGAAAATGGCGGCCATTACAACTGTAATTTTGTTGTCATTATGACTTATGTTATTCGAATTCAATAGAAGTATGTTTATGTACTTACTTTTCAATTAGATTAGAAATGGGCTATTCATATTCATGTTTTATTCGATTTGAAGTCATTTATGAAGAACGGACGAACAGAACGAAAGAGGGTGTGGGTGCTATCTCAAAAAATGAATTCAAATTAAATCAACACTTGCCTTGCTATTCATCTATTTGAGACTATGGTGGTAATTAATTCATTACAAGTCTTTTATATAACGTCGGTGTGGGTGTGGGTGGGGGTGGGTGTGTAGGTGTGGGTGTGGGAGTGAGTGTACGTGTTGGTGAGGGTGTGGATGTGCGTGTGGGTGTCGGTGGGTGTGCGTGTGGGTGTGGGGTGCGGGTGTGGGTGTGGGGTGCGGGTGCGGGTGTGGGTGTAAATGTGCGTGTGGGTGTGGGGTGCGGGTGTGGATGTGGGTGTGGGTGTCGGCGGGGGTGCGTGTGGGTGTCGGCGGGGGTGCGTGTGGGTGTGGGCGTGATTGAAGAAATGCGCAACACACACACACCCATACCCCACACTCACACACACCCACACCCACACCCACACCCACACACCCCACACCCCCACCCCCGCACCCATACCCCACACTCACACACACCTACACCGACACCCACACACCCCACACCCCCCACACCCATACCCCACACACACACACACCCACACCCACACCCACACCCACACACCCATACCCATACCCCACACTCACACACACCCCACACCCATACCCCACACTCACACACCCACACCCACACTCACACACACCTACATCCACACCCACACACCCCACACCCCCACACCCATACCCCACACTCACACACCCACACCCACACACTCCACACCTCCACACCCATAACCCACACTTACACACACCCACACCCACACACCCCACACCCTCGAATAATATTATTCAGAAAGATAATACAATAATCTATCTGTAGGCATTTATTCATTATTGTTCAAAATAAGAAGCATTTTATGCATAATCATGTTCAAGAAAGACGCTTTAGATGATCAAAACACCAATAAACGAAAAGGAAGTAAATACAATTCTATCCTATCCAAGGAATGAAAACAAAAAATTTCATAACTTTCATGAATTTTGTATCGAAAAAATAGCGGAAAAAATAGCGTTTCCGAGTACGAAACGGACAAAAACATTGGTTTTTTTTCGTCTAAGTCATTTCGAAATCAAGCGAACGCCATGAAAATTAGGTTTAACGAGAATTATGATCGTGATTTCGGTTAAAAATAATTTTCATGGCGTTCATTTCATTTCAAAATGACTGGGACGAAGAAAACATCAATGTTTTTGTTCATTCTATCATTGTAATGCAATTTTTTTCATTTTTCAATGCCTAAGTAATATCCTGAATGATAGTTTCAGTTTTTGTATGTGTGCTCTTTGAAAAATGAGCACATTTTGTCCTGTGATATTCTTAAATAGAAATTCCAGAATACTTTTAAGCTTCTCTTCAACATCTTCCAACTCTTGTGTGTAAAATCATATTGGACACTCGAATAACTTCTGCAGAAAAATGTGATAATTTACACCTACGACGTCGAAATCTTCTCTTCGTTTGTATTTTATCCGCTGAAATGAAGGCAACAGTACATCTATTATATAAATCTTCAGAACTTAACGAATTATCTAGTTCTAATTATAGTTTTGAAGTTATTCTATTTGAAAAATGATTGCTTTCATATTACAAAAAAAAACAAGAAAATATCAAATAAGATGTTGCAGTGCTTGAACATCTTTTATGCTATGAAATCGTCAATAAATAGAGATTTTTCCAATATTATGACTAACCATCTAAATTGAGATAGTTTTCATGACAGGAAGATTTCGAAAGGTCACTTTTTTCAACTTCATTTTGTTTCTGTTACATAGTCTATTTATTTCAGATATTCTTCAATTTTTTCTAATATGTATACCTATTCAGCTGGATGTGATTAGTTTTTTCTTTTATGCATCCTCTTCTCATTTAACATGAAGTGATTTTTACCTCTGGTAAGTATAACTGTTTTATCTCATTCACTCACTCTTGTGATGTCCTTATCACTATAGTTACTATCTACTCAATTCCAATCGCTTGTTTATAGATATCATGGATCTTCATGTCATATAAAAAATCATTATTTTTCACAAATAAGAATCATTATGAATACTTTGATTAATATTTCAATGGTGCTATTATTTTATATGATCTATATAATATTTATTTACCAATTTGTTTTGAAATCTATGTAACATAATCCAGATTAGCTAATATCATTATCTTCAAAAGAGAATATTGTTATTTATATATATGATGCATTCAAACGAAATAAATGCTCATCAAATGAATTGTCGAAAAAATTTTTAAAAAACTTCTTTTTATTCAAAGTTTATAATTGTATCAATCTTTTTTATTCTTATTTATTTTATCCCAATTAGATGATACAATTTTACACTTTACAAAAAAATTAAACCAAACAAGAAAAAGACAAAATGAAAAAATAAAAAGCATAAACGTTTTATTTTAACATTAAAAAAATACATCTTCATCAATACCCTTCGTCACAACTGCAGTAAACATTATCTTCTGGAACTTTTTTCGATTCATCAATTATTGTAGCTGTACGAACAGCTTCTGCTTCACGATGTTCTGTAGGTGATCTACTATATTTTCGTAAATTAATAGGTGAAGAATTCATTTGGGGATAATCGTAAACTGATGATGCATTTGATAAACTGCGACACGACGAATACTTGAAGCATATGAACCACTTTCTACATTCTCCAATAGAAAGAGTAACATATTGGAATTTTATATAATCAATACTTACTTCATTACTTTTCAAACAATTATCTGTTGAAGATGTATTTGATCAACTTCGACGCCCACGAATATTAGAACCATATCAGGGGTCTTAAAGGGCTGGGTTGGGCCTATGAAAGTCAACCCATGGGCTATCGAACTGTAATCGGCCCACCCATGGTTTTCTCCCAAAAAATCGGCCCAGCCCATGGGTACCCATGGGCCACGTATGTTGTGGGTGTGGGTGTGGGTGTGAATGTAGGTGTGGGTGTGGGTGTGAATGTAGGTGTGGGTGGGGGTGGGGGGAGGGTGTGGGTGTGCGTGAGGATGTCGATATTGTCTTCACTAACATCCATGCCTGCATCAACACCCACACGCTCACACGCTGACACCCACACCCACATCCTTCCACCCACACCCTCACACCCACGCCCACACCCCACACCCACCCCCACCCACACCCTCTCATTTTGAACAACCTTGTACGTCGATGGTTGTTGTTTTAATAGAAATTTAATTCAATCAGTTGTATACTGTTGCATACGTGATGACGAATTGGCAGCATTCGATGAATCACGCGTAATAATGGATATTGATGATTGAGAAGAATTTGCAGGTGCAGAAGCACTATGACAATTTAAAGAAGTAATTCGTGATGATGATGACATTGTTGATATATGAGAAGAACTCGACGATGACATGTTGTTACTACAAGAAAAGTTTTTAAAAATGATAAACAATTGTCTTATCTTATTCTTTTGTTTTACATATTCACTCATCGTTGATTGCGTAAATATTGTAGCAAATAAAAGCATTAAATTCGATTTATCAAAAAAACAATTGCAGTGATAATATGCGACATCTTTTAAAAATTTTTATTTCTTATTTAAAATATGGCCCATGGGCACCCATCAAAAAATCGGACTACCCAGCCCAGCTCATGATTTTCTGTTAGAAAAATTTCGGCCCATGGGCTGGCTCGGTTGGACCAAGCCCAGCCCATGGTTTTCTGTTAAAAAAATTCGGCCCATGGGCTGGGCTGGGCTGGGCTTGGCCCAGCCCATTAGGACCCATGAACCATATTAAAGATTTTCTAAACTCTACAAGAGAAATATTGAAAAAAATTAAATTTTATATGATGAATATTTACTATGTCAAATTTTAAACTATTCTCATTTGGTGGGCTTCGATGTCGATGAATATGATTAGAACCATATAAACGATTTTCAACGTTCTACAAGAGAAATATTAAAAAAATTAAATTTTATATGATGAATATTTACTTTGTCAAATTTTAAACGATTATTATTTGATCAACTTCGACGCCCGCGAATATTAGAACCATATAAAAGATTTTCTAAATTCTACAAGAGAAATATTGAAAAAAATTAAATTTTTTGTATGATGAATATTTACTTTGTCAAATTTTAAACGATTATCATTTGATGGGCTTCGTCGTCGATGAATATGATTAGAACCATATAAACGATTTTCTAAATTCTGCAAGAGAAATATTAAAAAAAATTACATTTTATATGAATATTTACTTTATTAACCTCCTGCATACCGACAATTCTTGCGTTCTTTACGATCTAATAAAAAAATCGAAAAGTCACTCTCTCTTACGTTCAATCGTCGTGAATCAGCTGCGTACGTATATATTTTATTGCACATGACATGTGGATTGATACAGCCGTATTACTGAACATTTCGCTTTACAGCTGTTTATCGATGCGACAGAACGAAAAAATTCTTGTGTTCTGCTTGTTTTCAGCCTGAAGACGGCGGTATCCAAAAGGTTAAATTTTAAACTATTTTCATTTGATGGGCTTCGACGTCGACGAATATGAATAGAACCGTATAATTGATTTTCAACGTTCTACAAAAGAAATATTAAAAAAAACTACATTATATGTGAATATTTACTTTATTAAATTTTAAATTATTAGCATTTGATGGACTTCGACGTCGACGAATATGATTAGAACCATACGAACGATTACCCACATTCTGAAATAGAAACATGACAAAAAGAAATATTCTACGTGATCAACACTTGTTTTATTAATTTTTAAAGCATTATCTAATGAAGACCTGTTTGATGAACTTACATACCGATGAATATTGTTAGAACCATGTGAGCGACTTATTACATTCTGCAACAAAAACATTAAAAAAATTGAATTGTATGTAATCAATACTTGCTTTATTAACTTTTAAACTGTTATCATTTGATGAATACCGATAAGAACGAATATTCGTTGAAGCATGTGAACGATTTATTGCAGTCTGGAACAGAAACATTAAAAAAGAATTTTTATATGCCCAATACTTGCTTTATTGAGTTGTAAACTGTTATCTGATGAAGACCCATTTAATAAACGTCGACCCGAATGAATACAAGAAGAACCATATGCAGGATTTTGTACATTCTGAAATATAAATAGAAAGTAATATGAATTTTACATACTTAACAAGGTAGCGAAAATGCAAAATTTCAGTGATTTTTTTTTCTTCCATTAATATATTGTTCGATAGAGTGAGAAAAGCTGATCACGAATAGGGGTGTGAATGTGGGTGTGGGTGTGGGTGTGGGTGTGAGTGTGGGTGTGGGTGTGGGTGGGTGTGAGTGCCCCAGGTGATTCGATCCGACTGTCGGATTACGTCGGATTATATCGGATTATATCGGAAAAATTACCGGATTTTAACGGATCCGACGGGAACTCGTCGGAAGTTGTCGGCGTCCTAGCCACAGGATTCCGACAGGAGGTTCCGGATGTCGGAATAATCAGGATCCTGCGAAATCCCTGAAACTCCGACACTTTCCGACATCCAGAACCACTTGTCGGAATCCTGTGGTTAGGATTCCGACAAATTCCGGCGAATTTCTATCGGATTCGACAGGGTGAATTCGACCTGGGTGTGAATGTGGGTGTGGGTGTAAGGGAAAAAGACGACACCTAGACACCCGCACCCACTCACACCCACACCCTCGTAATGAATATTTTTTATTACACAAATAATATAAAAGAAAGGAAGGGTGAATGGTTTATTTCTTCTCATTTCGGTTTTGCAATCTAAGAAATATACTCTTTCGGGCATTACACTCACTGTTTTATTTTCTTTCTATTCAGTCATACAATACATCAGCCAGATTAGTAAGGTAAGATTAAGGTTTACCTAGCTAAGCATTGAAGCAGCATTACAATATTATTTTTCTTTCTAAGCATGTATCAACACAGAAAATGTAAAACTCTGATGTATTATGCATTCAGTAATTTTGACAAACATTCATTGAACGTCCTGCAGTATTTAACTGTCAATTTTTTGGTTCAGAAAAATTTCGAAAATTTTCGGAAGAGACTGGAAGACTGCACAGTTACTGATATTTGATCCTTATAACTGTTTTTTTGGTGTCAGTTCTATCCGTTCGATTTGAACATCGAATCTCATGTTTTCTTTCAGTAATATTTGAGCGCTGAAGCATAAATACAGAAACTAAGTATTCGGTACTTTTGGCGAAGAACATTTAATTACACCTTGTTCCGGATCCATTAAAGCTACAACAACTTCTTACAGATTTTCCTTTTTCTTGAATTTTTTTGTATTAGCTAACGATGAAAATTAAGTACTCGAGCAAGTTCTTCCACTGCCGCTGTCAACCTTATTCTAGATGAGTCTTGTTCATGCTCCGAAAGATTTGTTACTTCTCATGTACAATTGAGAGCGCACACCATACAGCTCCAACCACTCACACTTTAAAGAGTTTCATATTGTATGAAAAAGGAAAAATTGTTTCAACACTCTAGGAAAAGAGTTTATTATCCCATTTGCACAGATAATAAAGCTATGTTTTCATCGAAAGCGCTGATCATTCCGATATTTGTCGAGCATCTCACAACCGAAACAGCTAAGAACAATTTCGTTCTGTTGCTTTTGTTTAATTGATTAGTGTGATACGAACTCTTTGAAATGTAAGTGATCATATTTTATGTATTATTTGGTGCGTGTGGGTATAATGTTAGTATGGGTGTGCATCTATGTGGGTGTAAATGTATATAGGGTGACGAAAAAGTTCTCGAAACATTTTGATTTTTATTAAATAAATAGTAATTCTGATCCGCTATTTGCATTAAATTTTCAAGGTACTCGCCCTGATTTATCACACGAAATCTCATGCAATCAACTAAATTGTTACGTATCTTTTGAAATCGAAAATATGAGAGTGTATATGTGAGAGATGACGCCCTCACACCGAAATTACCGTAGCGAATCTTTTATTCGACTAGCATCATGGAACATATTTTCAATTCAGCTGATGATTCAGATTAATGAACAAGGACTGAATGTTTTATTTACAAAAGAAAAATCAAAGTTATCGATAATTTCGAAATTTTATCGTTTTGTTTAAAGAAGTGTTTTAGCTGAACATAGCTATAATTATTCTGGATTGAGCATTGTTCTATATGTATGAAAGAAATTCGTCAGTTCTTCGCTGAGCTTGCTACATTCAATTATGAATGAATCAGATATTGTTCCAGATTGATAATTGAGAGATAAGGTACCTTTCACTTTTTCTTTGCAAGGTTTTCCTTCGGCTTTTGCACTCTGATATGCAGTTATGAGCTTTGTCCATTCGCTTGATTCAAGGTTTTTGAAAACAGGTGTTCCACCACTATATTCTCTGCTGTAGCTGTTTCTAAGACCGAAAGGCTTGTATTGAAATGTAACTAAATTATCAGTTGTTTTGGCAAATATCAATTCATTATTGTATCCATCCAACACAGTTAGTTTCTCAACGACATTCGTTTCCAATGATCCAGTTGATTTATCAGGCTTTAAACACATCGAAATATTATTATTCGACATAATGAACTGATCTAGATGAAAGTAAATGAAAACAGTATCTTATTTAAAGATGTTTAGTGACGAGAATGTATGAAAGCAATAACCACGAGTAAATCAAAACAAAAATACAGCGCACGTTGATGTGCTTAATTATTCATCATAACCACCTCAATCGGAAAGCGATAAAATGAAAGAACAGAACAAAATAAAAAAGTTTTTTCTTACGTTGACAGCCATCATGCATCATGTATCAAAAAAAACAGTCACTTTCTCAGCATGAGGTCATTACTCATGTTCGTAAGCAAATGCGAAATATAGTTTCAAGCTCTGGCGAATGCTTTACTGCAACATCGTCCCTTTCTAACTTTTTCACAAAATTCATATGAGTAATGCCATGGGATCTCAGACGGTTAATACACAAAGTTCTCTCAGTCAACACATATGATTTGCTTCCTCGACTGGTGAAAGGGTTATATGAAATAAAATGAGTTTGTATGCTTGAAATCACATGTTTAGTCATGGCCACACACACTTGCTACTTATCTACTCCTTACAAAAGTTTAACCGAACGTTTCAAAAGATGGGCCGTCAAATTCTCTACAAAACTGGAAGAACAAGGTCCTTTCTGTGCCAATAGGCATATTATCTTATATGATATCTTCTCTTCCTCAATGTGTTCTGGTACAATCAATGATACTTAGTGTTCATAATTGTGTTACTCTTACATTCATCTATGCTTGATTGAACCTCGTTGTCTTTCTGTCGTAGTGCGCTTTCCATTCAATCTTATGTTATAAATATTGTTTTCATCTATGTGTTCTTACGCTATTTTTCTTGGATATCTATTCTCTCATTAGTCTTATGATTTTTCTTTTCATCCTTTCTTATTCTAGTCATGTATATAAACGGTACAATTGTATGGTATGAAGAAATGTGCCGAGAAGCATGTCATCTCTTCCGATGACGCCAATCATTATTACGTCATACGATGCTAACAATCACATCTTCTCGATGTCATTATATCAATAGAATTTACATAAAAAGAAGATAGACGTCCTTTCAACAACTTTTGACTAATAATGTAATGAGTACTATTCTGTTATATTCTTCCTCTTTCCCTTCTCTCTTTTGTATTGTACCATCTATTCTCTCTTCTCCTCTATCTTCCTCCTATATAAGCTCATGTTATGCATCAGATTGTTACATTTGGATGTAGTGCACAGTCGAATAAACATTATGCCCATAATAGAATCTAAGACATTAATGTGTCTCTCCACTTGTCAGTAATAGAAATATATTTGTATATTTTTTGTTACACTTTCGACTTGTGTTGATGTTCCTTTCTAAACTCAGAAGTGAAGTCTTACGTGATAGTAAAATGTCTCACACCTATAAGAATGACAAATATATTGTTGCATCTCAAGAGAGGTTGTTGATTTTTATTCGAGATGAAGGTTATGATCGTATGGCGGATGTAAATGGAAATTCCGTGATTCATCTATGCCGATTCATAAGTTAAACAGACCATCTCACGAGTGTCCTTGTCACCCTTACAATCGTGGAACATTCCGCTATCACGTAAGACTTTGGTTTTTAAGTTTAGAAAAGAACATCAACATGAATCAAAAGGACCTTGCTCTTCCAGTTTTGTAGATCATTTTATGGCGCATCTTTTATAAAATATTCATGGTTTTATGTTTTAATCGTTCCAGGATATCTACAAAATAAGCAATGTTCCGATGATTTTGAAATATCCAGTGGCGCATCCAAGAATCTTTAAGTTATGAGCCGTACCCCAGCTAAATTATTTTTAGGAATGGATAGCAATAGGTAATTAAAAATCAATTAGGTTACAATTTTCTAAACTTGAGGCTGTGGTTGTGAGTATTACATCACTCTATTGATATCCACACCCATACTCACACTTTCATATAAAAATACAGAAATATCATGTTGGAATCTAACCACCTAACATCAATATCAACGATTAATAAAGAAAACTGTATTTAATGCTCACAATTGATTAACAGATATTTCAATATTGAGAGTACATGAATTAAAATTAAAATATGCTTACACACCGATAAAGGTCTACTAAAGTTTATAAAATGTTTTCCTTTTTATACGATGAATATTGAACATGAATTGAACTATGCCTTTCTTTATGAATATATTATAAACAACAATTCTGATCACAAATGAAATATGATTGAAATCTAGATATTCGGATGTTTTATACCTTTTCTTATCTCAAAAAGTACTAAATAGTTATATCTATATGCATTCTGACTTACGTATATTTATCTAAGAAAAGTTAAATCAAATTGTTCGAATGCGTTTTTTCAAATGACAAATTTAATTGACTCTTCTTGATATTATTTGAACACGTTTGTGTTTATGCTACTGAATTCTTACACTGTTAAAAAAAAGGCTAAGCGATAATACAGATCATTAGCTAGGTTGCAAGTACAAACTTGTCATTATAATTGTTGTTTCCTAGTTCTCTCTCCCAAGGTTTGAATTCAAACGATGCTATTGAATTGAACCTAGATTTTCAGAACAGTCAACGTTACTTGACAGCAGATAATAAGATTCACATTTTATCTAACAGTTCAGTGCCTGACATTCAGTCTTCGCGTTACTGTTAGTAAATATTGACCACAGGACTATAATCATGATCATGATAAAAAATATGATCGATGCGAATTACTCAAAATTATTTTAGATAAAATCCGTAAACACGGATACGACGGGTCAATACCCATACCTTCGTGTGAAAGCGCCATATATAGAAATAGTCCTTAACATTTTCGCAGGCGTGAGTTTTTTTCAAGAACTTCACAATAAGTATACTAAATAATAACAATAGAAACCACTGTAACCCATTCCCACTTCCACGTCCACATCACTAACAACATCATCGATCGTCATTAACTATCAACATTCGATTATTCAACAAGATTCTTCGGGTATAATGTTTTATTACAATAGACAAAATAAAAGCAAATCAAACACCGGTATATCAAGCACAAACAAAAATTCTTGAATAATTGAAGAAGATAATTCATTTAAAGTAAGAGCTAAGCCTTTCTTTTGACTCCCAAAAAAGAATTTTGATGAATAAAGATTCTTGATGAATAAAAATTCGCGGATGAGGGCCTGCAGCTCATTATTTCTTGACCACACGTCGACTCTGCTTCGAAGTTGTCTAGAGATAAGAAAAGTTAATTACTGATTTTCAATTTGGTCTACAAAATCCACTTACGACTCGTGATTTCTTTTGTTGATCGATTCTTTTATTCTTCCAAGGACTTCGCTTCCGTTTTGAAACACCATAAGAGTCCAGAATATCTCTCAAGCTGCCCATTTCCTTGGCTAAAATAAATTATATAACACTTATTCTTGTTCAATTATTGATTGACGAAAGTTAAAATTTACGTTCGTATTCTTGAATTAGCTCTGTATTGCAATAAAGATCAGTGCAATATGCCATATTCTTTTCATCGATAAGAACTAACTGAAAAGCAAACATTGATGATCGTAGATGATATTCATCTATCTTCTTTTTTGCTCCGTTTGTTCCTATTGGATGCCGATCTAAATGAGACTCAAAGATTTAGTATGATCAGTACTCTACGAAAACTTTTTTATTACCAGTAGATGTCAATTGTGTTTGTGAATAAATGGCTAATGTTTTCATGTTTGCTAAAGCATGTTGTTTAAGACGAAGCATGGCAAGATATTGGATCCTTAACAACCGAAGAATATCTGTATTTAAGAAGAAAATCGAAACAATTCAACCTACTCGATGAAACCATTTGCCATATCTTCTTCGGTGGCTGGAATATACAATGAGCCATCATGAACTTTGGCGTAATCATTATCAATCCATATTGGATATGGATGAACCAAAATGAGGGCATTTGCGCCGTGTTGTCGTGTAATACGAGTGATGCGCAACCAGACAGTGACGCCTGATGGTATAATTGAACGTAAATCAGGGATCTAAATAAGCTCATTAAAAAAATTTCTAGATGAATACTTTTGAGAAGAACAGACGCTCACGATGAGTGTTAGAATTCCATCCCAAGGTACAAAGATGTGTCTATTACCCTTTGAACCTTCTTCTTCATATCGAGCACGCTGATATGGACATAGAGCAACTGATATGGTCATCGGTTTTACATTTGATATCGATACTAACTGGCCACTTTCTTGAAAGGTGGGTGTCCTTGGAGTATCCTATTCCAATAGAATGCAAATGAAACGTGTATATGATAATTAATCATTACTATTGAAAACCTACTGATGACTTTACTAATTTGGTAAATTTATTCTTAACAGTAGGATTTTTCTGGACTTCTGTCGCCCCTACTGAAATATTGTTTATAGCAAGACTAGAATTTATTGGATTAATTTCGTCTGTTTGCTTCATAGCTAATTGCTGCTCTAGTAGTAACTTATGTGAATTTTCATAAAGTACTGAAAGAAAAGGAATATTAGTAATGAAAGAAATAAATTGTTCACTTATACAAACCATCATTTTCGGTCGTGGGAGGTTCTCCGATCTTGAACACTTCGTGCTCATTGTGACTATAATTTTCTTCTATATGAACAAGAAAATACAAATAAAAATGGAGATTAAAGAAAATTTTGTGCAACATTTACCATGTTGATCGCTATCTTTGAACAGATCGTCCCAATCAAGGCTAACTGAGTTTTCTGAATTATTCAGTGGAATCGAATTGGCTGAATTACTACTCGTTGGAAATGACGATTTTAACTCAATATTTTGCAGCTCTTCTTCTAGCCAGCTAAATACGGCTTCTTCTTCCATCATAGTATTTTTGGAAAGCTCACTAGAAGAGCTTATTGAATCGGGATCTTCCAATGTGATTGTCAAAAATGCATTTTCTATATCGGCCTTTGGATTCGGACCTTCAAAGAAACTCGGCTTGATTAAGTACGTTTCTATGTCTATTCCATGAAAATTTGCTACATTTTGCATTGACATTAATTTGGCTAAGTCGACCTTTCCAGTTTCTATACAGAAAATTAGGATAAATCAATTTAAAATAGAGTAAAATAACTACAATGGCAAACCTTCACTGCCTGATTCTGATGATAAAAAGAAGCCAAATTCTTCCATAAGAAGTATCTATGTTCTGTGAATTTTTTTCGCTACGATCAATATATTCGTACCAGTACAAAAATGAATGTCTACAAAAAAAATCAGATATTAAATATTTTGATCAACTGGAATGTTTCACTTGGAGAAATAAAAAAAAGCTTCTTCGCCGACAAACAACAAGCTTACAGTGCAGTGAAAAAAAAAAGAAATGACGATAACTGAAAAGCAAAAAGAATCGTGCAACATTCAGATGGTTTTTTCCAACTTGCAGTTGTTCTCTTTTCTCTATGCAAACAAAAGTATGACTCATATTACTTTTTCATCGCTTTCTTCGCCTGAAAGAAACATAAAATTTCTCTCGTTTTTAATGTCAACTGTTGTTACATATAATGTGAATTACTTTTACTTAATAATAATATGTCAAATACCCAACACCGCAAAATTTGTAAAATGATCCAGCTTTACAGATACTCACACGTCGCACATTCATGCACACATACACTCAGTGATGTCTTCTTTATAAGAATCATAAAAAGCAAAAATTGTCAGCAAACACTAATACCTGAATTCGTTCTTTCGACCATTCGTTCACCAAAAACTACCCAGTGAATGGTGTAATCTACGTATTTTTATATGATAAAAATTAGTTTTGAAATTATATTTATCTTGATAAGATCTTTTCACATGATAAAGTATGATAAAACAAGTAGAAATGTATGAGAACAAGAGAAACATTCGGGAAAACTGCTCCTTAATGATGAGTAAGCTTATAAATATAACTAAGACAAAGTGCTAAATTGAAATAAAAATAATTCGATTGAACAATGCAAAATAAAACTTTTTTCATAGCAAGATCTTTATTTCGTACTGACAATTAACATTGAAACCATTCAAAAGACAGAATTGCGTTGTTCGTTTATTTTTTAAATATAACTAATACTATCTGAAATCGAATTTTCTCTTCATCTCATATCCCGCTTGATGGACGTCTTGCTAGATCAATAGCATGATTTGCTCATCATTAGTTTTAAATGGAACTGAATCCTTCGAGAATTAGTTACTTAGTATATTACCTTTAATTCGTGCAAATTGAATATAGGTGTCTGAAGATAAGTTTTTGTAATGAAAATTCCGATCAGTAGAATGGATCATCTTTGAAAATATTCGTTGTTTGGATAAATGATATTCACTATATGAAAATCCATTGTCAGTACATTCTTGCTGATCCTATTCGTTTTTACTATTTTCAAGAATATGAAATACCATCAAAGATTTTCAAATTTATCAAACAAAAATTAAACAATGTCGTAATGATTAAATCATTAGCTTATCGAACGGTAGAGACGAGAAAAGTCCAAAATATTTTTATTTTAAGATTGATCAAAATTTACTCCTTCTTTGTTAGCAGCGAGAGAAAAAGAAACGAAATTCATAGTGGTCCAGCCATTACAAGTGAAACTTTGTTTTGATGTTATGCCTTCAGTGATAAAATTATTCTTTATTTATAACTATCGATGTTCTTGATACGTATTGTATTAAGTGTCTTATATTTGTATCGGATATGCATTTATTAACTTGTTAATCATTAAAACAAATGTTAATAGAAAAAAAGGAACCGATTACTAATTTAGTAATAAAAATCATATAATTTTATCTTTTATCTAATATCTAATATCTTCATCTAATTTATAATACTAATAAAAATAATTAAATAACAAAAGTCTTGTATATGAAAGTCGTTGAGAATAGTTATCATTTGTTTTATGCATGGTGATGGTTGTAGATACTGATATATGTAAAGCTTGGTCCATCATGATCATAAAATTATCCTCACAAAATGACGAGGGCGTATAAGAACGCGAATCGCCCCATCTTCGAATTTTTAAAGGAGATATATGAACATATATCTCCTTTAAAAATTCGAAGATGGGGTGATTCGCGTTCTTATACGCTCCCGTTCTTTTTCATCTTTGTGAGTATTTATTCTGGACTCAAGATTCATCCCCCTTGCCTGAAAATATTAGCCATCAGACTTATCACTAGCATGTAATAAATAAAAGTATTTTTTCTTGAAGACATCTCGAAATGGCTAGTTTACAGCTCAAAAAAATCCACCACGACTGACCATTCAGCTAATGCAAAACATCTCTCTTTTATTTCTAAACCCATACACTAATAAGCTAGCAGAATACAGCGCTCAGAAAAATTGTTTATAGTTTCATTTGGTTTCATGTTTTTTTTTCTATTTATTTTTGTTCGACTCCCATGATTCGCTGAATTCCATCGTGTATATCTTGTGGTGATTTAACAAGAATAATTTTTGATTTTGGTGCTAATTCATGTATTATATTTAGAACACGATTGAACCAAAAGAGTATTTCGAGTCGATCGCTTGGCACATTTTTATCATTAAATTGAACAGTTTGATCATATCCGTTGACATAACCGCCTACAATGAAAGCGAAACAGGTTAATTAGATCCTCAAAATAAAGAGTAGTCAAAAGAACTAAACATACCAATTGATATTGCATCCCATTGCCTTTCTTTGAGTGCAGTGATTAATTCCTGATCACTTTCCTTTGTATTGTAAACGCCAAGTAGTTTTGAATTTTTATATCCCAATGCAATCAAAGATTTTTGTGCCTCCGCAGCCATTTTTTTAGTTGCGCCAATAGCCAAAATTTTTGTTTCGTACAAAGCCGCTGTAGATGATACTGTTCTGTTCACTATTAATATTGGTATTGAGAGACGCTATCGTAGAGAAAAAAATGATTTCAAAGCTCATGGATGGTGCCGAGTGAATTTTACCTTATTAACCAAAAGAACACTACTTCTGATAAAATTCTGCATCATATTTATTGTTTTGGTTTCAAGCGGATTGAGAAAGGGTGTATTTTTTTGAGTTTGAGTACGTACAACAACAAGCGACGAAAAGAATAAAAACTTGTCATTTTTGTTCGTTATACTTCGTTCGATATTCTTTTCGATAGTAGATTTTTTTTTCTTTTTACCCATAACTACGCTTTTTACACGGTACTAATACTTATTGCCATCAAAATATCATTTTTTTTCTTTTCTTTCTTCATCAACTTGTTATTTAATACATTTCTCCTTCCTTCATCGTGCAAATAACATTCGTCGCTTTGATTTGTTTGGCTCTTGTCTGAATTCGATTTAGTCATCACCTATCATTCTTCTAACGTTTCTATTTCGAGCAGTATCCTTGCGCATGAATTCTCCATCTTGTTGATGAAAAAAAGGATGTGATTGTAGAAAAATATCTTCGTCCTTAGTCTCTTTCTGAAAAAAGCTTTTGTCACATCATGAGAGATAATATTTGTGTAGGAAGATCGTGATTTCTGATTTTCACGAGTATTATTGAGCGTGAATCAAAGTATGAAGCTTGTATTTACTAATCAGGCTTTTAACGGAGCGCATACGTTGAAGGTTTAGCGTCTTAGATGATATGAGTACAGCGTCATGTAATCATTCATTTTGTTATTTCAAACAATATACTGGACTGCCCTATGTCATATGAAATAAAATCAATAGCACCTAAGGATGTAGGTGCTCATCTTTTTATCTATACTCACATTCTCATATTCCAGATTAAAACCTCAGGCAAAATTATCCACCTCGAATTTGTCGAGCGCGAGTATCATAGAAAAGAATGCTGCGAATATTTTGGGTGTGGGGTGTGGCTGTGGGTGGGCTGTGGGTGTGGGTGTGGGTGTGGGGTGTGGCTGTGGGTGTGGCTGTGGCTGTGGCTGCGGATGTGGCTGCTGATGTGGGTGTGGGTGTGAGTGTGGGTGTGGGTGCGGGCGTGGGTGTGGGTGTGGGTGTGGGTGTGGGTGTTGGGTGTGGGTGTGGGGTGTGGGTGTGGGTGTGGGTGTGGGGTGTGGGTGTGGGTGTGGGTGGGTGTGGGTGTCTAGGTGTCGTCTTTTTCCCTTACACCCACACCCACACCCACACACACAGCCACACCCCACACCCACACCCACACCCATAGCCACACCCCACACCCACATCCACACCCATACCCACACCCACACCCACACCCACACCCCGCACCCACACCCACACCGACATCCATACCCACACCCCACACCCACGCTCACCCCCGCAGCCTCATGTTTACATGGATAAGCCCGAAAAGAAAGAATGTAACGATCAAAATTAATTCGAGTTGAAGCTTATTAAGTTACACTCAGAGAAGACTTCTAAATGATTTTAGGTTGACTATGAAATATTCAATCTGTATGTAAATAAATTGCTCTTTGTTAAGAAAAAACAATCAATCACATACTACATACGAGCATTGGAAACCTGTATGGCGTAATATAAAACATAATTGTTTTCTGCTTGTAAAAAAGTATCACAAGGAAGAAAAAAATCACAGTCGTTCACATTTTGCAATTCTGTGCAACTAATAATCAAAACTATATGATCGTATGTTACCTTTGTCACAAATTATTTTCAAGGATTCGTTTTGTATGTAGAGAGTTGATGCTGATGATGTATCCGTCTCGCACAAGCAAAGAAGAACATGGACATCGATCAATGGTGTCGAAAAGAACTTCAGTCCAACCGAAGCGTTCAACGCAGCGATTAACACACTCAACAGGTAATATAAAACTAGGCCATCAATACCATCACCAATCCTTCAGAAGCCAAGTAAGTTTTTCAGTATTTCTCTTAATAATTTCATAGATTCTTCTACTTAATTAGGTGCATCCACTGCCAACAAGAGAAGATCAGAAGTGGCACGCCAGTCATATGATTGTTCAATCAGAAATCACGTTTCGTTCATCTGCTGAAAATAGGAATATCGATATTGGCTATCAAATACCGTTGGCTAGTCCTATGAATATGAAATATCTTGGCCCATATTTCGAGGTTGTAATACTTTACTAAAGATTATTTTACCATTAATTAATCGAAACAGGAAATAGGTTGTGCTGAGCTATTAAAAAATGCGCGATCTTTATTCAGAGTTGTTCATATACAGTTGATGATTTTGATTAGTTTTTCGCATAAAATATAAACCTTTAACTTGTTCTCTTGTGCTAATAATAAAATTTGATTTCATATTTAAATTCAGCGTCAAAATTTATCCAAGACAGAATATTTCAAATATCTTTAAAGGTATCAAAACATGAATTACAATAGTTATTTTTCGACCAGATATATTTTAACCAAGACTTTACCAATCTTTACTGAATACAGAAGAAAAATCACACTCCTATATTTCTGAAGTACAGAAGTCTGCTTTTCATCCATTAACTAAGGATTTAATTATACATCTTAGAAGCAAGATAATCATTTATTATTTTATGTATGAATGTTCTAGATTTTTTCATTGTTTCATATCTAGAAAATGCATTGAATCCAAGATACCTGTGTAATGAGGCAGCTTCCATAAGAGTATCCGAAAAATGATACCTTGCTCTCAGTATGTCACAGGAACTTGGTTGGATCCTTCGCTGTAATTTGTCTGAGTACCTAGAAATAATCAGATACTTGACTTGATGCTTATTTATTTTCTGTAACATCATATAAACAATGTTTTGATATGCTAGTAGATTGAAGGCGTAAAAGCATTGCTAAGTTAGGAGTGAAGAACTCGAAAAGAACCCTAAGGTATTGAAATTTTCAAAGGTTCCTAAGACGTACTGATAACAGGATTACGGTCTAAAATATCCCTAAAACTGTCCTTTTAAAAAATGTTCCCAGTTTTTCGTCCTTCGAAAAAATGTTCTCCAATACGGGCCTATGAAAAAAAGTCCCCTTCTAAAATATCCTCTGTCAACATATTCTTGAAAAATCATTTCTTACTATAAAAATGTTCCTTACTTTAAAGATTTTATTCTTGAACAGTGTGCTACTCTAACATAGAGGGTAGGTGCAGGTGTAGTGAAGATCAAAATCCAAAATCACAGCCGACACCTTACCCTACACCCACACGTACTTACACTCACACTCATACACTTGATTTAAAATACGCTTAATCGAAAAATATAGAAACAAATAGTGATTTATTAACTCAAGTCGAACAGAAACAAATTCTGTTCATTATATGGTTATTCCAATTAATAATGAAGTGCAACCTCGTACTAAACAACCTGAGTCTAAAATTCCTGAGCATCGTATAAGAGAATTATATGGACGATTCACTAACCAGCAAATTACGTCACAAGAATTATTAAAAGAATTTTGTCTTTTTATCGCGAATGAAAAGTAGATAAGATTCTATTTATTTTTTAAATTTACATTACATGATTAAGCTTATCATCAACCTCAACTTAAGTTTTAACATGTGGACATTTTTTCAGAGGATAATATTACCAAGGACCATTTTTTCAGGGATTCTTTTTTTACAGAGAACATTATTTCTGAAAGCCGTTTTTGCAAGGTTCAAATTTTGGGGACGTTTTAGACTGTCACTAACAACAGGGCATCTTTTTTCGGGTGCCGGGAATTCAGTACTTTTACAAGGGATAACTTAGTTTTTCAGTAAGATTTTTCATACAAGATGTTCATCTAGGTTGAGAGCCGGCGTATACATCTAACGTCACTGAATATTCATACTAACACCCAATTTAATTCAGTTTGGTTAGAAAAAGTTCACAAACGATTTTTTCCTGCAAAAAAATTTCAAAAAGACTATTAATAGGAGAGAATTGGATTCCAATGCACGGTTGCATTACCCATAAAAGTATAAGACTAAGCTCTATCTGTATTTTTCAATAGAATCATTGGAAACAGAAGAAGACGACCAGTCCGTGGTTAGACCGAGTAAATATTAGAGCAATACCTTCTCGAAAAACAACGAAGAACAAAGCAAAAAGGTAAGTGTTTTGATCTTATTATTTAATGTACATTAATGAACATGTAGTGCAGACATCGCAATGGCTTTTATTTTTGTCGGTGTTGCTCACCCTTATGCGTCTTTATGTCTTTATTTGCTGGGATTCTTTTAGCCACTGGCATCGTTGCTATTATGCTCACATTCATAAAGACTACGCCTACTAGTAAGTATTTATTTCTCATTCAATCGAAGGCTGACTATCTATTGAAAAAAGATATATAAAATCTTAAGGATCTGCAAAATACCGTGGCACATCGTTTGTGTTTAACGTTTATTGAGAAAGTTTATATTTTCCCATCGAGAAGTCCTAATGAAGAATTTAAATAAAAACTGTTGTGCCCAGATATGACAACAAAAATTATGGTGCTGTGTGTCTCCCATATAAATAGTTTTGCATTTTATAGTGAAGTTCTATCTATAAAAATAAAAATATGGTTTTCTATAAATAATCGCTGAAGTTGAAATAAGGCTTGCGATGGCCTAGCAATTTTATTATAAGCTAGCAGTCGGTTTATTAGGCATACATTTGTGGTAATCTTGTGGATAAATCAGAATGCGGAGTATTATATTATTCTGTACATAGGCGGATCAAAAAATAATTTCATACGAATCTATTATTCAGAAATGATATATTCGTATTAAAAGCTGGTGGACTCAATGTTTCAACTTTGAATAGCATAGTTTCATTTTGACGAATAGTATTACATTTTTCAATAAAAATGTTTCGCTTTTACATTTTCGAAAATCAAATTTCTATTCAATTATTTTGTACAGTTGTATAGAATAAATTATGGTTCCAAATACTGAGAAATTTCTTCTTTTCTAACTAAAGAGACAGGTTTCTAAATTGGTATTGGTTTTACGATGTTAGCATACTTATAAGCTAATCAACCACAATATGGTACTATGAAATTTACCATACTGTATCTACCACTATCTACTAACACTCAGGATAGAGAAAATCTTAAATGACCCGCTTAGACTCTTCCCTCGAATCATCTTGAAGTATTTACTAACATATACTCTTTATTTAAAATTCCCTTCAAATAGAGAGTACTCAGCCATGAAAGCTTGGTCACATTCTATCATGCATCAAAAAAAGCTTTCAATGTTTCTTGAGATAATCAATATTCAAAATTTGTAGAAATAAATCGGATTATTACTACAGTCGATAAAAATGCGTAGTTTTGCCAGAAATGGTGTTGAAGCCTTCATTAAATACAACAGAATGGGGTTAGATGTTCATATGTTGTTATCGTAGTTTTGACGGTGTTTATCAACGACCGCTGTCAAACAGTATTATGAGAGTTTATTAAAGTTTATTGAAAGATATTAGTGTTTTTGCAAATTCACTGATCCTTACACTTAAATTCTGTTAAACCGATGTTGGTTATCATCCAATACAAAAATTTGTGCTATAGAATGTAATAGTGTATTTATTCTAATGGAAACAATTAATATAATCTTCCAATATGTCGTGATTGTTCAATATTTCTTTCCTTATATAGAAAATGGTTTTAAACCTTTAATTATAAGCGCAATTTGATGAAATATAAGACTTAAGAGGTGAACTTATCCTGTCTATCTATTTTTTGTAATGATGTATTACAATTTGTATCTCATTGGAGAAATACAAGCTACTTATAACATTCATTGTTACTGAAGAGTCCATCGTTCATATGTAGCCAAGATTTCGCTAATCTAACATTCGGACGATTGATCTATTTGATTCTTACTTCAGAAAAACTATGCTTATGAACAACATTCTGAGCAGAAAAAGTAAGAAAAATTGCCGCAGGTACCTCAAATGTTTTCGAGGTTTCTTTGATGAAATTGAACTCTTTAGATAATTATCAGCGAAATATTTTCTACAAAGAAGACCTGCAAAAAGAACAAAAATTTATCTAAAGTATCATCCGATTGAGTCATTCATTTTATAATACAATGCATATACATTTCAGTTGCAAAAGTAATCACCATGAATTAAGAAATGGATCGCATTTGAAGATAGAACTCATTGAAGTCTCCTATCGCAAAGATCATTTTATTAGGGTTTGAGTTTCAGCATGATATTTACTAAAATCTCCTTCTGCATATTGATTAATTAGAGAAAAAGGAAAGATCGATGGCTCAAAAAATATTATCAACATAACAAAATGTTCGCATTTTTGTATTATTTCTGAAGAGGCACATGATGCAAGTCTTTCAGACTGCGTTACAGCTTCAATTCTCTAAAACTCAGATTCTTATGTTAAACAAATAGCATTATTGCTTTGGTACAGGTCAATATCGATAAGAACATCGAATCTACTGATTTTACATATTTCCGTCATATTATTGTTTTCAGCTGAATACAAGCATATTTTATTTACATAAACGTCTTTGCTTTTAAAGCAACCACAACAACAACTACGACTACTACAACTACGATTACTACAACTACGATTACCACAACTACGACAACGTCAACAACCATGACAACAGATACAACGACAACCACGACTACTACAACTACGATTACCACAACTACGACGACGTCAACAACCACGACTACCACAACTATGACAATGACAACTACGACAACGTCGATAACTACAACAACAACGACCTCGACAGCCAGTACCACAACCACGACAACTCCAATTTGTATTGATTTTTGCTCATCATCTGTCTATAATCAATAATAACTGTCCCCTTTTTTGCAACAGGTATCAATCCATTGACAATTCCAGCATGTGCTACTTGGAATCAAACAGGAATCACAGTAGCCGGTCATCAGGGTGGAGCAACTGGTAGTAATTTGGCATCACTCAATTATCCAATAGACATTTTCATTGATGCCAACGATACATTGTTTATTGCCGACGGAAATAACAATCGAATTGTCAAATACTATTTTAATGAAACCACTGGAGTTCTTGTGGCTGGTAATATTGTTGCTGGAAGTAGTGCCGTTCTTTTGGATCAGCCAAAAGGCATTGCTGTTGATGACATGGGTAACGTTTTCGTTGGTGATACTGCAAATTATCGAATTCAAAAATTTTCTCCTAATTCAACAGTAATTCTCTGACCCATTCTAATTTCTATTTTCCAAATGATATCTTTATAGGCAGCTACCACAATAGCTATCAATAGTATGACGAGTCGCCTTGGTTTGACGCGTGATTTGCATATTGATTGTTTCAACAACATTTATGTGACCGATTCGGATTATAATCGAGTTGCCAAATATAATCCTACTAATGGTAACCGTGTGATTGTAGCAGGTAACAATGGGGCAGGAGGGGCAGCTAATCAGTTCTCAGCTCCATACGGAAGTTTCATCGATGCAAATCAAACACTCTATGTTGCTGACTACGGGAACGAACGTGTTCAAATGTGGGCTTCTGGAGCAACGAGCGGAGTCACTGTAGCCGGTATCACAGGAACAGCTGGTGCATCTATGAAGCGTTTGAACGGTCCTATAGCATTAATGGTTGATACCAATGGGTAGGTTACTAAGAGAGTAGAATGGAACTATTTTTCAGAAATATTGTTGAACTGAGACATATTGTGGAAAAGTTGACTTGAAAAAGACGATCGAATATTTGAGCAATGTTTCATGTGCAATATTGTCCTGCACATAAAATGTATTGTAGTTTGCAAGATCATAAGTGATCACAATATCTTTAATGTTGATCTTTTCATTTTCATTTTTCTGCAAACAGAAAGTGTCAATATTTTTCTACTTGATAGCTTGCATTAGTAGAAACTGTTTTCCGATCGATTCAATGGATGAAGTTTATCTAATGATATGACAACGCAGGAGTCTGATTTCAGTCGCTTGACTTAAACAATGGAGTCTACGTAGTTGCTATATTAGTTAAAGATCGTGGGAACAATCTTTCATCAGGATCTGGTTTCAATCTCAGACGGCTTCTAATTTGGTTTTAAAACTTTAAAAATTCATTAGAAACGCATTGAAATCCTTCTCCATTGCAAATACCATTTAAACTTAAAAACGTTCTGTAGTAACCGTTTCTCCAATGCATTTTCATCTGTCAAATATCATAGGAAGAGAAGA